>OX578144.1:9113569-9713569 GCA_951213105.1 Amaurobius ferox
TCATGCAAAATAATAAAAAAAAGAATCTTCCTTTTACGACCAAAATTTACCGAGTTATGAACCATTAAACTTTGTGACTTAAGTAATCTTTCCACGCATAAAAATGCCCCGTTTCAGGCAACCAACCAACAAGGACCGTATTGACCATTTCTCTAGGCAACCAGCCAATCAGTGACCGTGTTAACCATTTCTCAGCACAGAAAGTGCTCCAAATTAAAACACCTAGAAGTCTGTCAATTTTGGTCGTAAAATGATGATTTTTTAATTTTACATAAAATTATATGGGGATGATTTTCATAAATAAAATTGGTAGGACCGAGGGACTGTATAAAAATTTATATTTCGTATTTCTTTCAGAAATGCATTTATTGACTTAAACTGTTTCTAATATAATATATTTTAAAATTTAAAGCATTTTTGCAATTGGAAGGGTATCTCTGTGACTAAAGGTTGAGGAAATAGCCATTGGTCACCGATAGCACTGGACAATCTGTATATACGTATTTATGTTCATTCGCCAACATTAGTTACACTTATTAAATAAGAATTCCAAAATGTTTCTTCTAGCAAGATATAATATGCAGGGTATTATTGAAACAAGAAAACACTTTTAATAAAAGGAAAATATTCAAAGTATTTGACCGCCCTAATGCCGAATTTAAGTTTGCATCTCTATATTATTGCATAAAATAAACACTACTTTTTTAGTATCTTCTGGGTTTTCTATTACAAAAATTGATTAAAAAAATTGACAATAGAACAGCCAGATTGAATTAGACTCATAAACAACACATTTAATTTCCAAGTTAATGGACTTCGTATGTGTTCACAAACATAGATTAACTCTTCAGACTGATGCAACGTGGCTTACTTTTATAGCAGTAAAAAATCACCGTCATTTCTACAGTACCGGATAATAGTGCGTATTTAAATTAATAAAAGTTATGTTTAGTTTTAAATAATATAATTTAAAGTTACCCAAAATGTGTA
Source organism: Amaurobius ferox (assembly GCA_951213105.1). Lineage (NCBI taxonomy): Eukaryota > Metazoa > Arthropoda > Arachnida > Araneae > Amaurobiidae > Amaurobius > Amaurobius ferox. The sequence continues at coordinate 9,114,560 of OX578144.1, forward strand.
ATATTGATCATCATTGCTCGCGAATTTCATGTACAGAGAAAAATATCTGGGAAATTGAATATTTTATTACTTTTTAGGAAAGTAATGTGACGGGGTCGAAAATTCGAATTCGAGTTTTCGACGGGAGAGCACGTTTCAATCATCCCTGATCACGAATCAAACATTTTTGAAGTGATGTCTGTGTGTGTGTGTGTGTGTATGTGTGTGTGTGTGTGAAAGTATGTGTGTGTGTGTGAAAGTATGTGTGTGTGTGTGAAAGTATGTGTGTGTGTCAGTGAGACTGTGGACACGATAACTGACGAACGAATGGACCGATTTGAACGAAATTCGGTACAAAAATCACAATCCGTAAACACTGGAAGACTATTGTTCTTACACGCAATCGAATGTTCAGAACCCCCTTAAATTTTCGAGTGAAATTTTGAAAAAATCGTCAAAAAATTAAAACCGCTGATAAAGTTACGCAAGTAGACATTTCTTATGTAATTTTGAATTAGAAAAAGATTGACATAAATTTTAGATCGCTAACATGAACCGTTCTCGAGATACTGCACATTTTTCAAAAAAATTATCATAAAGTTTTATAAAATAAAAAAAATATTTCCTATTGAGAAACATGTTCACTTTTCATATGTAATACCATGCGATAAATTGGGTGACATCATTCTCATGGATCTAGCTCGTTTCATTCATGAAAAAATTTACTTTGAGTAATACTTTCGTATTTGAACGTCAATAGTCACTTATCTGCTGTAAGAATAACTTATTTCTCCATCCATAACGCTTGGCGAGATTTAGGCGACGAATTTGGCGAAATGTCGCCAAGTTGGCGACATTTTTAATTGCTGCTAAATTAACAAAAATCTCGCCAAATTGAAAAAAATGACTGTAAATCAATGAAAATGACGACTAATTGAAGAAAATTCAATGAATGGAAATTCAATGAATGAATCAATTCTTGGAAAGAATATAAGTATCTACTATAAGAATACCATTGTTTTAACTGTAAAAGTAGTAAATTCATTGCATTATATAAGGAAAGTCTTGTGTTGCCCACATCACATTTTTTTTCTTATTTTAAAGTAATTACTTTATATATTTCAAATATAATTTATATTTAAAATAAAAAAGTTTCCATATTTATATATTATTACAGATCATCGTTTTAATGATTTATACTATAAGGCCAATAATTAAGCAAGTTCCAATAATTAAGCAAGGCCAATAATTAAGCAATAGTATGCAAGTTCAACTAATATATTGGATATGTTAATATTAACGTGCTAAGATTATAAATGATTTGAGTTTGCTCAGCAATTCATTAATTTGAAGAAATTATTCGAAAACCTGCCATTTAAATGTTAATATGCCATTTAACGTACTGTCTATTGAACCAAAGTAAGCAATAAAGCTCTGCTTTAATATATCACAATCTGTCATGTCCATCTGTGCCCGAAGAGGCAATTTAATAAGCCTCTTGTCATCAAACCTTGCAGGTGTTGCTTTAATACTACAATTTAGTTCGGTGATTTCATATTTCAAATAGGATACATTCTGATTTGAACATTGAAACTAGCAACGCACATTAACTTATTTAACTTAACAAATGACCTTGAAAACTTCGTTGTTAAATTGTAAAATGTTAAATTCGTTGTAGGTAGTGTTAAAAACCCAGACCACACGATAGATCCGAAGGTTTACTGCAGTTGTAGATAGTGTAAATATCCATTCATTTTAGTTATGTTATCATATTTCAGCTTTTTTTGCAAGTGATGCAATTTTTCTAATGGAAATATCTAAATTTGCTCATATGAGAAATGTGTTAAGAGGGAAAACTGGCTGCTTGATGAATTTAGAAAATTATGAATTTACGATGATGAACTTACGAGAAAGTAAACATTTTAGATTTCAATTAAATTGCAAGATCTCGAAATAAATACATATAAATAATAAATGTGAACTAGAAGTAAAATATTAGATTGACGTTTTGAGGTTCATCAGCTTCCAGTGTAATTGTTATTGCATTGCGAGTGATACCCTTGTTAATACTGAACAATCTGTGTGTGATGCTTGATGTAGTACGTGATTCAAACAAAAGTAAAAATCGCCCAACATTTGCCAAAATAAGAGATTTATGATGCTACTTAATTAAGTATTCTGGACGAGAGCAGTTATCAAGGGGATATCACCAACCATACATCCACCACAAGCCGTCCAATGGAATATGCACAGCCCCTCACGCAATTACTTTTGAGGATACAAAGATATAACAGACGAATGATAGCGGGGAGCAACAGCCCAGTGATTAGCGCCGGAAATTGCACTCTGTCGGCCCGAGTACGATTCCCACCACTGTACAAAACTGTCGCAGTGTTCAAGAAGTACGATCACGTTAAACACTAGGATCCATTACGTCCTTCCGAGAGATTGGTGGTAGGGGAAGAAGGGTACGATCCCTGTGGATGCCTCCCCCACTGGGTGCATATCTAAATTGGGTAACACTCCCCGGCCGTCCAAACAGATACCTTATACCTTTGTGGTAGGTCGGAGGGTCTGGGTCGAAGAATCTCACTTATCGGCAGCACCTTAATACTTAGACAATGGACGCTAAGAGCAATAGCTAAAGCTTATCATTTATATAAACATAGGCATGACGTTTAAAATCAGCAATTTCAAATAACCTATGGAAAAGTTAACGGCAGTGCAGCATTGTATGATATTCACATAATTCCTAAACAATCAAAAAATATATTATAATACCGATACTTCTGGTGTGTTCCGTATCCAGTGGAGTCATGCAATTCGTTCTTTTCCAGTTTCATACATTTAGGCTTCCCCAAAATCTGATAATCAAAATAGTATGTTTTCTTTAATCATCTTGAACGTTTCGAGCACTTTCGAACCACACCGTGCTTATAACTGGTCATCAACCATTTTGTGAGACCAGAATATATGAAGACATGTTTATATGATTATTTATGATATCTAGTAGGCCAGTTAAAGGGCCCAGTCTGGTTGACGCCAGTTATACAGCGGCCCTGACCCGAGAGGTCAGTAAGCCATAAAATGGGGCTAAAAATGAATCCACGAGATTGGTTCAAAGTTCAACCAATAGGGACGTTGTATTTTCGCATCGCACAGAGGTCAACCAATGATAGCCTAAGAGGCGTATCAGACCTCGGGCAAAAAGAGGTGGGAAACGACAGAAGATTCTACTGATATGAATAATACAGGGGAGAATGTAGTTGAAGATAGCAATAGAGTCAGGATTCAAATATGCATAAAGTTCTATAGAGCGAGATCAATACACAGATGAGAATATAGTTAAAGAATGTAGTTAGATTCGGGAAGCAGACATGCATTAAATTTGGCACAGGTGCATGAAGATATGCATCAATGTTTCCATACAGTGCAGTCAGAATATATATGCATTGAGTTCCACACAGAGACATACAGGTGCAGCAGGCGAGATGCGAATATGCACCAATAAGAGGCTGTAGTCACATAAAGATGGTGAAACAAACAAGCTTCGATTTTAAATCCAATGCAGGCCAAACGTCTAAAGACAACAAGAAGGTAGTGCAAATCAGAGTATAAAAGGTCATAGCCAAATAATCAAAATTGGTATCACGTATGCATTCAATATATAAACAACAATATCAAACAAACATAGTCACCAATTTAAAACCCCACTATCGACGCAATCACTTCTGCCTTGAATATTAATGCAGAGACAAATTACTTTGCTTTCCGTGACGCTATTTTCTTATAAACTTCTGGCGCCCCTATGGGTAGTCCTTTACTGGTATTTTGGCCGAGGGCGTTTTGCAGGAGCTCGAGAATGAGGTTTTGCCTTTTTTAACGATTAAACCTGTTCTTTGGTGCTGTTACGTGGATGATGTTTTTATTATTTGGGATCGTGATTTAAACGATCTCCTTCACCTTTTGGATAAAGTTAAATGATTTTACCCTTCGATTAATTTTACTGTTGAGCATGAATCTAACTGTTCCTTGCCTTTCCTTGATGTTCTGGGCATCCGTTCTGATTTTGGTTTCCCTACTTTCGTTTCTGTAAATCTACTTTTACTAACTCCTATATCCCCGCTAATTTTTTCCATCCTGCATCTTCTAAAACAGCCTATTTTAACGCGTATTTTAATCGCGCATTTAATGCTTGCTCTTCTATCCCAGCTTTAACTGATGAAATTAATTTTATTTTTAAACTTGGCTATGAGGCTGCTTATTCTTTTGAATTTATTTATTAAATTTTCGCTCACGTTCGCCATAAATTTATTCAGTTTGATACTAAACTTGCTGCTATTAAAGATTGTTTAGCCCATAAATCTAGTGTTCCTTACCATCGTAAGATTCTCCGTCCTTTTATTAATTTCTGTCATGAATTTTGTTTCAAACCTGCTCACTCTAATATTACCACTTTATTTAATCGTATTCGATCCCATAAACTTGGGAATTTTGATGACTTTAAAAGCTTTGCTGGGGTGTATGTCTTTCCCTTGTTACCTTCTGATGGTGACTATTAATTTTACATTGGTAGTACAAAACGCACTGATGGCATCCGTTTAACAGAACACGCTCGCGATGTCAAATCTGGTAAACGGTCTACGGCTCTTGTTCAATATATGGTTAATTATAAATTTGTGCCCGTTTTTGATAAAACTTTCCTTTTAGTTCGTTGTAACAATCCACGTTGTATTCTTCTTTATGAATCCCTGTTTATTTATATTTACCGTGAGCCGATTTGTAATTTTGATCCCGTTCAAATTTTAAGTTATGCTTGGCGACTCATTCTCGACTCTATGCAATTCAAACCTCTTAATTGTTATTTGTGACGCCATTCTCAGGAAAATCAAGCTTGACGTTTTTCCAAAATTTATATTATTATTTTCTTGTAATATTTTTTTTTAATTCGAAAATGCTTAAACTAAATTTTGTAATTTGCGTGTATACTTCTTGTATTATTCTGTAGTAAGTTCATTTACCATTTTATATTTTTATGCAAATTTGCTTTAAACTGGTCATTATATGTATAAACATTCCATGTTTTTACTATTCATGTAGCCACTGATGAAGGGAGGATATACGTCCGAAAGCGCTCTGGCAGTTTTTAATATATGTTTTGTACTTATTTTAGGATCTTAATAAAAGACCTTTCGTTTTGAAGACGCTGTGTCCTTGATTTTATTTAGGTCATAGTCAGTTTAGGAGTTTTTGTATCTCTGGTCTCATATGTCCAGTCTCCTAAATATATAAGTGTAATTATAAGGTGCTTAATAAATATGTATTTTAAAGTTAAAACGGGTGCAGTTAATTGTGCAATAATATTATGTTAATATATTTTATTCCAGAAACTCGTACTAAATATTTAATAGTGAATTATTAGCGGCATTTCAAAGTATCAACGCAGTGTGTTTAACTAACTTCAATAAACTATTTTTAAATATGCATTACACATACCCATAAACCTCTATTTGACATAATATGTTCATCGCAAACCCTCTATAACTAGCAGTAGCGCATTCGTAAGGAGTGAAATTAACCAAAATCCACGTTATCTTGAATTGATAAATAATTATAAATTATCTTTTTTATAATCGCCGCTAATTTTTAACAAATATCCATCGTTAATTTTTGAAACTTTTTACTTTTCAGCAATTTCAAATTTTATTCATTTTTGAAGGTAAAAGATTTGAACTCTCAACATATTAGCGGCGCCACAATCTTAAAATCAACGCCTCCCTCCCCTTCGGTTTTGATGCATGGCGATATATAGCATGGCACAACGTCAAATAAAATGCTCATGCTGTCTTGTGGCAAACTATGACGAGCGTTCCGTAATTACTGCTCTAGGCTTCTGTCAGCGATGACTGAAATTTACATCCAAGTATATTCTATATAGGCTCAAGTAAGGACATGTCTAGGAACTTGATTGGCTAAGTAAGGTTTTCAACATAACGAAAGCACTAAGATGAGTCTGAATGTGGCAAATATTTTTGTGTTAAATTGCACATTGCAAACGGGGTATGAGAGGAGGGACTGCCCAGTAGTTGGAGCACGGATATTGAACTAGGAGGATTGGCTTTCGATTCCTGTTCATACCCAAACTGTCCTCGTGTTTACGCTGAGTAGTACGGGAACGTTAAATCTATGGGTCCGGAAGTCCTTCAATGATGTTGGTGGCAGGGAAAGGAGGATATCATCCTTGTGGATGTCACCCCTACTAGGTTCCGGTTGAAATTGGATGACACTGTCCTGGCCGTGCAAATGGATACCTTCCGTCTTCGGATAGGTCGGATAGTCTGGGTTAGAAGGGAAAAAGTCGTGATATGAAGGTATAAAAGATGGGTATAAAAGATATATATATATATATATATCTGTTCTTAGCATACCATGAAGGAATCTTCTGTCGTAGAAACTAAGGCTTGACGCCTTTATAACCAGAATAATGGCGGTTTGCAATTAGTCAGAAGGTGAGCCCTTATTAGCTTCCAACATATACGAATGCGCTGATTATTCGCAAAAAACAGAAGTGGTATTCATCAGTAAAAATAATACGATGCCATTCAGAGAACGTCCATGATTCTTCGGCGCAGATCAACGTCAGACGGAGGGCGCGATTGTGTTAACAGAGCTGATGTCTTAAAGGGCAATAAGAGTGCTTCCAGCAGACATCTTGGAATGGTGTATGATTATACAAAATACAGCAAATGGAACGCTACATCTCACTGTGTATGGAGAGACGCTGTGGGAATAATTCAAGCTCCTCTCCCTAACATCAGCCTTGCTACCAGTTGTCTAATGCCGAGCCTTTGCGGCATGTATGCTTTTCTCCAGACAATCACTACTACCAGGGGGAGCCACAACGTATTTGTACTGCCTAGATGGCAGCAATTCGTCCTATACGGACATTCTGCTCCAACAGATACGGTTCCTCTTTGAAAATAGGGTCGTCTTTGAGCGCATGATGCAGACAGCATTGACTGCAACTAAAGTAAAAAGTTTTAGCGACAGCAACCAAAATATTCACAGGGGGCATGTGACTCTCTTACAGAGGCTATAGGGGGTGCAAATAAAATGCACTTTGAGAATAACCAAGACGTTCATTGCCGTCAAACTTCAGTCATTTGCAGACCTTGCCAAAACAAATTTACATACTAACTTTCGGGACATTTCAACGGCTTGCTTTTATTCTTTTATCAAAGAATATATATTTTAATCTTAGTATACCAAGTCGTAGATATATATCTTCAACAGTTTCAAAGCTCCAGTTGGCTGTTATCTTTGTTTATTTGTCTTAATTGACATAGTTTTTATTTGTCTCTCAGATTATCCTTCCAGCTGTTAACTACTTATAGTTTTGATGCTTTTTTCATTCTAATCGATAGTACGATTTGATTTTATTAAATCTGTTAAATAGTGATAATACAACGTGATTAGGAGTTTTATAAATGAAATGCACTAACGCGAGAATTTTTTCTCTGGAACCGACATCGCTTCCTGTCAGGGGTCTTATCTTTTTCTGTATCAGATCTTTGGTTACTTTATGTAAATTAATTTGAATTGATGTAAAATGTTTTTTGTTCATTGGTTTTTATTACTGAAACTATTGTTTTACAAATTTTTATTGACGGACAAATTTTTGTGTTACTCTGTGAGTAGTTAATTTTGTTTAAGTTCGATTTTTGTTTTGAGGAATTGTTAAATGTTTATTCATGGATAAGTTAACCACTGGTAATTGCTATTTTCTTACTGGGTACTAAGATACATGATTGTTATCTCGCTGTTTTTATTTCTGTATTATTTTGAATTATTTTTAATAAAGTGCTGTGGGTGGTGCTCCCTTTTTCCTGGCCGCACATTACGAAGCTCTAAGCCATTTGGTGAACCTTGTGATCTGAGTCAAGAAGAAGCAGGCTGGGTCATGGAAGTAGGCTGTGATTAGGGCGGGGTAGCTTAGTGTTCAAGGCATGGTAATTGCACTCGGAGGATCAAAGTTTGATTCCTGACTCTGTCCAAAATATTACCATATTTACGCGGAATTTAAGTACGTAATATCTGTGGATCCAAAAGTCCCGTCGGGATATTGTTGAATGGAAAAGGAGAGTTTGGCTCCTGAGGATGTTGATACCCTACTGGTTTCTGATATTAATAAGAAGGCATTGTATAAGCTGTCCCGAACAAATGCCTTAATCCTTCGGGTAGTCTCGATGGTATGAATTAAAAGTAGGCTGTGATTTAAATATTTATTAAGCATACCCTTCTCAATAAAAATCTAGAACAATGTTGCCAGATGAAATATATGATATTTGTAAGGCCGCAATATTATTTTATTTAAATACCGCCTTCCTTTTCTCATTAAAATTGCTACGAGGAAAGAGGACTCTATCAATAGTATGTTAATCCTTACATATCACTTTATCCCATTTTCATCAGTCCCAAAGAGGAAATTTAATAAATCTTTCATGAATATGTAACACTCATCATCGAAATAATAGAGGCCTATCTTTCGGTGATTTCACTTTCAAGTCCAGTATTCAGTTGATATTTAAAAGGATAAACAATAGATTTAAAATATATTCAAAGGTTAGAAAATGCCGAGTATATTAGCATTGCAAAGTGTAAAATACCATATCAAATCAAATTATTATGTAAATATTGTGCAGTTTGAGTAAGAGTATCGTATAGGTTGCATTGCTGTAGTATTAACTACGTTCTAGTTTTTTATGTACTACAAAACTAGTTAAATTAGTTCCTGTTATATGGCTGCGAATGGGTTTAGTGACTAAATTTGCTATTTGATGACTTTGGATATAATGTTTGTAATCAGAGTAAAGTAAAATTATGATCTGAAATAGGAACCAATATGTTGAAATTACTACCTAAAATTACTAAATAAATTGCTAAAATAAATATTGCCAATATAAAAAGTGCCATATGTATTTGGAATAGAAAATTATAGTTATAGTTTGGAAAAACATTTTTAAATTCATGTCTTTCAGTTTGGGTTTAAATTTATGTTTCAAAGGGTAAAAAAATGAAACTTTTGTTACCTTTTACTTACTTCTCTTATATACATAGTATACTTTATAAGGAAAATATTGTGACGCAGCCGAAAATATGAATTCGAGATTTCGACGGGAGAGCACGTTTCAAGCAACCCCGAAGACAAATCTAACATTTTTGAGGTGTTGTGTGTGTGTGTGTGTGTGTCTATCTGTGAAGAGAATATCTCACGAAAGACTAGAGCGATTTCAATTTAATTCGGTACAAAAATTACAATCTGTGAATATTGGAAGACTATTGCTTTTAAACCCAATCGAATACTCAGCCCCCCCCCCCTAAATTATTTTAATGTGAATTTTTGAAAAAATCATCAAAAAATCAAAGCATTTAATACATTAAATCATTAAATGCATTAAATCATTTCTTATGGAATTTTTCCTTAGAATATGACTGCCATAAACTTTAGAACGCTAGCATGAACCGTTCTCGAGATATTTCACATTTTCCAAATAAATTTAGCAGACAATCATATAAAATAAAAAAAAATATTACTATTGTGAAAATTTTTCACATTTCAGAAGTAATATTTGTTGATATCATTCTCATGGATCTAGTTCGTTCTATTCATGAGAAAATATACTTTGGGTAATACTTTTGTGATTGGACACCTATAGTCATTTATCTGCTATAAGAATAACTTATTTTTCCATCCAGTACTCTTGGTCAGATTTTGGCGTAATGTCGCCAACTTGGCGACTTTTTTATATAATACCAAATTAACGAAAATATCGCCAAATTTATAAAATAACGCTAAATCAATGAAAACGACGACTAATTGACAAAAATTCAGTATCTTGGAAATAATATAAGAGTACAATAAGTATACGAGTGCTATAAGAATAACTTCTCTTTCCGCCCTGTATCTTTTGTATAAAATTTTGGTGACGAATTTGTTGGAATTTCCAACTTGATGACTTTTTAAATGTTGCCAAATTCACTAAAATGTCACCCAATTCGTAAAAATTTTCCAAATTGATGAAACTGATGCTGAACCAATGAGATGACGACTGATTGCTGCAAGTTCAGTATCTTGGAAAGAGGTGTGTATAAGTAGACTATAAGAATAACCCATTTCACCTTCCGTCTGTCCGTAACGCTTGGTGAGAAATGTAGCGGGTCTTTACCAACTTGGCGACTTTTTTACGCCAAATTGATAAAAATGATGCCAACTGTGACTTAATATTTCGTATATTCTTATATGTGTTGTATGACAAGCGTACATTCTAGTATATAAGAAATGCTCTTCTCTACATTTATCTGCAACACTTGGAGATATATTTGTCGAACTTGCGAATAATCTAGCGAGATATCGCCACATTGGCGAGATTTTACCCCCAGATGGACGAAAATATTGTCAAAGTTAATGAAAGTGACTCCTTATTGATGATTTAGAAATGGACTGTATCGCTTATTGATGATGCTATTAATAATGATATTGAAAATTTAGAGTTGCATGAAATACAAGTTAATTGGGTGCGTTGAAATATTATTACATCTTGTCATCCGTAAAATCATGAAATTTATAATTCAATGACTGTAAAAGGAGTAAATTTATTATTGCATTATTTAAGGAAAGTCATGTGTTGCCCACATAAGATTTTTATGTTATACACTCATCAAATGTGAAATTGTAACACCATGAAGGAATGCACGTAGTCATATGCAAATCACAGTCTTGATAGAAGAGTGGCCCATATGCAAATGATTAAAAGAACAAACAAAGATATGCAAAAGAAACCTGTTTATTCAGTAAAGAATGTGGCCTCCACGGGCAGCTATACAGGCCACCTAAGCGGCGAGGCATACTATCGATGAGGCTATTAATGGTTGCCTCAGGTAAACCTTTCTAAACAGCTTCCACTGCAGTCTACAGTTCGTCTACGGTATGTAACGGTCTTTCCTGGTGCACCTGACGTCCGACGAGGACCTACACGTTTTCAATGGGAGAGAGATCCGGCGAGACTGCCGGCCACGAAAGGATGTGAATTCCATTCAGGCTGTTGAGTGTTCGCTGTGCGGTGAGACATTGTCTTGCTGGAGCACCGAACCGGTGACGGTCGGCCCCAGTGGCCGTACCACAGGCAACACAACTTGTCTGACGTACCGGTCCAATGTCAGAGTACCTATAATGTGCACCAGAACTGTCCGCTGATTGAACATGATTTTTTTCACAGCTCCAAACCATGATGGCCCGTGTGACGTTCGGTGATATCAGCTGGCAAGTGGCGTTCCCCGGGAAGCCACCACACCCGACCACGGCTGCCATTCTTCCACAGGCAGAAGCGAGATTCATCCTTATACAAAACCCTATGCCATTCGATGCGATGACGACGACACCACGCTAGACATGGATCCCTGTGTCGAGCGTTTAATGGTACCCCAGTAGCTGGCCGCCGTGCGCGCAGCTGTACTGCATGCAAACTGTTGCGAATGATTTGGGTGGACACAGTTACAACCGTTAATGGTGATAGGCTGTTTCTAATGTCACTTCCCATTGCGAACGGGTCTCGACGAGCCGTTCCGCGAATCTGCCCGTCTGTGCACCCTGTCGTGCTCCTGTTCCATCCCCTCTCTCCTCGGCGTTTCCTCTGATGTTCCTGCGTCCACCGTGCCACACATCGATGGATAGTATCCATGCCGTTCCCTATACGCGTGGCAATTGCACACATCAACAAACTGACGTCACGTAGCTCCAGGTCTAGTTCAATAACTATTAATTCCTTGTATATAGCTCTCTGATGTATTTGAGGCATCGCTTCTTCACCTTTTCGAATGTTAGGATGCTGCAAATTGTCGCTAACAGCATTTATGGGTCGAGCTGCCCGGTAGACTTCATCATCCGAAACCGGGTGTCTCATGACCCGATACGTACGAAAACTTAATCATTTGCATATGACTAAACTACCGGTCATTTGCATATGTCTACTTCCATTCCTTCTTGGTGTTGCAGTTCCAATTCTGAAGAGTGTATATTTGCCAAACTGTATTTTGAACATTGGTATGCACACATAACAAGGATAATTTTATTCTTCAGATTTGCTTGTGTAAATAGTCAGTGTGAATGTGTTGTTGTCAGCTTGATATTTGGTATTTTTTTTTATTTCGAAGTGATTGATGAAATGTCATTAACAGAACACACCGCATCAAACTTTGTCTAAACCTTTGAAGCCCCTCGAGTGGGTATTGATATTACAGAAGTAGATCTGGAAAAGTTGCTTAAAATCAACAATGACCTTGGTTTCGAAACACCTTCCCATAAAAACATAAATTGATACGACCACTGATGAGCCTTAAGACAACGCTGAATATTCGGACGTGGCATTGCAACGCAACAGCCCTCTGTAGAAATTTCTGATATAAAAATCCTGACATAATTCGAGAACCAAACAGCAAAGTTAGATAAGTATTTAAAAGTCTCAAAGTTTGTGATATTTCTCAAAAATTGTAGCTAAACTAGAGTTGCTAAACTAGAATTGTCGAATAAACCCTATGGTAAACAAGCTAGTTTAAGCGATCTGGATCTTAAAATTATAACAAAAGTTATCTGAAAATGTCGCTTTTTTGGGGGGAATAGAATATATGTCGTGAAGTTAGTTTAGTTATTCGTAACAATTCACATTATTTAATACCTCGTATACATATAACGAAATACAGACTGTTCGTTTTTAACAATTTACAACAAAGTTGAAAAGGGTTTATGACTATGTTAACACTTTACAAAATAGTTGAAAAGTTTTTATGACTTTCTTCATTCTGTCTGTCTGTCTGTCTGTCCGTTAGCACGATAACTGCAGTAAAAATGACTATCAAAATGAAATTTTAGTAGGTTGTTCAGACGATCTGTGAGACCTATGAGAATATCAATGAATAATATCACCCAATTAGTTTTGGATTGAACCCGGGTTGAAAAAATGAAATACATTGAACCCTATGTGACCTAATTTTCTAAACATTTTTTAAGCGAATTTAAAATTCACAAATGGCTTCGAAAATTTTAGGAAATATTCAAATTATCCTATAAAATATATAAAAAAATATCAGCAAAATATATTTAGAATTTTTTTAAGTAAAAATTAAAATAATAATTAAACCCTATATATGAAGCGATCACGTGATCCACTTTAAAATAAAATATGTCATCCATCTTGTGTCAAAATCCTGATTTCTAAAGTTATTTTATATTCATATTTAGTGCTGTATCCGTCCTAAAACGGCAATATTTTTGCTTAAATTCTGTGCAACTACATTCTGGCACAACGCAATTACAATATATTTGAGTTTAAATGATCATCACACTTTTATTATTTCTACAACCAAGCCTAATTTCCTCTTATGGAGTATGTAAACACCAAAAGATGTAGAATGAGTTGTATAAGAATTGCTGCATTTCTTTAATGCAAAATTATTTAGCTCATGGAGTCTGCAATATAGCTGATATGAATGAAACATTCATTGATTTTACAAAAAGAAGCAGACGATTTTATCGATGAAGTTTTAAGCATAGAGTTAAATTACTTAAACCTCCATGTGTTTAAAATTTTAAATAAAATAAATTATTATAGTATTGTGATGAATGAAATAAATGAAAAAATGTTTATGAATGAAATGCTGCTTTTATACAGAGAGCCAGGCGATGTATAATTCGATGACATCATTTGAATAAAGTTTAGTTGTTTCGATAAAATTTTCAAATATAATAAATTAATGTAGTATTGTGATAATTTAAAAAATATTATCGAGGAATGTATCGCATTTTAGAGATGTTTAAATAAAATTGCATTGGAGTTGGAAAGTGTTTCATTTTTAATGCTTTATGCATGATTGATCTTTCTAGTTTATGAATGGATTTGAAATTGGAAGTATTCCGGGAATTATTGTGTTCCACAAGGAATTATATTACGAAATTATTAAATATTAAATAAATCTTACATTAATCATTTTAATAATGCGTGTCACTAAAATATCTAAGTATGGTTATCCTATCCATAATTTATAGAGCTTCATATACACTGATATATTTTCACTAGTTTTCGAAATGTGTTTAGGTTTTAAAATAAACTTTCTACTAAAATATCAGTTTTGTAATTTTTCGAGAAAATATTTTGTGTGTAGAACAGAAAATAAAGTAAAAATTCATGGCATAATTTTTTAATAAGGTAGATTCACTCTTTCAATTAGGTGACAAAAATGATGAGCTATGTGACAATATACAGTCACAGAGGGTATAATTTATTCTACGACGATTTAGTACTATAAGAAATAGACGTAAAATCGAGGCTTAAGCAATAAAAGATTAGCTCATGCTAACAAAGAAGAACAATTACGAACGACAAGTTGACGCCAATACTTGACAATAAATTCGGAATAATTTATAATGGAGACATTTAGAAGTCCCACAAACGTCGTGAGGTCATATGGTTCTGTGAACTCAGAGGTGTTACGCCCAACGTACCAACGTCCAATAACAGCGTTTTTCACTCCAGCGCTTAAGGCAATGAACAAACAAAGGGGGGAAAATGAAGACGGAGTTAATGCTAATTCAGGTAAAAATCACAAGTGTGGTATTACAGAATTGAACATGACATTGAAGTGAGAGATAGAACAAAAAGATCATGTGCCCAATAGTTACAATCTATATGATTTCAAGGGAATTCCTAGTACTAATGACAACAAACTATGTGTATTAAAACGTCTGTAAATAACGGTGAATGCCGAAACAAAAATACTCATTTTCTTTTCCATTAGGATTCAAATTTTAGAAGCAATTTTACTCAAATCACACACATGCTCGAAAACTTTATATTGGAAACATACGAAACGATAAATGGAAAATATGTTGTAAATGAATTAAATTAGTGATTTCACCTAATAATGTTAATAAATCAATATATTTGGAAATAAATGTATCTTCATTTTGTAAGCTGCATTTTACTGATTGTCTTTCAGAATTAACTAGCCGAGTACCCGTTTAAAATCAACAGTCTCGCAATAAGCAACCCCCAAATAATGTGAATTTTTGAATAATTCGCTTTCCACATTTATTCGGCAAATAGAATATTTTGATGTGAGAGCCCCCTAAAGAAGAAGATATTAGAAAATTTAAATTATACACTTCTTCCTTTCGAACTATCTACCCGAAGACCAAATTAAAGTCTGTACCCCATGCCGAAGCATGCTATTTTATCATTTCCCTTTTCGAAAGTTTTTTTGGGGAGCACACTCATAAATGAACATTTTTGAAAAACTTTACTCCTCTTGGGTTTTTATCAGATGATAGACCTTTATACCAACTATCAAGATTTTGTCACATTTGAAAGGAATCATTTATTCGGAAAATTAAACATTTTTTGTGTGATACCCCGTAAAGTAGCAAATTGTGGAAATCTGAAATTACACATTTTCTTCCTTTCAAACTATCTACCCGTACACTATATTTTAAGTCTCAATTTCATCGTGAAGCATGCCTTTTCTGTCATTTCAGATTTCGAATGTTTTTGCGTGGAGTTCCAGCGCCCCTTATATGAACATTTTTGAAATACTCCATTTTTCTTGGACTTTCTATCAGATGATTTCCCTATATACCCCCTATATCACATTTTAAAAAGGACGTTTGTCCTTTATTCCGAAGATCGAACATATTGGTGTGCGGCACCCCCTAAAGTAGAAAATATTGGAAAATGAAAATTCTACACTTTCTTCCTTCTAACTGTCTACCCTTAAACTAAATTTAAAATTTCCATCTCATTACGATTCATGTTTTTTTTTAATCAATTCACCTTTCGAACTTTTTTCTAAGGCGCTCCCCCTTCCCTCCCCTTTAAACTAACATTTTTCAAAAACTGTATTCGTCTTGGATGTTTCATCAAATGATTAGCCCATATACCAAATGTCAAGCATCTATCAAATTTTAAAGGAGCCGTTTCTCATTATTCGGCAAATCGAACATTTTGGTGTGAGGCACCCCCTTAAGTAGAAAATATTAGAAATCTGATACTGCACACTTTGTTTCCCTTTCAAACGATTTACCCATACATCAAATTTGAAGTTTCTATCTGAACGCAAAGTATGTTTTTTTATCATTTCACTTTTCGAACGTTTTGGTATGGAGCACCCTCTGTACAGAATATTTTCTGAAAATATGTTTTTTCAGGGGGTTTTATCGAACGATCGATACGTGTACATATTGCAAGTCTATACCTATTCGAAAAATGCCTAAAAAATGCATGACATACAGACAAACGGACACTTGGCAATTAGTATATATATGTTATTTACAAGTTAAAGCAGGTCTTCACACAACATGTTGATTTTGCCGAAGCAGGCAGTTTTTATTGACTACTACGATCAGAGCAAATAAATACATTATTGTTATGCGACATTTTGGTACGTGTGACCTCTTATGTATCAACATCTTTACATAATATTATTTTCACCACTAGTTCTATCTAAGCAAAAACATACATATAACAGCAGTTTAGTCACAAAAAGTTTTTCCTTCATAATTGTAAAACAACATGGCTGCCAAATTTGTAATTATTATATCTTCAATTGTATTATACTCTGGTGTGGAAAATCTATTTTCCAAGGAAATACAAATGTTATACTGTATACTAATGGAATCACCAATTTCTTTCTACTTATTTGAATCTGAAAATGATTAATGATTCTAACTTTTACAACTCGATATTGGATCAAAGGTCCCAATTAATCATTTGCAACTCTCACGTAAAAGTATTTTCATTTTATTTTTATTCATCGGTGAATAATTAAAACACTTACAACCATTTAAATAAGAGAAATAGTGGCATATGTGATGCTGTAAAATTTTAAATGAAATGTGTAATAAATCATTTTAAAAATGATTTATTTATAGCAATATTTATTATGAAGTTTTTTATAAACACACGTTACCAATGTTTAAAATAACTAATGACATTTACAAAAGTGAAAAAATCGGTTTACGGTTTCAAGGAAAATCGATCAATCATAAATATTGGAGAAAATAGTTCGTTTTTCAATCAATATTTATAGGGGCATGGTGAAATATATTTAGGTTAAAACTATATTAAATAATATTAGCGTCTATTCATCTAGAGACAATCATTTTTACTTTGCTTTCTTAAGTTTTTATAAAATGTTCAAGCTTTGACAGAAATGCAACTTTTCACACAACTGGACACGGTTCAAGCACGTCTGAAATTATATCCATATATGCGTGTAAATGTGTGTTGAGTATGTGTTACCTTATAATCAAATACACAAACACAAATGAACCAAAGTTCCGATTCAGTAAAGAACTAGAACACAAAAATAATGATTTTAATTTCCATAATTAGAACAAAAGTTAATATATATTTAAAATTTTGATAGCATTTTCAGTAGAAAGATCATGATAGTCATGTACAGCTCGAACTACAGCTGATGGTATAAAACTTTAAAAACGTTCGTTTAAAGCATCATAAAGCGCAAAAAAAAAAATAATTGCTATATTTTGCTGTGGCGCAGTAAAATGATAGATTTTAAAGGAAACATATTTAATTAATCTCAGAACATTGCCGAAAGTATCATAAATCGTGGAATCCATTGCATTGTGCCGCTATTACTCACCTATTTTAGCTTTAGCGCTAGTTCTGTAAAATAATATTAATTAACTTACTACTAAATTGATTGAACCATTTTAATTTTAAAATAAAACTATTTATTAACAACATGGATCAACTAATAACTCAATTACAACAATAATTACCATTAAATGTGCCGGAGCAAGAAAGTGTGAAACTATTAAAATGCAGCTATCAAAAGGTTCAATGACATGCATACAATAATAGTGGAACACATACCTTCTCGCTGTCTTTAGACGTTAATACAGAGCTCGTACAATCGTACGTGGTAAATCAGTGTACGTCGTGCAATACCAACTCGCAGTGTGGAATGTCGTCCCGTATGGTAGTCGCTCACTGCAAACTTAACATTCTCAGTACTCTGGCTACACTGCCATTTTTGTTCTAATCCAACTCTTTCACTTCGACTTGTCGAACTCTCCAACTATGTCAGCTGATATCCTATCTTACTTCATCTCTGCTGTTCGATATTCTCTGGCTACTGAACTTTACATCTTTTTAATACCCACATTTCTAAATTTACTTCTTTTATTTTCGTGCTTATTTTATTCGTAACTGTTCTGTGCGTTTTGGTTGTGCAAACAGGTAGAAAAAATAGATTTTTAAAGTTCTTTTTAATTCATATTGAATGTTGCATCCGTCCTAAAACCACTCTATTTTTGCTTAATTTCTGTGCACCTACATACTGAAAGAACGCAATTACAATATATTTTACTTTAAATGCTCATTCAAATTTGATTATTTCTGCAACGAAGCCTATTTTTCACTTATGTAAAATGTAAACAGCAACATATGTAGAATGAGTTGTATTAGAATTGCTGTATTTCTTTAACACAAAATTATTTAGCCCATGGAGTCTGCATAGCTGATATGATTGAAATATTCATTGATTTTACAAAGAGAAGGACGATACTTTTCGATGAAGTTTTAAGCATAGAGTTTAATTACTTGTAGCTCCATGGTCTTAATTTTTAAATAAAATAAATTATTCTAATATTGTGATGAATGAAATGAATGGGACATTGTTATGAGTGAAATGCTGCCTTTATAGAGAGAGCCAGACGTGTTATTTTTTCTATGACGTCATTTGAATGAATTTCAGTTATTTTCGATGAAGTTTTCAAATATAATAAATTATCGTAGTATTATGATAGTTCTAAAATTATTACCGAGGAATGTATTGCATTTTAGAGATGTTTAAACGAGGCAATTTATATTTCAATGCCGTCATTTGAATGAAATCAATTTTTTTCCATGATGGTTTAAGTTTTCAAATATAATAAATTAATGTAGTATTGTGATAAGTTTTAAAATATTACCGAAGAACGTATTGCATTTTAGACATGTTTAAATAAATTTGCATTGAAGTTCGAAAGTGTTTCATAATCAATGCTTTATGCATGATTGATCTTTCTTGTTAAATTTTGTAACTGCTTTTCTATTTGTCTATCATTGAAATTTTTGCCCATATTTTATTGAGATAAATCGCATTCACTTCCGTACTGTCGCAATCCTTGAATATTTTTTCTAAATGTTCCGCGTATTCCACCGCCTTTTCAAAATCCTGTATATTAAGTTTTTTAATTTCAAATGCCAGATCTTGTCTTACAGACTCCGTAAATTTTACAAACATTAAATTGTTCTTTATATCACACATTTCAATATTTGCTTGATTTCCTAAAAAATCCTGGGTTGAATTGGACATTTCCAATGCTAACTCCGATATTTTCATTTCTGGCGTCATTTTAATTTTCTTTAAATTCGTCTGCTTCTGCAGCACTGTAAATATGTTTTATATTGTTTCAATAATATTTTTTTTATTTCTTCATTATTATCTGTTTTCTGCAGTTCATTTTTTTTGACAAAATTACATGCGCTTTCTCCTTTAACCTAGTTTTCAAAATTACAGCTTTATTTTCCTCCGACCATTCGTCCAGCTTTGCAACATTCTCAAATTGCTCGATAAGAAATTCGACATCCTCGTTTTTATGTCCATTAAACACTGGCAATAAATTTATTAACCCAAAATTATCCATTTTATTTTTCTCTGGTATTCACTAATCCCTATTTATGATCTCTGGGGTGCTTTCTGTCATCTATTTTTTCTCTGAGGCAATTAAATCAAAATTTAAACCTTCCAAAATCCTAACTTATTAGCATAAGATACACAACTCAACAAAATGCACATCAAACACTTCTACATGCTAATATTCTTAATATTGATCACTTTTTCAAACAAATTATTATCAATTTCTTTCAAATATATTCAAATTCTTTCATTATACCTTAGTGAATGTGCATATTTAAAGTTAAATAATGCTGAAATCTGGTCATCACACTCTTCTCCATTAAAATTATTTATATCTTTATGAAAATTATTTTTATCAACTTTAATAGTATTATTTATTAAAATTGTCATTTAAATTGTGAACTCACACCAAAGTGTCACGGAAGCCAAATGTGGCGCAGTAAAATGACATACTTTAAAGTTGCCTTTAAGAAACATATTTAATAAATCTTAGAACTTGGCCGAAATTATCGTAAATCGTGGAATTTATTGCATTGTGCCGCTATTACAAACCTATTTTGTCTTTAGCGGGAGTTCTGTAAAATAATATTAATTAACATACTACTAAATTGATTGCACCATTTTAACTTTAAAATAAAACTTTTTATTAACACCATGGATCAATTAATGACTCAATTACAACAATTATTACCATTAATTGTGCCGGAGCGAGAAAGTGTGAGACCATTAAAACGTAGTTATCAAAAGGTTCAATGGCATGCATACAATAGTAGTGGAGCACATACCTTCTGGTTGTCTTTAGACGTTAATATACAGCTCGTACAATCGTACTACGTGTTCCATCAGTGTACCCCGTACAATACCAACTCGCAGTGTGGTATGTCGTGTCGTATGGTAGTCGCTCACGGCCCACTTAAAATTCTCCGTACTCTTGCTGCACTGCCCTTTTTGTACTACCTCAAATCTGTCACTTCGACTTCTCGAACTCTTCAACTAGGTCTGCTGATATTCAATTTTACTTCATCTCTGCTAATCGATATTCTCTGTTACTGAACTTCATCTTTTTTTATACTACTTTGATTGTGCCTCTTTTGCCTAAGTTCTGACACGGTTATATTATTAATACACATATTATTAATACACATATTAATACACATATTAGGTTTAAGCATTGTTTGTTAATTACCGACGATGCATACACTAAAATTTAATTACACTGCGATTAAATATTTATAGCTTACTTTATAGAGACTAAGGGTAACTTTTTGAATTTCTAATGCACATTTTAAGAAAAACGACTATAGAGTTGCTATAGTAACAATAATTCGCCTCTGTATATCAATTACACATATGTTTAGACACTGCTGTTATTGCAGTTGAAATATTGATAGGAACACCAGTTGAAAACTGTAGTCGGTAAGCGTAGCAAACATGAATGAATCCATCTGATTACTTGCAAATCAACTCAATGATTAGGAATTATAATTTACGAGATTTGTAATCTGCAAAATTTTAAATTAAACTATTTTTAGAATGTTGTTTTAACTTTGTATTTTTTATAATTGAAATTTCATTTTCTTCCATATATTTAACAAGAAAGATCAATCATGCATAAGCATTGATTATGAAACACTTTCCAACTGAAATGCAATTTCATTTAAAAATCTCTAAAATGTGATACATTCAGTAGTGATATCTTTTACATTATCACAGTATTGCAGTAATTTATTATACTTAAATATTTAGAAGTGTATCGAAACATAAATCATCTGATTCTCTATGCAAAATCAATGAATATTTCATTCATATAACTTGCATTCCAGACTACAGATATAAATAGTTTTGTGTGAAAAAAATTCAGCAATTCTTATGTAACTCACCTTACAATCGCTTGAGATATTTGCATTCTGCATAAGTTAAAATTAGGCTTCGTTGAAGAAATAATAAAAGTTTAGGGATCATTTAAAATCACAACTATTGTAATTGCGAAGGCACAGAATTTAGATACACAGATAATACAGATAATATATGTGTGTGTGTATGTGTGTATTCAAAGTATTGGAATCCTGCCGAAGATCGGAACTTGAATTTTCGAAGGATCTACACGTTTTCGGACTTCCAGAACAGGAAATACTATTTTTAGGAAGACGTCTGAGTGTGTAAGGGGGTATCTGTGTGTTTTTCTGTATGTCCGTGAGGATATTGCATCCACTCTAACTGAAAAACTAATGGATCGAATTTAATAAAATTTGGTAGGTAAGTTTTTTGTGGAAAACCCTGATGTTCATTTGATTATAGTATGATTCGTAATAAAAGAATCTGCCTTCTTTGCGAAATGGCCGGCAGAAATTGCCTTTATTCGCTCTAGCTAAAAACTAATGGACCAAATTTAACACAATTTGGTGTATAATATTTCAATAACCTACAAGTGATTTATATACCAAATTTAACAAAATTTGTTGTATAAATCACTTGTAGGTTTTTCTAGTACGATTCGGGAAAAGGGAACGGGCTGTTTTTGCGAAATGGCCCGCAAAAATCGTTGAATATAAAAATAAAAGACTACGTGTGCTCAATTATATCAATTAAATTCCTATTTTATACGTGATTTTTGACAAAAAGAAAAGAATAAGACTAACCCCATTACTCTAGGACTAGCCGTTCTTGAGATATATATATATATTTTTTTTTTGCGTTTTTGCTATGCCACATTTGACAATAATTCCATCTATCAAATGAGAACCAAATTTAAGTTTAACGTGCAAATTCAATATCATTAAAAACACTTATGGATGTTATTTTGTGCAGATAAACTCAAATTATTATTGAAGAAATAAAGAGAACGTGAATATGAGTCTGCAGAGAAAGACATGTGCTGTCCACATCAGAATTTTTAACAATATTACAACAATGATTATAGAAGTGAAAGGGGATTATTTGCAGGCCATTTCGAAAAAAAATGTAGCATCTATATTTAAAAATCCACCAAATTGTTGTAGAATAAAATGTTCTACAAATTTAATCTGTGTACCAAATTTTAATTCTCTAGCACGTAGGAAAGGGCATTAAAAACGCCATCAAATAAGTATATCATGAAAAGTTATATAAAATTAAAAAAAATATGAGATGTTATCTGCCAAATTTATTTTAAAATGTGAAGCCTCTCTCATATACAAAATAATTAAACTCTTGGAAAGATATTTATTATATAATATAGCTATGTTTTCTTTCTGGAGGATATCGCAAAAGTCAGAATTTAATTGAATTCGTTTTTCTCCCTATATTAAATAATTTTTAATTAAAAAACTACCTAACATATTTTACTGAAAATTTTTGTTATATTTTATGAGATAATGTGAATATTTCCTAAAAATTTCGAAGCAATTTGTGAATTTTAAATGTGCTTAGAAAATGTTTGAAAAATTAGGTCCTATAGGGTTCAATGTATTTCATTTTTTCAACCCGGGTTCAATAAAAAACTAATTGGGTGAAACGATTTATTTATATTCCCATAGGTCCCACAGACCGTCTGAAAAGCATACTAAAATTTCATTTTGATAAAGTCATTTTTACGGCAGTTATCGTGCTAACGGACAGACAGACAGACAGACAGAATGAACTAAGTCATAAACACTTTTCAACTATGTTGTAAAGTGTTAATAAATCTGATGTGGGCAGCGCACGACTTTCCTTCCCTTCCTACTTAAATTAATTTTGTCTTTTTTTTAATAATTCATTAAACTGAATTTTATTCTATAAAGTAACAAACATAATTATTTGAAATCACTTTAAATTTGCATTTTTAATTTAATTTTTGTTTGCATTTGATAGCTGCATATATTTTCAAAGGAGGCGTAACACAAAAATGCCAAAGACTTAAAATCTCTCGATTACGACAAATCCGAGAGTTATGGGGTTGGTCTTATTCATTTCATCGTCAAGAATTACGCATAAAATAAGTATTTAGTTCATACATTTGAGCATACGTAGTATTTTATTTTAGATTTTAACGTATTTTGTGAATATTTTTGCAAAAAAATGAATGTTCTCCTCTCCTGAAGCATGCCAAAATCTAATCGGCACCAGAGCAATCCACATTTAACTTATCTACCAAGTTTTGTGAAATGTGGTCAATTAGTTTTTGAGTTACACAGTGAATACATACATTGCACAGACACCCGCGTCATGTTAAAATAGTTTTTTCGTGTTCTAGAGGTTCCAAACCGTGGAGATCCGCCTCAAACTCGAGTTGCGAATTTCGATACAATTGCTATGTATTGCCATTCACTGTAGAAAAAGTAAATATGGCAATTTCTACATACAGGCGACGAAAATATTTAAGATAGTTAAAAGGTATAAACAAGTTAAAAAAATTGTTTTATCATGCATAGCTTGATACATTTTAAAAACACTAAATTGTAATAATTATTTGAAAATATAGTATTTTCTGAATAAATTGCATTCATAATGTTTTCAAGTGCAAAATAATTCCTTTCATGTGTACATACCCATATTTTAACTGATCAAATTTTTCCGTTATATATTTTATCCACACTCATGTTTAAAGCAACAAAATACAAATGTGAATTTTTAAGGGAGAGTAAATTCAAATCTTTATCAGATTAATTAAGTTAAAAAGTAAAATATTCTAAAACTAAAAACTTGAAATGTTGTAGATGCATTTCGATTTAATTTTTATGTCTTTTGAAAATGGAATTTTACAGTTTAATAACATTTTTCTATGAATATTTTTCTACAAAAGCGCTCTTGAAAAATCTAGAGTATTCTAAAATATTTTTTGTCAACAAATGTGCATAAAGTGCAAAATGTTTCATGTATTTTGAAGAAAGAAAAATATTATGGTTTATTAGATGATATAACCTAATAAATGATACCTTTCATAATTTATTCTTAACAAGGAAATGTACATGACGTTGCTAAGGATTCAAGATAAGCAGTCAGGCCTTAGTCGAGTCTACACCCACGTATAGTTTTTATCTGAATTGTATTATAAGTGAGAGTATTGATAAAACGTACTTTGGTTTTCGGAAATTCGGTGTGAGATTCGGTGTATTTTATTTGTCAGACATTTGAATCTGAAGTACTACTGGTCAACACCGGAACTTTTTAGAAAATGCACCCGACGTTACCAGAGATTTGCCAGTTCATCAAATGTCTTCAGAATTACGTCCAGTTACTCTGTAAAAAACACCACTCTAGCCATGTACGAACTACATTCTTTTGCATTATATTCTCCCTTTCGAAACAAGACCTTATGGAACGACGCGAAACGCAATCGGCTGAAAATACAATTTACTTTAATTTCTCCTTCCTCGACCCAGACCGTCTCACCTACCCGAAGATGTAAGGTATCTGTTTGGACGGAGTGCCACTCAATTTAGAACGGAACCCAGTGGGGGCGGTATCCACAGGGACTATACCCTTCTTCCCCTACCGCCAACTTCTCGGAAGGACTTACGGACTCACATATTTACTGTGCCCGTACTCCGCGTGAAGACGACGACATTTTCAGAAAAGCCAGGAATCGGATTCGGGTCATCCGTGTGCAATCTCCGCCCGCTCTAACCAATGGGCTGTACCTCCCCCCCCCACATTACTTTAAATTGGAGGCTAATTGTAGAATTCCAGACTCATTTTAAAAACTCATTCCACTGGAACACTTGAAACAAATATTAGATTATTAGTTAGCGCTCATTTATGTGACCACCTAAGTTATTTCCCTGAATTTCCTTGCAATTTCTATACAGAGAGGGGGAAAAGAACTTCGCCCTTTGATTACCATCAAGGATTTCATTTAGCTCATTGAGAATAAATACCACACAGACGACCCAACTTGAGGTAAAACAATACCTTGAACTTGAGGTATGTATTTCATTCTGCAGAGTAGAACTATGGGAAATTATCCCTTTTTCAATCTCTTTTGTTGCAAGGTAGTATCTCCTAAACAGTATGTATCGCCAGGATTATCATAATATCCCCCTTCCCTGATAAGAGACAACTACCGTTTGTGAATCACTGATCCTCATATCAAAAATATATCTTGAAGAGGGAAGCATCTGCTGCAGTCGTCGGCCGGCCAGCTGGTATTTTAAATAGCAAACCAAAAGAGCAGGATTGGTATTCAAACGGTTAAGGATTCGGAAACGTTCTCTCTTACTAGCGCGCTATATCGATATTAATTTTTTTATTTATCTGGCTTTGTTGCCGAGTTGATTTTCACAACATTTTAAATGATCAGTTAAGGATGCTACATTCCCTTTTACTCGATCGGGCTTGGTCACGTTGCTGTATACAAATTTAACGTATGCACTTATGAACCTGTCCTTACAAATTTATTGGGGAATTTAAGGATTGTCCAAATAACCCCGCATGTAAAGTATTGAAATAATATAGTTTGTATCTAACCTTAAATGTAGAGTATTTAAATTTCCTTTGAAAGTTGAAATATACACCAGCCACATTATTAAAGCTATATCTATTTTCCCTATATACCTATTTAAAGTATAGAGAAGGTATTATGACAGTGTCGAAAATTCGGATTCGAGTTTCGGATTCGGATTCGAGTTTTCAACGTAAGAACACGTTTCAAGCATCTCTGAATTCGAATAAAATATTTTTAAAGTGGTGTGTGTGTGTGAATATACGTCCGTGAGTGTCTGGAAACGGTATCACATGAGCGAATGGAACGTTTCAAACGAAGTTCGGTACACAAATTACAATCAGTGAATACTGGAAGCCTATTAATTTTAAACGCAATCGAATGTTTTAAATATTCCAAATTTTCAAAGGAAATTTAAAAAATAATATAAAAATGAACCTTCAGTAATGTTAAGCAAATAATCATTCCTCATGTAATTTTTCATCAAAAAGATTGTCACACATTTTTGAAAATTAGCATGAAACGTTTCCGAGACATTGGGCTTTTTTTAATAAATTTATAAAAAAAATCACATAAATTAAACAAAAAAGTATTAACTGTTGAGGCATATGTTCACTTTTCGTAATGTAACATTATTGTTAACATCATTCTCGTGAATCTAGTTCGTTCCATTCATGAAGAAGATATTTGTTGTTGTTGAGATCCAGACCGTCCGACCTACTAGAAATGTGTAAAGTAACCGTTTGGACGGCCGGGAAATGAAGAAGATATTTGTGTAATAGTTTTGTATTTTGACGCGTATAATTCAACAGTCATTTAGCTATAAGAAATATTCTTCTCTACGTTTGTCTGTAACGGTTGGCGACAAATTTGACGAAATCGGCGAATCTTTCAGCACAGTATCGCCAAATTGGCCATGTTTTGACCCATATTGACGAAAATATATTTAAAGTAGCAAGACGTTAAGTTAACAAAATTGACGCCAAATTGATGAATTCATTATTAAACTGTTTTAATATATATGGTGTACATAAAATAATATCTGGGTTTTAAAGCTGCTTAATATCCCTTAACTTTGAACTTCAATAATGAATTACAATAAATAATTACAAATAAAATGAAGGAGTAACGCCTACAGTTTTAACCTACAACTGTTCAATGTAAGGTCCTTTAGTAAAGCAGCACACATCCAACTGATAGGCGAGTTCTTCTCAAACTTTAATCAGCATGTACTACTGCTGTCAGGCTGGAAAACTGGGAAATATTGGGACATGCATACAACTTAAACTGCCCACCCTACTAAAACTGTTATATATGCTCTTTGATTCTGGCCTTGAATCAATACTGCACACACCATCTAAGAGACACTATAACAAATTAAAATCCCGATATTCTTTAATGTACACCCTGTATATCTATTGCTTATTGCGCATGTTATCAAAATTGATAATTGACAATTTAGAGTTGACAATTTATCATTTAATTGGGTACATCGAAATGGTTTTGCATGTTGTCATCCGGAAAAGCATCGAATGTTCAATTCTACGTCAAAACATTGAGCCATGGATCTTATACATAATTTTTTATGTGAAAGATGTAAATCTATTCAATTATATAGAGAACGTCATGTGCTGCCCACATCAGATGCTTATATATCCCTTTCAACTATAAACAGACAAATGCAAACCCGGTTTAAACATCCACTGTACAGCTACAGTTTATGCCATTTCATTTAGATATGCACACTGATTGCAATAATCAATCGCATGGTCGTGAGTTAATGGTGATGCTTAGAACTGTAGGTGACTCATCAACATATGTTATACACGGCATTTAGAACATTCCAGTACCTGGTGCCTGTCAAATGATTTAAGGGTATATTAAGGTTTATATATAACTTAATCGAAACCGTATTCAAAGTGTTAGTTAGATATTATTATATCGTAACATCTGCATAGACAAGTGTTCTTTCAAGATACAAGACGAGGTTTAATTGATGTGGGGGATCGAAGTAAATAAATTAATAACTTTTGAGTTGAACATAATTTGTTGTCTGTCTACCATTCCATTTGCATGCAAACATAGACGATAACTTCTTTAAAATTTAACGGATTTTATTTATTTCAGATGTACATTCAGCTCTAATCCATTTATATCCACTTTAGTAATAGACTTTTGGAGATAGCTGGAGACAATGACCAATTCTGGCCTATTTTTTATTTTTTTATTCGCTTCGAAATGTTACAAAATGAACAAAAACATAAAGATTTCTATTTTCCGAGTCGTATTTATCTTTTTATTTGCAATCAAATTTCGCCTGTCTGAACATGATGTAAATTAATGTTTTGCGGCATGTAATGAGTCCGCTATTCAACGTGGTTAAATACAAATAGCACGTTCTGTCCATTCTTTATTCATATTTTTTGCACACGTTGATACGTATATCCTTTACATATATTTTTTTTAACTCCTCTAAAATTTATTACTTATTTTTTTAATTAGAAGTCATAATGAAATATATTTTAGCCCGAGTTCATTGCTGAACGCCTATGAATAAAACGTGTTCTTGCTGCTGACCCCCTACCCTTAACTGATATACATTGTCTGGCGATAACAACTCTAAAAATTAACCGATTTTTATTTAATTTGGTTATGTGCTGTAAAGTAATATTTAATAGGTTGAATCCGTTGTTCAATGTAAATTAGATAAAAATTCCATGTATTGGGGCCATTTTTTACTGTTGTGCATTGTCCGACAATAATACGTATATCTAAATGTAATATACCTTTAAACAATAAGTAAGTTGGTATCACGTCTGATTTCAAGCAAATAAGATTAAGCACACAACTTTGATAGAAGGTCTTTTATTACACTTCTTATAAGACTTTCAAAATAGAAAAAGCCCAGAGCGCTTTCGAGCGTTAATACGCTCTTCATCAGTGGCTGCATGGAAAGTAAAAAGGATTGTTCATATATAGACCAGTAAAAATGGCAAATTTACATAAATGCAATTAGTAAATGAAGATTCGATTATCTAAGGAAAAATGCACAAAAAACATAAACTATTTTTTAACTGATCCAAACACAAGTAAAACAAATGTACAATTAAAAATACTATTTAATTACAGGATTGTAAATTCAAAAAGGACAGTAAAGCCCAATCCCTATTAGGATATATCATATTTATCTCTGACGTCATCCTCATAGGAATTGGGCTTGACTGTTCTTTTTGAATTTGCATTCCTGTAACTAAATTGTATTTTTAATTGTACTTTTCATGAGAAATACTCGTTTTTGGATCCTTTAAAAATATTTTGTTTTTTGCTTATTTTTCTTTAGATAATCGAATGTTCATTTACTAATTGTATTTATGCAAATTTGTCATCATTACTGGTCTATATATGAACGATCCTTTTTACTTTCCATGCAGCCACTGATGAAGAGCGTATTAACGCTCGAAAGCGCTCTGGCCTTTTTCTATTTTGTACGTCTTATAAGAAGTGTAATAACAGACCTTCTATCAGAGTTGTGTGCTTAATCTTATACTTTTAAACATTTAAACAAATGGTGTAATGGATATATGATCGCCGAATTAGTTAGTAAACATGGTCGGATAAATGTCACACGTGCTGCCTCCCCCTCCCTTTATTGATGCACATTGTATCAGCATAATTTCTCTAAACCTTTACCAATTTTTTTTAATTTGGATATGCGGCGCGAAATAAAAATTTACAAATAGATTTTATAGCTGAACGTGGTTGGTAAAAAGTGCTCTTTGTACTCTTTCTTTCTTTATATTCATTTTTAAAGGATATATCTTAAACTGATTTTCAAAATATTTGTTGTGTGCAATTTCGTATTTTATACGTTGAGATCGCTAAAAATTTGGTCGATGGCAAGTTTGAAATATATATCCACGATTAGTGGATTTCCATTTAATATTACTGGCGGCAAAAGTTTTACAATATCATTATATTTTGAAAAATTTTACTGAGAAGCATCGATTTTGCAGAATGTTATAAATGGAGCTCAGATGATGACGACTGTTATGGATTCCGCATATATTCTAGAAGGTATGGGAGGGGGCTGTTAAGGATTTCTATTCCCCGTTCAAAAACTTTCATTCTATTTAAAACATATATTTCTCAAGGTTGGCCATATGTAGAGCTTAGATGATAACTGATATGATTTTAGTATGGTCAAGCCGCTTACAAAGAATTTCCTCTTCCGGTTTCTATTCCGCATTTGGTTCAATAAATTTTCTTGAAACATCTATTTTTCGGGATTAATTAAATATAGATATCTTGTAATGACTGCTATTGATTAAGAATAACATTCTTTTGAGCTTAAAGGGACTCAATAAAGAAAGATATAAATAGAAGATCAGCTGTCTGCAGTCGTTCGCGCGCATCTAGCGTATACATTAAATATTTTGAAATATATAGTTTATTACTGCACTGTAAGATATAAATATTTTACAAGGAAATACTAAAATGTTTTATAAATTTTTTGTTAATTTCAGTAAAATTTTGTTTCAAATATTATTTATTATATTTTGTTTTTATTTTACTGTATATTAAATTGCCATAAAAACGCTTTTAAAATTATTGGTTGATTTTTTTTTAGGCTCTTGGGTTTTATCAGAATATTTTATGCTGATTATTAAATTTAAAATGCATAATTTCGCTTAGTACGAAAGTTTCGTGCAACCAAATTAATCTCCCTAAAGGAGGACTGCTCTCTACAAGTTTTGACCTCCACTGAATATGAAGCGATCCTTTTCAATGCTGTATGTGTGTCTGGACATGATATATTAAGCAAATTTAGCCAATCAAATAAAATTTCATGCGATCCAGAAAAAAAAACTGATCTGGGCAGCCCCTGACTTTCCCTGCAGACTTATATCCACGTTATTTTTATTAATATTTTACAACAAAGTTAAAAAGTTGATACTAGTAAGACTTTGTTCATTCTGTCTGTCTGTCTGTCTGTTTGTCCGTTAGCACGATAACTGCCGTAAAAATTATTTAATCAAAATGAAATCATTCTTCTATCCTGCTACACACCCACGATTCCAGAGGATATGACGAAGCAACTGGTGGCAGAGGGGGAATCTGGTGGTGAATTTGAATTATGATTGGTGGTAACTTGGCGGATGGTCGCTGAAATCTGACTTCCAAATTTTATTTCAGCACAAGAGCAAGGTGCACAGTTTACATAAAAGGGTCGCTTTGAAAGTGCATCAGCGTTTACATAACACGATCCCTTTCGATATCGAATATCTATGTCATATTTTTGAAGTTGCTGAATTAATCTCGTGGAGGAGAGGGGCGGTTCTTAGATGGTCCTTCAGGGTTCTTAGATGGTCCTTCCCAGCCATTCATTCAACTGCTCCATACTTTCGAGTGAACTGGACGGTCCGAGTTCTCAGGATTGTTACATGGTGCATTTTCAGAATGAGCCGTCCCTTTATTATCTTGATTGAAGACTTTTATTTCGTCTTGTACGGATTTCATAGCTTCTTGCATAGCTTCTTATCTGGATTGCATAGCTTCTTGTCTGACTTGCATAGTTTCTTGTATGACTTGCATAACTTCTTGTCTGGCTTGAATAGCTTCTTGTCGGCTTGAATAGCTTCTCTGGCTTGAATAGTCTTCATAAATTCCGTCATTTCCCATATCTGTTTCTCCATCGTTTTTCTAGCTGGGGGAGTCATAACCACTTGTCAAGTTTGCATAAACCCCACTCTGGTTTTCGAGAATTGTTTTAAAAAATATAATTAAGCATATTTAGATTATCCCTTAATCTGTGCTTATCCTGGATAGCTCAAATGGTAAACCACATTTTTAAGTCTCAAACGATTAAGGAACCCTTTAGTTTTGTATTTTTGCAATAATCACATATATGTCTCGTTTCATTATCTTAGTTTAGTAAAACAAGATTGATAGATTTAATGTTGGAAAATATTTAATTTAAAAATTTACTATACTAAATTCTGAATAAATGACACAATTGTAACATATTAAATTTGTACATACATACATGAATTAGTAAATAATGATTAAATGATCTTTAAAGCTAGTAAGACATTTCTTCAAAATAATGAACTCTTATTTTCGAAATGTTTAATTTATATGTGCATAATTAATGAGCTTTTTTTTCGACTTGGTAATTAAAGTCATGCTAGCAACTCCAATTACAATTTTCTTTCTCACATAAATCCATTACTCATAAGACAATTTGACACGGCAATAACATTAAAAAAAATTTTTGTGTATTTTTCTCAACTTAATGAATCGTTAGGCCAGAATTCAAAAGAAATACGCTTTTAAAAAATTTTAAACAGCAAATGGAAAATATTTCACAAAGCACGCATTTCAAAATATACATTTTAGTAAGCATATTATTTTATCTACATATATACTAGTATAAAATATAGGACATGCATTGTAATGGGGTAGAAAATTCCAATTCAAGTTTTCGACGGAAGAGCGCGTTTCAAGCATCCCTTAACTCGAATCGAACATTCTGAGGTAATGCATATGTGCTTGTATATATGTGTGTATGTATGTTAGTATGTTACCGTATGCTACCGTGTGTATATGTTAGTGTTTGTCATGTAGTCTGAGGAAGGGATCTTTCATGAACGAATAGATAATGTTGAATATTGGTCCGATTACTACAATCTGTGACTACTGGAACTACTGTGACTACTTACCCTATCAATTTTAAACGCAATGAAATGTTTGGAAGATCCACAAATGTCCTAATGAAATTAAAAAAAAAATCATTACAGGAGCAGCACCTTTACTAATGTTAAGTAAAGTACCATTACTTACTTAATTTTTCATTAGAAAACGAATGATACCAACTTTTGAACGCTGATGTAAACCGTTCTAGAGATATAGAAAATTTTCAGACAAATTTATAGAACAAATTATATAAAAATCAAGTAGCAAGTATCCTTAAATAGATTGACTTCGGCAATAAATTTGATGAAACATCGCTAGATTGGCGACTTTTTGCGCATGTTGGCAAAAATAAGCTTAATTAACAAAAATAACGGCAAAATTAATGAAAATGCAATATTTTCTATTAAAATGTAATTAAAATGTAATTAAATTTTTGATTAACATATTTTAATATAAGGACTATATTACTTAGCGGATACTAGAAGCATTTGTACATGTCAAGTGAGATTTTCACGATATATAAGTTGATTGGGTGCTTCGAAATAGTTTTTTACATTGCCATTTAGAAAATAGCAAAATATTAATGCATAATTCAGTGTTAAAATATTTTGCAATGGATTTTATACATAATTTTTTTCGGTGAAAGAAGTAGAGTCATTGCATTATGTAAGTCACGTGTTGAGCACACAAGATTTTCTGTAACAATAAGTTTCAATTTTTTCCAATGATAGACATCGTTTAATTTACACCCTGTACAGTGTTAAGAAATAATTCAACACCAGATCCATCACTCCAAAATTAAATATGTGCGGTTAAGCAAAAATGTTTTCCCACTCTAAACTTCAAATCTGGTTACCAAGCATGCATCGCAATATTTAGTCGTATGCACATCTTCTTATAAAGACATTCTAAATTCTTATGCGAAGCATACATGTTACTATGAATTAAATATGGCTAGGAGAGAGAGCCTTTTGAAAATTTCACAGCACTACGAGATTTTTTTTTTAAATATATAATGCGACATTTTCAGACTTCTAAAAGCTTTTCTAAAAACATGAAATGTAAATGTATTCCGGGATGTTTTGGGATTCCCTGAATATTAAATATAAATACCGATTATTCTATGCACAGTATATATATATATATATATATATATATATATATATATATATATATATAAGTAAATGCAAAACAGGTTGAAAAAGAGGGGGGGAGGCTTAAAGGAAGGAGGGGAAATTGAATGGAGAGTGTTTACAGGAACGACAGAAAAAAGGCCGGGGGTATTGTGACCCCCTGTTCCCGGTTAAAGCGCTTTTACTCCAGGAAACACTCCCGGTGCCTCTGTCTACCCGAAGCATGCCTCCGTCCGATGGAATCAATGAAACATCCTGAAGTAAATAGACCATGAAGCACAAAATGGCTAAAGATATGAAAATAAATATAACCTGACCCTACAGCAGAATGCTCGAAGACCAAAAGAAACGCCATGTAACGATACTGCACCGATATGCAATCATCATGTAAAACTGTTTCTTTTCCCTTCTTAAAGACTAAGTCTACATAGTGCCTTAGATATCGAAGCGATTAATGACATTTTGCTGCTCCTTGGAATAATTTATTAATACAGTGTTGCTGTTCCTCTTTTTCTGTATTAAGACGTCTATATCGATTTAAATGATTAATGATAACATTTCTGAATATACCACTACTTAAATTGGATTTCCAGTCTATTAAAAAATTAATATCGAAATCAAAATTGTCCCGTTTGTCATAAATTTTAAAACATATTTTGTCATATTCATTATAGTAAATTCTTATATCCAGGAAATCAACAATTCCTTGATTTGTGTATTGAGTTTCTATAAGTTCCAGGCATTTAGGGTAAAACCCAAATTCAATATGGTCATGTTGATCTGTATGTCCAATTATCACATCGTCAACAAAGCGGTAGAATGGCAATTTATTAACCAAATAAGTACCTTGTTTATACTTGTTCAAGTAAATATCCGCAAGAATGGAGGAGCATCCCCCGCCCATTGGGATGCCCTGTATTTGGCGATAAATACCCATTCCGTTGTTCAGAATGTTTTCAAATAAGACAATATTTATCAGCTTTTTATACTTGTTGACTGAGATGGTACAGTGTAGATTGTAAAGTTCATGAAGCTCCATAAAAATGTCGAATAAATCTTTTAAATTTACGTTATTAAAGAGGTCTTTAAAATCGAAGCATCTGAAAAACATTTTCTCCTTTATTTTACATAATTTGTCAATTAATTCATAAGAATTTGATACCATGCAGGTCCCTTCTTTTTTAATTTCCTTTATTAATGGAGTCAGAATAGTAAGTAACTTGGTAATAGCTACTGTAAGGTATGAAACGCCTCCGACTGTCACAGTTCTAAATTTGATCGGTTTTTTGTGCATTTTTGGAATTAGTACAAGATAGGGAAATTTTACAGTTCTTAAATCATGTCCTATTCCTTTATAAAGTGCTTTGATACGAATTTTATACATAATTCTTTTACGGTGAAAGAAGTGGGGTCATTGTATTATGTAAGTCATGTGTTGCTTACACAAGATTTTCTGTAACATTAAGTTTCAATTTTTTTCCAATGATAGACATCGTTTAATTTACATCCTGTACAGTGTTAAGAAAAAATTCAACACCAGATCTAGCATTTCAAAATTAAATATTTGCGGTTAAGTAAAAGTGTTTTCCCACTCTAAACTTCAAATCTGGTTACCAAACATGCATCACACTATTTACTCTTATGCACATCTTCTTATATAGACATTCTACATTTTCATGCGAAGCATAAATGTTACCATGAATTAAATATGGCTAGGAGAGAGAGCCTTTTGGAAAATTTCACAGCACTACTAGATTTTTTTTTAAATATATAATGCGACATTTTCAGAATTCTAAAAGCTTTTCTAAAAACATGAAATGTAAATGTATTCCGGGATGTCTTGAGATTCCCTGAATATTAAATATAAATACCGAGTGTGTAAAATGTATTCTATGCACAGTATATATATATATATATATATATATATATATATATATATACACAGACAGTTCGCTGTATATTGTTCCTGTTTATACCGATTAGTGTTTTTAAATAAAAATGTTTGTTAACAAGAAATGTGGACATATTCTTATATCCTGAGAGTACACTCACAATTCCAGAGGCTGATATATACATATATATACATATGTGTGTATATGTGTATATAATATGTGTATATGTGTATATATATATATATATATATATATATATATATATATATATATATATATATATATATATATATATGTATATATATATATATATATATATGTATATATATATATATATAATGTCAGCCTCTGGAATTTTGAGTGTACTCTCAGGATATAAGAATATGTCCACATTTCTTGATAACTAACATTTTTATTTTAAAACTCTAATAGCCATAAACAGGAACAATATACAGCGAACAGTTTGATAACTATCTTACAATATCACTGAGAAACTATCAGATACAATGAAACAGCAATTAAATGCTCAGCGAATTTACAAAATAGTCGATACTATTTTCAAAACACTGATGTATCTCACAATTAACTTTAGTTCCTATCAAGCCAAATTCCCTGCAACTGAACTATGCCTCCTTTTATATACTCTCCCCAGAAACTTCCAGAAACGGTTAGTATATTCCAGAATTTCGATATAACTCTAGTATATCCCATATTCGCCAAGTTGACAATAAATCGTCAGATCTGGCAAACCCTCCGCATTCACGCTCCGCATTCACGCAATAGGAATGGCTGTCTGTGAAGGTGTTTCTGTCTTTAGAGCAATGGCCGTGATTTTAACAAATGTTCGCTACGTGTTATTTAAACAGAGGCAAAAAGACAGTGAAACTTTTTATACATTTATAAGTAACAATATCCACCCTTAAATTGCGTAGTAAAGCACGAGACTTTTCGAATAATGAATAATGAACTGGTTTACAAATTAAAATGCTGGCCAAATAAATATCAGTAAACATATGTACGTTTCGGAAATCATTTGAGTTTCCTTCTTCAGTGTAAGAAGTCTGTAATTGAACGCCCGAATAACAAAATCACACTGTCAGCCACACTAAAATAGGTAAGTGTGATACAATTGGCTCAAAAAGTAATACAGGATGTAAAAGTAACAAAAGGGCAAAATAGCACGAGACTCAGACAAGAAGCGCCAATTTTTATTATGGCGCAGGAAATAATTTATGCGCAATGTAATAAGTAATGGTATCACTGCATGTAAGAATCATGAGCTCAGTTGACGGCGTGGGCTCCTTGAACTCTCCAATAGAAACCCGGCCTAGGCACCTTCCAGAAGCCTGTGAGCCAATGAGCTTGTAAATGAAGGAGAACCAATCGGAGCCGAAGGGAAGCTCACAGATTCCCCCCCCACCGTTCAAAGGATGAAAGATAGTCAGTTCAATTTGAGAATTTGAATCCAGTGCTGCGGAGGTCAATTTGAGAGTTTGGATCCAGCGCAGTTTGAATTTACTGTGCAATATTAAGTCATTGTTGGAAATCTTAGTCCGTTGCAGTGAAGTTCAGTGTAAAAATTTCAGTTTGTCTTTACAACAAGCTGTATAATAAGAGGAAAAGATAACCTTATTGTTTTATGTTATCTAAAGAAGTATCCTAAATCTGAATATATGTCAGTAATACAAGTTACCACAGTATCACACCCGTAATATTTCAGACCATGCTCTGTAATTATTAGTAATTAATAATTTGTAGATATCGAGTAATAATGGTAAATTCAATTATGCGAGTATTTAATCTATAAATAATATTTTAAATAAAATGTTAGTTTGAGAACCCGATTACTGGAGACGTAGCCACAGCACTAAAAGGGGTCTTACTATATCCATTGTATTAAAACTCTGTCCAATATCCAGCTTCGTTTTCAGTATCTAATGCCATGCGCAACGCAAAGCTTCAGGAATTTTTCATTGTTGTAAAGAAATTAAAAAATCTGATGTGGGCAGCACATGACATTCCCTGCAGAATCAAATTCATATGTTCTTTATTTCTTTTATAATTTGTTAGATTGAGTTTAATTGCACCAAATAACACTAAATTTGCATTTTTAATTCAATTTTTGTTTTTATTTGGTACTTGGACATTTTTCCGAAATTGGCATAACAAAAATGCAAGAAGTCTCAAATATCTTGAGATCGGTTAATCCTTAAGCATAATGAAGTAAGTGATATTCTTTTCCTCGTCAAAAATTTCGTATAGAACAAGAATTTTATTGATGCATTTGAGCATATGTAGTTTTGGCGGGCCATTTCGTAAAAAAATGCAGGTTACTCTTTTCTGAATTGTACCAAAATCAAATCAGCACCACAGTATCCCACAAGTAACTTATCTACAAAATTTTGTGAAATTTGATCAATTAGTATTTTAGCTAGGGTGGATACATGAAATTTTTGCGAGCCACTTCATAAAAAAGGCGGGTTTTTCTTTTCTGAATCGTAACAAAATATAATCAACACTAAAGTATTCCACAAGTACCTTATCTACCAAATTTTGTGAAATTTGGTGAATTATTATTTTATCTAGGGTGGATATATAAAATTTTTGCGGCACATTTCATAAAAAAGGCAGGTTGTTCTTTTCCGAATCATACCAAAATCTAATCAGTATCAAAGTATTACACAAGTAATCTACCAATTCTGTGAAATTTGGTCAATTAGCATTTCAGTTAGAGTAGATACATGACATTTTTTCTGGCCATTTCGCAAAAAAAAGGCGAATTTTGTTTCTACGAATCCTACCAAAAACTGATCAGTACCAGGGTGTCACTCAAGTGACTTACACACCAAATTTTATGAAATTCGGTCCAGTAGGTTTTTAGTTAGAGTGGATACATATATTGCACAGACAGACACACACACAGACGCCACGCTAAAAATAGTTTTTTCGCATTCTGGAGATCTCGAAACGTGTAGATCCGTCGAAAACTCGAGTTGTGATTTTCGATATGATTCCAATACTTTCCCTATATATTACCATGTATTGCAGGGAAAGTAAAATGTGTCCAATACCCAGGATCGTTTTCAGTATATCTTTTCATACGCAACGTATAACGTATGCTCTTTTTATATTCATATATATATATATATATATATATATATATATATATATATATATATATATATATATATATATATATATATATATATATATAAATAAATATGTATAAATGAGTGAAAGATACAAAATTCCAGAAAATCACACGAATAAGGCGCTATGCTGCACTACAATGTGGATTTTAATATCATACCAGAAAAGTATAAAAATGAAAGAAAGCAATATATCAAAGAATGGTCGGGGGGGGGGGGTTGTGACCCCCACTCCCCGGTTAAGCCAGCTTGCGTCTAGACAACACTCCCGGTAGCCGATATATTGCACAAATATGAATACCGAAGTATCAAAATTTCAAAAGGATTTTAAAAAGGATTCCAAAAAAAAAAATTCGGTATTCATCTTTTTAAAAATTCTTTACACTTTCCAACTACAATGCAATTTTATTTAAACATTTCTTAAATGCGATACATTCAGCGATAATATTTTTAAAATCACCACAATACTACAATAATTTATTATATTTGAAAACTTAAAACTTCTTCGGAAATAATTAACTTTATTCAAACGACTTCACTGAAATATAAATCGACTGGCTCTCTATGAAAAAACAGTATATATTTCATTCATACACTTTTTTCCTTTCCTTTCCTTTCATTCATCATAACACTACAATAATTATTTTACTTAAACGCTTACAATCATGAAGATAAAAGTAATTTAACTCTATGCATAAAACTTCACCAAGAAGTCTGATATAAATTCGTCTGCGTCTCTATATTTCATTCATATCAGCTATATTGCAAACTCCTGAGCTACATAATTTTGCATTAAAGAAATTTAGCAATTCTTATACAACTCATCTTACAGCATGATGTGTTTACATTCTCTAAGTGAAAATTCACCTTAGCTGTAGAAATAATCAAAATTTAATGAACATTTAAACTGAAATATATTATAATTTTGTTGTTTTAGAATATAGATGCATATTAATAATAATGCGGTTTTAGGGCGAATATAGCACTAAATATAAATTTAAAAGAACTTTAAAAGTCACAAATCACAATTCTGAAATAAGATGGATGGCATTGATCGTCTAAACTCAGATATATTATAATTGCGCTATTTCAGAATATAGATGCAAAGAAATTAAGTAAAAATATATCGGTTTTGGGACGGATACAACACTAAACATAAATGAAAACGAACTTTAAAAATTACACAAATAAAACTGCCGCCGTGTTCATGCAGAGTACGATCACGTTAAACAGGTGGGTCCGAATGTCCTTCCGAGAGGTTGGTGGTAGGGGAAGGAGGGTACGGTCCCTGTGGATGCCTCCCCCACTGGGTTCCGGTCTAAATTGGGTGGCAGTTCCCGACCGTCCAAACAGTTACCTTACACCTTTCTGGTAGATCGGACGGTCTGGGTTTCAACAACAACAAACATTTGATTGACACAAGATGGATGTCGCATTTAATTTTGAAGTGGGTCCCTTGATATCTTCATATTATACGAGTTGTTGTTGAGACCCAGACCGTCCGACCTACCAGAAAGGTGTAAGGTAACTGTTTGGACGGCCGGGAAGTGCCACCAAATTTCGACCAGAACCCAGTGGGGGAGGCATCCACAGGGACCGTAACCTCCTTGCCCTACCACAAACCTCTCGGAAGAACTTACGGACCCACATGTTTAACATGATCGTACTCCGCATGAACACGGCGACAGTTGTGGCAGCGTGCAAATTCAGCGCCCAAACCACCGGGCTACCGCTCCCGAAATTTGCCAACAGCACGCTGTGTTCCCAGGTGGTCACCCACCCAAGTACTAACCGCGCCCGATGCTGCTTGACTTCGGTGATCTAACAAGAACCGGTGTTTTCAGCACCATATTCTATGGGTGTAATTATTATTTTAATTTTTATTTAAAAACTACCAAATATATTTTGCTGAAATATTTTTTATATTTTTATGGGGTAATATGAATATTTCCTAAAACTTTCGAGGCAATTTGTGAATTTTAAATTCTCCTAAATTTGTTTAAAGAATTAAGTCCCATGGGGATCAATGTATTTCATTTTTTCAACCCGGATTCAATCCAAAACTAATTGGGTGCTATTAGTAATTTATATTCCCATAAGTCCTACCGCCCGACTGAACAACATACTAACATTTAATTTTGATAAAGTTATTGATCATGCGAACGGACAGACAAACAGACAGACAGACATACAAACAGATAAACAGAATGAACAAAGTCATAAACACTTTTCAACTATATTGTAAAGTGTTAAGCATTGATATCCAGCTTTTCGATTTCACCCAAAATTACAATTATTTAAACTCCAAAAACCTAAAAAAGCTAATAATTTCTATATCGGATCCGCTTCAGCAAAACCTCCTGTGAGAAGAATATGATCGAAATCCAATAATCCCACTGAAAGAAGAAATAATGTTTTATTTTTATGTGAGAATTTTGGATATTATATCATTATACGTTAGCAGTTCGAAGAATTTTCTTCTGCTTTAATATGTCATATAAAATATCGGTATTTTCATTAGTACAGCATTTGATTGAACTGAATATCATTTTAAAACCATTAGATAGATAAAAATCTTGCTGTTCATAAAATTCTTTATCTTTTCGATAATTGTACTTGAATTAGTACCGCAATAAGCCTTAACGGCTTATCCTGTGCTTTCACTGGTTTCCTTATAGAAATATATAGTCCAAACAACGCAATATCCCGCTGCGTTTTAAAAATATTATAATACAATAAACTAACATAATATACGTTAAAATAACATAATATGCATAATAAACTAACATAATATACATAAAATACGTTAAAATCAACATACAGCAAAATATCAATAGTGTAGATCTGTTTCGGAAACAAGAAACAGTTTTATTCGTCAGGATAAAAAAGTTGCACAACCTTAATCCGAGAGAGCTTGATCGGCGAGGGTTGTTAGAACAGAAAATGTCGCTGGAGCACGGAAAATGATTTCCAACCGCGCGAGAAGGAAAATGAATTAAGAAACTTATAAGGAAGGAATACGGGATAGGACACTGTGATGATACGACAAAAACACCACTGAGAATTGAACGTCCACCAACGTGAATTTTTAATAGACAAATATTATAACAAACTGAGATTGAATGTTCAATTTTAGTTTTATTCCATTAGCAGTAGTTTGGGACGCATGTATATTCTACCAGTGAGCGAGGTTAAATAAAGAATTATTGGACATAAACATGTAAAATTTGCAAAGGTTACTTTGAATAAAATAGTTACTCAAGTAATAGCTAAAA
The DNA here is from genome assembly GCA_951213105.1 of Amaurobius ferox. Taxonomy (NCBI): domain Eukaryota; kingdom Metazoa; phylum Arthropoda; class Arachnida; order Araneae; family Amaurobiidae; genus Amaurobius; species Amaurobius ferox. The sequence goes on from OX578144.1 coordinate 9,156,833, forward strand.
ACATTAACGGTCCTAATTCCAATTTGAGTGATTCCAACTTTTGGGGCAAAACTATTAATCTATTCTCTTGTTTAAAAAACAATTATTTAATCAGGTCGAAAAGATGTAGCGAACAGACTCGCAGAAGCCATAAATTCAGCTAATTATCAATGCTTAAACTTGAGAGTGTCTTAGAGCTAGTACATATATTGCGTAAATCTGCAGTTCGCGTCGATTAAAAAATAATTGTTAAAATTTGCCGAGTGGATTTCAAAAATCCGCTGGGGACATAAAAAGGTCAGGTCTCAAATAAAGAGATTTTTAGATGATGCGAAACAATTGGTGCACAAATATATCCAGTGTAAATAAATTTTGCTCTTTTTACTTACCTCATATACATAATGTATAAGGAAAGTATTGTGACGGGGGATCGAAAATTCGAATTCGAGTTTTCGACGGGAGAGCACGTTTCAAGCATCCCTGATCACGAATCAAACATTTTTGAAGTGATGTCTGTGTGTGTGTGTGTGTGTGAAAGTATGTGTTTGTGTGTGTGAAAGTATGTGTGTGTGTGTGTGTGAAAGTATGTGTTTGTGTGTGTGAAAGTATGTGTGTGTGTGTGTCAGTGAGTCTGTGGAGACGATAACTGACGAACGAATGGACCGATTTGAACCAAATTTGGTTCAACAATCACAATCTGTAAATACTGGAAGCCTATTGTTTTTATATGCAATCGAATGTTCAGAACCCCCCAAAATTTTCGAATGAAATTTTGAAAAAATCGTCAAAAACTCAAAACCACTAATAAAGTTACGCAAATAGACATTTCTTATGTAATTTTTCATTATAATATTGATTGACATAAATTTTAGAACGCTAGCACAAACCGTTTTCGAGATATTGTACATTTTTCAAAAAAATTATCAAAAAGTCATATAAAATAAAAAAAAATATTTCTTATTGCGAAACATGTTCACTTTTCATATGTAATACCATGCGATAAATTGGGTGACATCATTCTCGTGGATCTAGCTCGTTCCATTCATGAAAAAATATACTTTGAATAATACTTTTGTATGTGAACGCCGATAGTCATTTATCTGCTGTAAGATTAACTTATTTCTTACTGCATAACGCTTGGCGAGATTTTGGCGACGAAGTTGGTGGAATTTCACCAACTTGGCGACTTTTTGAAATGTTGCCAAATTAACGAAAATCTCGCCAAATGGAGAAAAATGACGCTAAATCAATGAAAATGACGACTAATTGTCGAAAATTCAATATCTTGGAAAGAATATTAGTATCTACTATATGAAAAACCTATTTTTTTTACTGTAAAAGTAGTAAATTCATTACATTATATAAGGAAAGTCATGTGTTGCTCACATCAGATTTTTGTTATTACAATTATGTCTATGAGGTAGAGTGAGACAATTATAAATATAGGATAAAATTCCTTGGAAACCAACCTAAAAATATTATATTTTTATCAATTTGTCTCTGGTTGAATAAAATGACAAGAATGCATACAAACTTTATATCAAATTACAATCTGGTTATATAGGAATCCTAGGGAAGTCTATAAAGAAAGTACTTGTACCTCGTTGTGAATGGATCGCCACTAACGGGGAATTTAACAAGATGGAAGAATGAACTCGAAAACAAAGCGAGACAACTGTAAAAAGACCCTCTGTAGGTTGTAGAATAACGTCTATTTATTAAGAACCCATTCCAAGAATGAAATCAACATGTAAATGGAAAGCAATAATTCCCTGTAATATAATATAAGTTGCTAAATGCCATTAATCATAAGTATTTGGACTGCAAAATATTTTTTCGAATTCAAAGGTGCATTAATATTGACTAAGGGCATTTTGAACAGGCAGTACATTAGATTCTTGTGTAATTGTCATTTATTTCTGCATTATTAAATAGGATAGTCATTAACCAATAACCATATCACTCTATGTGACGGATTCGGAGCTCAGACTCCGAGGGTGTAGGACGTTCATGATGAGTGCTCCCGAATTGAATGGTGAAGCCCAGGTAACGCCTGGGCATGTTAGTGTTAGTGATGAAATGTTAGTGAGTGAAAACAACGATATGGTCGTAGTAGATGATAATGATATGACGAGTGATAATGATAAAATACCTACCCTTGAGGAATTGGACTTACTTAAAAAGAACATTCTTGAGCTTGAACGAAAGCTCATAACGAGGCAGTTCGCCAAAAAGACGACCCCGGAAAAAGTGGATTACGCAGAGATGAAGAAGAGAATGGACCGAGCCAACGACGAACTGGCCAAGTCACTGGAGGCGCTGGGCTGTGGTAAGTTTAGTTTTAATTTACCCCCCCCCCCCCCCCTGTTGCTACTAATACTCCGGCTCATAAAGCCAATTCTGCTAGGCAAGACGCCAATTCCAATATTGATTGTGATAATGCTAAATCTAATTACAGTGTAAATAATAATTCTGACCTTAATGAAGTAATTTCTGCCGAAAAGGCACTAGAACTTAGGAATAAGATTGATCAGGCCGCTCAGGATGCTACCAAGCAGATAGAGATGCTTAATATTAATAATCCTACTAAACCTCAAAATGTTAATTCTAACTATGACAACGATAGAAATGTAAAGACAAGATTAGTTAGCGGTGGTTATACTCCCCGCACTTTCACCGATTCAGAAGGATTCATTCACAAGGTCTCCAAGACCTCCAAAACAGCAATTGACAACTTAATATCCAAAGATCCTGAGCGGACCAATCAGATAGCAGGACAAGCGACCGGGCACGGCATGGACGGCCCTTCGACTTCTAAGTCGAATCCCCCTGCTCCCACCACGCCTCCGCTGTTAATCAGCGCTTCACAGCCTGACTGGCCCTCTATCTTATACAATCTCAAAAGATATGCTCCGAAAATTGTTCCGGTCCTAGACCGACAATTCTTCAAAGTTCATGTCAGGGACGAAACTGAATTCCGCAATTGTACGAATTTCCTGAAAAGATCAGGCGTACAATTCAAATCGTACACCCTGCTAGAGGATCAACCAGTCCGAGTTGTCATCAGAGGACTTCCCGTGGCAACGGACATAACTTTAATTACTGAAAATATGGAAGCACTGGGCTACAATGTTATTAATAACTTTCGACTTACTAAAACCGGGAGCAAGCAGCCCCTCCCTCTGTATTACCTCCAGATAGCACCCGGGACTAACCCGGAAGAACTCTATGCAATTGATCAGCTCTTGGGCACGGAAGTGAAACTGGAGCCATACACTGGACGCAAAGGCTTTGCTAGCCAATGCTACTCGTGTAACGGATTTTTTCACAGTAGCTTGGCATGTAACATGCCAAAGCGCTGCGTAAAGTGTGCTGGACCCCATGCCGCCAGTGAGTGCAAAGCAGATTACCTGCAATGCTGTAACTGCAGTGGCCAACATGCGGCAAACTGGCGCGGTTGCCCAAAAAACCCGGGCAACTCGTCCGTGACCAAGAGAAATAGGGCTCTCCCTCAAAAAGTTAATTCTAACTATCGCCCCCCCCCCGTATTAAACACGGGGAACTCTGGCCGTCCATACCGTCCTGCTGGCATTAAGCCTAACGTTGACTTCGCATCTGCAGCTTCTGGTGTGCAACAGGAGCAACCTACCCTCCCTATCAAAAATACCGAACAAATTGTTGAGCCGTCGGTCCCAGCCGTCGCCAACCAAAATTCAAAAACACAAGTTGATAGCACTAGTGCTATCAACTATACCGACGTTCTACTTACCCTTTTGGCCATGCGGAACACTCACGACAAGGAACTACTCCTTACCGCTTTTGAGCGTTCTCTTCCTGAACTGCGTTTGGCGACAACGCAAATTGACATGATATGGATTATCTACCGGGGCTATAATGCCCTGGCTAGGTAATCCGAATTCCCCTGACTGTCCTTCTTGGCTGTCGCCATGTTCTCTCTTTCGGCATCCCATACCTTGCAGTCTCTCAAAGTCGGCTTCTGGAACGCCAATGGAGTGCGTCCAAAGCTGCCTGAGTTGCGTGATTATGTTATAGATGAAAACTTCGACATTTTTATGGTGAATGAGACCCACCTGACCCCCCCCCGCCTCCCCAGCAATCTGTAATTATACAGGTTACTTCTCGTATAGAACGAGAGCTGGGGCGGCGAGGAGGAATGTCAAAGGCGGCACTGCACTCTATGTTAAAAACAACATTCCACATCATAGGTTAAGTGTCCCGGCCTTCACGAAGCTTGAGGCCACAGCTATCAAAGTCACTATTCCAAATTTGGTCCCGATTACACTTGCTTCAGTGTATATCCCTCCTGATAATGGTTCTAGATTATGTACTTCGGAGCTTGAAGCACTTTTAAGACTGAGCAGTAACATTATCATCGCTGGTGACCTAAATTCTCGCCATGTTTCCTGGGACATAGCTTCGAACGGAAAAGGCAGAGATCTAAAACGATTGGCCCAGTGCGCCAACTTCAGGATCGTAGCTCCGCCCACTCCCACTCACTACGGTACTGGAAGGAACCCTTCAGTTCTTGATCTGGCTCTCTTTAGAAACATTCCCTTTAATCATTCGATCAGAGTCGATAATAAATTGACGTCTGATCACCTTCCAGTGCTATTGACCCTTAACTTTGATAAAATCTCTTTAGATCACCCGGTGGAGCTACATACAAATTGGGACGATTTTCGTCACCACCTTAATACTTCAAGTACTACCCCCCCTCTCAAAATTACCAGCAAGGACGATATTGATAATAGCGTCCAGGATTTTAATCACTTACTGCTAGAGGCTTATGCTGCTGCCTCAAAACCAAATCGTTCACGCGTAAACTATCACTCGTTACCGAGTGATATCAAAGCCAAAATTAAGCAGCGTAACAGGTTACGGAGACTTTGGCAGCGCAGTAGATACCCACCATTCCAAGCGCAACTCCGTCAACTTCAAACGACTATGATTCAAACTCACACCCAGCAACGCTGGCGTACTCACCTTGAGGGACTCTCACCCACGAATCACAGTCTCTGGCGAACAGCTAAGAACATGAGAACCACGAAAACAACAATTCCGCCCATTAACGGCTTACATGCTCTCGCCCAGACTGCGGAGGAAAAAGCTAATGCTATTGCAGATAGCTTGGAACTCCAATTCACTCCACACGAAGACCCAAACTTCAGCCAACTTCATGCAAGCACTTTACACGAATTCCAACAGACCAATCAAAATGCTCTAAATGTACAAGTACCAAATGACCTCGAAACTATACACTTGGCTGAAGTTCACAACATCATACGGAGCTTCAAAGCTAAGAAGTCGCCTGGCTCTGACAAGATCAGCAATAGAATGCTGAAAAACCTTCCTATTCATTATGAGTGCTGGCTCACCGTGCTCCTTAATCACATGCTGGAACTTCGATACTTTCCCCAGAGTTGGAAAACTGCTGACGTAGTCCCTCTCTTCAAAAATGGTCAAAATCCTAATTCTGCTGATAGTTACAGACCAATCAGCCTTCTATCTAGCCTTTCCAAAATTTTTGAGTTAGTGTTGCTTAGACGTTTGACTAGTTTCTGCAGGTCGAAATACATTTTAATTCCTGAACAGCACGGCTTTCGATCTGATTTTTCCACGCATTCCCAACTCATGCGTGTAGTAGAAACTATTCACAAAAACTCTACCAACAAGCAGTATACCAGCATAGTGTTTTTTGATATCAGTAAAGCTTTTGATAAAGCCTTTATCCCGGGTCTGCTAACCAAGCTGGTCCGACTTGGTATTTCGACACAACTTTTGACTCTCATCGACTCGTATCTTGCTAAACGTTCTTTCCGCGTACGAGTCGAACGTTCATACTCTTCTCTTCGGCCAATCAGAGCCGGGGTTCCTCAGGGCGGAAATTTAAGCCCACTTCTATTCAATTTATATATTAACGACATTCCTAAAAACCCTTACGTAAAGCTGGCCATCTTCGCTGATGACACAGCACTGATGACTAGAAGCTCCAAACCGCACCACACTATTAACACACTCCAAAAATACATAAAGAATAGTCTTGAGCACTGGCTCGCGACCTGGAGAATTAAAATTAATCCGACCAAGAGTGCAGTCGTCATTTTTCGTCCGAACTACCGAGAACTTAGCACTAATAATCTCTCCCTTAAAATTTTCAACGATCCGATCCCCTTTTTACAGTCTGCAAAGTATTTGGGAGTCATTTTGGACTCCAAATTACTTTTCGCTGAACACATCTCCAAGAAAGTTGCAACCGCTAATAAAACCTTTACAGCCCTCCTCCCACTTCTCGGTAGAAAGTCTCACTTGTCCCTCTACAACAAACTACTCATCTATAAACAAATCATCGCACCTGCGTTTTTGTATGCCAGCTCTGTCTGGGGCTCGGCTGCGAAAACGCACATTGAGAAACTGCAAGTGTTCCAAAACAAGGTATTGCGCTGCATTGTTAATGCGCCCTGGTACATCCAGAACGAGGTTATCCATCATGACCTCAAAGTCCCACACGTTACTGGGCATATTAGAAAAACCGCTCAAAATTTTTTCAAGAAGAACACTAGAAAACCCTGCCTGAGAGGTGTCGATAAAAGCTACGACACTTCCACAACCTCCTACCTTGGAAAAAGAAGGCCTAGACACCTTCTTTCCGGGCCTACGGCGCCCCAGATATTCCACACCCCAGGCAGGTGTTTCATAACCTTGTTCGCCGGACGGCGTTGAGGGCGCACTTTTCCACTCTGGAGCTGCCCCGGCAGACCCAGAGTGGAACGGAGCGTTCTGATTCGCCCTCCCCGGCGAGCCCTCAATCCACTTTGTACTTTGCTTTGCCCGCGTTGTAATGCCAGCCCGGTCACTTCAAGCGCAAGCCATGCTTGCCCTGCATTGTACATTACTGCTAATTAATAAAAGCACCTGCAACCTTAATTAATAAATTACTTGTAAATTGTATTTTTATAAATTTCAAATTGTAAAATTATTTTATAGTGTGTCCCTGAAAAGGGCCTTTCTTTTTTCACATCGTGACGGAACTAATATGATAGGAAAACTTACTCGCTCTTTTATTCAAATTATTTATATCACTTTCTAAATCCTTTAAATACAAATTGTACATCATTCATTATTGTAAATTACCACATAAACTTTAAAATAACTCAAATTCAGAAATCCTGCATCTTAAACTTAAATTTAACTGGCCCTGCACTTTGCAGTTTTCTATTGGCCGCCAGTCATTGGCCCCGCCCTCCCACTCTCTTTCAGCTGCCACAGCCCAGTACTCTGTCTAATCTTCAACACCTACCAAGACGAGGATGGCACAACATCATCAGTGAACTCTACACAGCACCTCACTTAAGTGAAAGAGTGCACAAATGAACTATCGCATATTGCTAAATTACTAACTGTGGACACTTATATTTTCTGATGTGGGCGTAAGGGACTTTGTCCCAAGGTAGCCCGTAAGCAAGCGTCTTGGTCTTGGTCTATGTGTCGAATTCGAATTTTTGACCCCGTTACAATACTTGCCTTATACACATTATACTATGTAGTATATAAAGAAAGTAAAATGTAGCCGACCCCGCCGCCGCTGGTTGGCGAATTCTGCGCTTCTCAAGATTCTCTGTCACGTAGAGCAAAATCTGCATCATTCAAAAATATAAAAGTTGGTACATTTGTAGAGAAATATTAGGGGAATACACTGATATCAACCGTTAATTGATTTAAAATTAAGTTTAAGAAATATTTCACTAGTTATGAAATATTTTATTTAATTAATCTGAGAGCTGCGAGTTCGCTTCAGTGACTAACTAGCAATAGCATGAACTCGAAATTTTAGTAGCATGTACCTACATAGCTGAATTTTTGCAGGATGGAGCCCTTTTTTTTAAATTTCGATTCAGATAATGAGTTATTGAAATTTTTATGCAAAAATTTCTGCTTTACGGGCGAAGATATGAAACTATTGTTATCAAGAACATTACAATGTAATTGTTATATTTCACAACGATTATATGTTTCATTGTCGTAAATTTCTTCATACTGAAAGCGCACACGATTCCTTGTCACTGGTGTGCGAACAAATGGCAGAACATTCAGTTATGAAATTTTGCAGTTTATCGTAATATAATAAGCAATCGTTCTTAAAAACATGCGGCACGACATAGATTACGATGCAGGCCCATCGAGCGCCAGAAAGTAAGACACGAAGCCTCCCAACTCACAAAACGAGCATAGCGATCTGGGAACTGAAGCTTGATGAAATTGTTTCAAAACGAATTAAGATGAGCTTCAGCTAATAAGGGGACGAAGTACTAACGGGTGCATCATGCTTGCGGTGAGCTCCGATTAATAAGCGGCAGGAATGGAGGGTGTAATCTTGGAGTTTTACGAACTTCAGCGAGAATAGGACATGTAGTCGGTCGTATGAGCCAGCGGGCAAGATAGATCTCGCAAAACGAGTTCCAGGGCTGACGAATGCCATTTAACGAAGGACGGTCCCCAACATACATATTACGCTTCCAGAGCAGGCAGCACTAAAGTGGTCAGCGAGTAGAAGGTGAAGCCTACTGACTCGCGAAGCGAGCAAGAGGTGAAAACGTCGGCGAACACAGTACACGTCGGAGGTCATGTGAGCCGTCTGGGTTGAAATAGCTCGCGAAGCGAGTTCCAATGCCGGTTAATATCAGTTAATAAGGGACGGTTCCTAACGGGCGTATTACACCTGTGTAGCGGGTGGAATTAAAACGCTGGTGAAGCGGACATTAGCGAGTTACGGGGATTGGAGAACGTGACGAAAAAGGGTGGAGTCTAACTTGCGCATTAACTGCTCCAATTTGCATATTACGCCTGCGTAGAAAGGTGGCACTAAAGTTATCGCGAAGCGAGTTTAGCGAGTAGAATGCGAACTGAGTCACTGTTCCTGGCAAACGTAGCGAGCAAGGGCTGAAAGCTTGAGTGAGCGCATGACACGTAGGATTTCGTGTGAACCGGCTGGATTGACATATCTCGCGAAGTGAGTACCAGGGTTGGTGAATGCTAGTTAATAAGTGACCGTTTACAACTTAATAAATTACAGTTAATAAGGACGTTTATGCCTGCGCAGCAGTTGGCGCTAAAATGCTCGCGAAGCGAGCTCAGCCAGCTTTACCGAGTCCCAGTGGAAGCCTTTCGATTTTGGAAGCGAGTTACGGGGGTTGGCTATTGAAGCTAGTGGATGGCGGAGAGCAACGGGCATATTACGCCTGCTACACGGGAGTATTATGCCTGGGTAACAGGTGACAATAAAGTGCTAACGAAACGAGCTCAGCTAGCGGAAGCGAGGTGGAGGCGAAGATTCCACCTCGCAAAGCGAGTTACGGGGGTTGGCGAGTGTAGCAAACAGGGGACGGAGCCCCCCCCCATATGTAAAAAAGTGATTTCGGTAACACATTTATTATCGATTCATATTATCTACTCTACATATATTCTACATCGATTCGTAGTTTTGTTGCCGAGTTCGTGATCCTAATTTTTTAAATATTCTGCTAGGGTTACTGTAATCACTTTTATTCGATCGGATATTGCCACTCTACCGTATATAGCGATTACCATATATTCATAGACCTTGTCCTACAAATATATTGCAGTACTTATGAACTATTTTAAAACCCCTGTATACTATAATCCAGTGTTTTTCTAATTTTTTCGTTTGCGGAACCTTTTTCGGTTGCGGAATGTATGCGTTGTTTTAAATAAAAGAAAACACCTTTACACTAAACTATCTCGTCGCGGAACCTCTGGTTCTCGGAATATATTTTGAAATTCTCGGAATATATTCTGAAGTTCTCGAAATATATTTTGAAAATCACTGATGTTATCTATGGAAAAGAAATACAGCTATTGCCTTGTATTATATTTAACTTTAATCAACACATATATATTGAACTCAGTTTTAGATGTATACCTAAATATACCCACAAATATTTTAAGCATAAATTTACCATCAAAGAATTATACAATCATGGTTTTTACACATTTATAAATCCACGTTGAAACAGATAAATATTTAAGTGAATATATATATGAAATGTATACTAAATACGGCAGATAATGTATACAAGAAAGCGTTGCAATGCAAATACGTTTACGTACTTATTTGACTTATTTCCATAGGAAACGGATTTAAAACATCCACGAATATAAGAGTAAAGTTAAGGAAAAACAGCCTTTAAATGTGGTTCTATCCTTCCCTCAAGGGATTTAGGAAACGCGTGCTGAAAGTAAAAGGGATACATGGACAGAATTCGGAATTTTCTATTTCAACAAGTTCCAGAAGTTTCTTATTTTATGTGCGAGGAATTTAACTGCTTTTAAGAATAAAGTACATTTTAGTTAATTCACGACATAGAAGATGTAATTTATTATTAATAAGGTTTGGCACAAAACGGGTAAAATTTATGACAGTATCAATGACTTATTTTCATGCAACTGAAATCGTTATTAACTAGTTTTGAAAAGAAAGTAGTAAATGTAATGCCATCGCCACGACGAGAAATGAAAACTGGTTAAAAATCTCATGTGGGCAGCACATAGCTTTCCTTATATAATGCAATGAATTTACTAATTTTACAGTAAAAACAAATAGATAATTTTAATAGTTGGTATTTATACTAAGGTAATGAATTTTCGTCACTGAGTCGTCATTTACATTGATTTAGCGTCATTTTTAACAATTTGGTGAGCTTTTCGTTAGTTTAGCAACATTTAAAAAGTCGGCAAGTTGGCTACATTTCGCCAAATTCGTCGCCAAAATCTCGCCAAGCATTATGGACGGAGAAATATGTTATTCTTACAGCAGATAAATGACTATTGCCGTTCAAATACAAAAGTATTACTCAAAGATTCTTTTTTCATGACTTGAACGATCTAGATCCACGAGAATGATGTCACCAAATTATCGAATGGTATTGCATATGAAAAGTGAACGGGTTTCTCAATAGGAAATATTTTTTTTTATTTTATATGGTTTTTTGATAATTTTTTTTTAAATGTACAACAGCACGAGAACGGTTCCAGTTAGCTTTCTAAAATTTACATCAATCGTTTTCTAATGAAAAATTACATAAGAAATGTCTATTTGAGTAACGTTATTAAAGGTTTTGATTTTCGACCATTTTTTCAAAATTTCACTCGAAAATTTAGGGGGGTTCTGAACTTTCGATTGCGTATAAAAACAATAGGCTTCCAGTGTTTACGGACTGTAATTTTTGTACCAAATTTCGTTCGAATTTTTCCATCCATTCGTCAGTTACAGTCTCCACAGGCTCACTGCCACACACGCACACACAGACATCACTTCAAAACTGTTCGATTCGTAATCAGGGATGCTTGAAACATGCTCTCCCGTCGAAAACTCGAATTCGAATTTTCGACTCCGTCACAATATTTTCCTTATACATTATTGTACATAAGGAAAGTAATAAATATGGCTGGGAGGACTCGTTTCTTGCCTCTTTGTTTTGACTTCTATTTGTTTTTACATCGCATCAATGGTAACTTTTCTCCTACCTTTAGCAACTTGTATTATTATTCCGTAGATACTGAACTTTCTTATATTAAGTCAGGTAGCGTTTTTTGCTTGTCCTGAAGAAGAAATAATTTTTCTTTTGCCTTTGAAACCAGCTGATAGCCTTAAATTAATTGTAGTATATGCTGTACTTGTGTAGTTGTATAGTAATCGAAAATTTCTAAATAGACAACTTTTATGACTCATCTAAATTCTCGTAGATGTAAAAACTCAAACAACAAAATTGTTTTGTAAGTCTGCATGCACCAACGAAAGCAGTTTCGAAGATGTTTACAAAAGATGGCCAATACCACGTTTCCTCATTGAAATATTTTTACCAAAAGTGATTTTTTTTATGTAGTTATAAAAAGGATTAACTCATGTCTTATATTTGTTACATGATACAATGCAGTATGGAATATGCGTTTAATTTTAACACATCTAACCCTTCTCTCTACTTCTGATAAACTACTTTTGCCTTCGAAGTTCGCCAATAAAGACACAGCTATGTTGCAAGACCGACCATAGGACATCATTCGAGAAGGAAAGTCCAACCCTGAGATTGTGTTTGTGGGAAGAGAAGACATAAAAAATACACGTGGATGGAAAATAAAATATGGAAAATTCCCATCATAAATATTTGTAGATAAACCCCCTATTTGTATGGGTAACCCTATTGGTTGTCGTGCTGAAAATCGGCTACAATAGTGTTTACCGTATCAAATAGAAAATCAGAATAGTCCCCCTTCCATTTTAGATTAATGTAAAAAAATATTTTGCCATACAAGTTTCTATTACGATACCAGTAGGAAAGCAATATTTTCCTCGATTACTCTTTGTTTTTTTCATCAATCCTTTGAAATCTGATTTAGATTTTGAAGTCTGATGGTGATTCAGTATTCGTTTACAACAAATAGCTTACAATTTCAGGGGAAATTTTATGAAATAGGTTGTTGTTGAGACCCAGACCGTCCGACCAACCAGAAAGGTCTAAGGTAGCTGCTTGTATGGCTGGGAAGTGCCACCCAATTTAGACCGGAATCCAGGGGGGAGGCATCTACAGGGACCGTACCCTCCTTCCTCTACCACCAACTTCTCGGAAGGATTAATAAATGTGCCAACTGCACGCGGTATTCCCAGGTGGTCACTTTCCCAAGTACTAACCGCGTCCGATCGGGGCCGGCGGGATTAGTTCTGCTTCTTATCGGGCCTATGCCTGCGGCGCTGCTGTAGCTCGTGACGTCATAAAGTGCATCCCACAATTTGCAACTTACAGCATGTGTTTGAAAATATGATCGTGTAAATATTGATGAAGATACAGATGTATTCGAATAAGGTAAGCTATATCGTTAATATTTTTATTATCTAGGTAATAATAATAATGCATGGTGTTGTTAATTTCTAATATTTAAGGGAAAATGTAATCAATGTGTCCACTTTTTTCAAGATACTTAAAGTGATGCACATGCAGTATAGGTCTAACGAACATATCACCGAAAGGGGTTTTCTTTTAAGTGTACTTTTAAAATCTAGAACATGATTAGAAGTGATCTAGAACTAGATTCATGGATGTCAAGATTTTAGGTAGCGTAATTTTTTCAAATCCAACGTCAAATTCGTCCGTTGAACGAGTGAGTATTTTTGCTACGTAAGAAGCTGATGGAAATCGGGTATAAATAAACATACCTTAATGGAATAAGTAGAATGCAAATACATATTTCTTCATTTATGCATTAGCATAATGAAATTTTTCTTAGTAAGGTTTGCTGTTGTCAATATAAACAATTGTTCGATTTATATGTGTAAAGTGTAGCGTTAGATATTTTTGCGGATTGTTGTTGCACCCCCCTAAAATTTTTGGTACCCTCCCCCCCCCCCAAAAAAAAATCATGGATTATACACCCTCAAATTTTTTGGTGTAAGTAATTAAAAAAGTAAATGTGCAGAAAATTTCATGTAAATAAAATTTTTACGCTATCTTGTTCTTTTTGTGTACGTGTTTTGATTTTTTATTAGCGAGTCAAAAAGGAATCATTGATCTGCAATTTGTAAATGGTCTATGGGCAATTGTCATATTGTTGTAGCAAAAGGCAAGATTAAAATTGAGAATGTTATTGCTACAGTACTATCAATTAATGAATAATGTAACTTTATTCTTTCAATCATCTGACCTCCAAAGAGACTAGAAACCAATGGTTTTATTTATTTTATGCACATGTGTATTAAATATAAAAATGTGAAATACACAAATCATTTTTTTTTTTTTTTACATGCATTTTTGTAATTACCAAAAAAAAATATCTGAATTTCATAATTTTTTTTTGGAAAAACTGAAATTCATATTGGCTCCGAAAACTTTTCGTGGATTATTTAGCTTATTATTGTTTCATTAAAATGCAGATGACAACACTCAGCAACCTTAAAGTGTTAAAAGTAGAATTTTCAAAACTTCACATCACAGGTGAAAATCGTCTGTCAATAAGTAACGTCTAAAATTGTTTTCGTTGAAAAAAAAACAGGTAAGATTTAAGCTATTAAAATAAGTTTGGTAAAATAGTTTGTCATTGTAATACAGTATTATATTTGATATTTAACCGATTTATTCAAATTTATTAAATTATTTCTGTTGTAAAAAAGCGTATCACCCGAAAGCGATTTTTTAGTTTTTTTTAAATTATTACTATTTGAGACTACTGTCTTTTCCTGTCATTCACGCTAATCTCTACATTTCATTTTACCAAAACAGGGATTTCAATTTAATCTGAAAGTGCACAATAACAAAAAATAAATATTTTTATATCACAACCCTGCTTTCAATTACAAATGTAACTTCCGAAATAGTCGTTTATAATGGGCGTGATCACTTATTTACGCTTAAAATATAAATCTAGTGTCTGTATTATTATGTATGTATATTATTATTAAGTATGTATGCATATTATTATTATGTATGCATATTATTATTAAGTATGCATATTATTATTAAGTATATATATATTATTAAGTATGTATGTATATTACTATTAAGTATGTATTATTATTAAGTATATATATATATATATATATATATATATATATATATTACTAAGTATGTATGGATATTACTATTAAATAAGTTTTAATATTATATTAATTAATAGTATTAAATAATTATTAATAGTATATTAATTATTAAATATTACTATTAAGTATGTATGTATATTAGGATATATGTTATGTAAATCTGACAGTTAAAACTTTTGAAAGACTTTATTACAAAAATGTTTTAGGAGAACTATGTAATTAGAAATTTAATTAACTCTGCCCCAAAGCATTATTATATATATATATATATATAAGAGGTCATAATGTGTTTCTGTGCATTAGGTTATTTAAGAACAAAAGCCAGATTTCTGAAGTAAATGAATTTTATGAAAAAAAAAATTCAAAAGTTTAAAACCTGGCATTGAATCTTTTAGAAGAAAAGAAAAAGGAAAAAAAAAACTCGTAACTACGGAAATATTCAGTATTTTTTTACTTTACAATCTTATTTATATTCCTTCTTTATATATATAATTTGTTTTCGTTATATTTATTCAAATAAATCATTTTTACTTCAACCAACTTCTATCACTCTAAAATATCGACTCCATAATCGACGCTGATTAAGAACTGGAGTAAAGTGTAAACGCCGTGGATGGGATGTAAGTTGTGACGTCACGAATCCTGCATCTAGGCCCGATAACAAGAAGAAATCCCGCCGGCCCCGGTCCGATGCTGCTTGAATTCGGTGATCGGACGAGAACCGGTGTTTTTAGCATGGTATGGCCGTTGGCATGAAATAAGTTGTGCAAAAAGAAATAATGTACGCACATAATTAGTCTATAAATACGCGGTTTAGCGTCAACAATCTAGGAAATGCAGAAAGACAGAGAAACGGAATGCATGACAATCTTATTCAGACTCGAAATGGAGTGAGACCCCAATGGATTTTTACCATTGTTCAATTTTAGGGCACTGAAATTATGTAATTAAAAATGACCTCTAAATATGTTTTTTGGAACGTTTTTATTTTCTAGTTTCATAATAGAACCTGCAAATAAGTATTCTTGATTTTTCTCATGGTCAAAAATATTATGAAAATTCATTACTTAGCAAATTGTAACCGAGACGCAAATTTTGACAAATCGACCAAATATTCTCCAAACATTTTGGGTTAAAATAAAATTAATTGACAAGAATGAAGTTGGTGAAATTGTGGAAACTTTCGAACGTTGAAATTTAATCAAAATACACGTTTGTAAATATATCTACCGTCGAAGAAGTGCACAATTCATAAAATTAGTAATAATAAAATGACCACCTTACATAATTCTGATTTTAACATTGCTTTATGTTTCTGAGAACCATTAACAAAAGTTTATACTATCGTAAACGAATATTACGTAGAAATGGGATGATTTTTACTTTCCTTATATACATAATGTATAAGGAAAGTATTGTGACGGGGTCGAAAATTCGAATTCGAGTTTTCGACGGGAGAGCACGTTTCAAGCATCCCTGATCACGAATCAAACATTTTTGAAGTGATGTCTGTGTGTGTGTGTGTGTGTGTGTGTGTGTGTCAGTGAGTCTGTAGAGACGATAACTGACGAACGAATGGACCGATTCGAACCAAATTTGGTACAAAAATCACAATCCGTAAACACTGGAAGCCTATTGTTTTTATACGTAATCGAATGTTCAGAATCCCCCTAAATTTTCGAATGAAATTTTGAAAAAATCGTCAAAAAATCAAAACCGCTAATAAAGTTACGCAAATAGACATTTCTTATGTAATTTTTAATTAGAAAACGATTGGCATAAATTTTAGAACGCTAACGTGAACCGTTCTCGAGATATTGTACATTTTTCAAAAAAATTATGGAAAAGTCACATAAAAAAAAATTCCTATTGAGAAACATGCTCACTTTTCATATGTAATACCATGCGATAAATTGAGTGACATCATTCTCGTTTATCTAGCTGGTTCCATTCATGAAAAAATATACTTTGAATAATACTTTTGTATTTGAACGCCAATAGTCATTTATCTGCTGTAAGAATAACTTTTTTCTTAGTGCATAACGCTTGGCGAGATTTTGGCGACGAATTTGGCGTAATGTCGCCAACTTGGCGACTTTTTTGGAATGTTGCCAAATTAATGAAAATCTCGCCAAATGGGTAAAAATGATGCTAAATCAATGAAAATGACGTCTAATTGTCGAAAATTCAATATCTTGGAAAGAATATTAGTATCTACTATAAGAAAAAGCTATTTTTTTACTGTAAAAGTAGTAAATTCATTACATTATATAAGGAAAGTCATGTGTTGCCTACATCAGATTTTCTTCATAATGTAAAGGCACCGGCTGAAATTTTACATTCACGACCACGCGCGAACCATTTTGCCTTGAGAATATATAGTCCCTGTGAGCACCATAGGAGATGAATCAAATTATACCTTTTAAGCCACCCAACTTTAACCTGAACTCACTGTGCTGCAACCACAGGGAGCGTGGCACCCTTTCCTTACCTTAATCCATCGACTTTAGGATGGGCTTTCGCACCTGCAGATTTAAAGTGCACATAGTCCACATAAACACGGATATAGTTTTGGGCGGCATCGATAATCGAACACAGGTCTCCAGTGTGAGAACCTCCTGATATATCCACTGGTTTATCCCGATCCCATATTCTCATATATAACTTTTGCAATCACGCTACCACGTTGCTTTGAACTATGCATGTTTATTTTAAAATTTAAACGTCATGTGTCTATTTCAACAATTTAGAAATTGCATTTCAAGTGCGTCTATTTTACCTAGTTAAAATCGACACATTTGAATTGTAACTTGACTAATGAAAATAAAGTTAAACACACTATTGACAAATACTTTGACGCTAACACATAGTACGCTTGCACAAGTGCACATAGTCCACATAAACACAGAGATAGATTTGGGCGGCATCGATAATCGAACATAGGTCTTCAGTGTGAAATCCTCTTGATATATCCACTGGGCTATCCCAACCCAGATTCTCATAACTTTTGCAGTCTCGCTACCACGTTCCTTTAAACTCATTCACCTTTATTCATTCACCTTTATTCATTCACCACTCATTCCTTTAAACTCATTCTCGCTACCACGTTCCTTTAAACTCTATGTGTTTATTTGAAATGTGTGTATTTTAACAATTATAAAGTCTGTGTCTATTTTAACAATTTAGAAATTGTATTTCAAATGTGTCTATTTTAACAATTTAGAAATTGTATTTCACATGTGTCTATTTTAACAATTTTGAAATTGTGTTTCAAATGTGTCTATTTTTAACAAGTTAAAAAGGACACATTTGGATTTTATCTTGAATAATAAAAAAATAGTGAAACACACTATTGACAAACACTTTCACGCTTGTTTTCCAATTATTGTCCAACCAAAAGGGATTTAAAGAGAAACTATTTCTTTTAAACATGACTCTACAGTTTCCTCAGTGGGATTGAGCAACACCCGCAGAATGTAAAAGGAATTGTACGAAACTTTTAATTCAAAAGTTTTATTAGATTTTTGTGTAACTAAAGTGTGAAATGTGTCTCTAAGGACAAGCTAAACTCTATTTTGCACTTTATATTTCAATTTCGAATTATGTTCGGTCGATGTAGAAGTCATGTAGCGTCTGTCGTTATATTTTTAAATTTTAAGCGAACACATGTTATCTTCACTTTCTCTATAATACATCTTTAAAGTAGTTTACATAATAAAAGAAAATATACATATATCTATGTCGTCCATATAGTAAAATCAAAGCTTCAGGGCAGAAGTATTTCAGGATCCCGGAAAAACTGCTCAGTGAGATGTGTTTTTAAATCCGAATTAGTTATTTTGCTATTCTATGTTGAAGTACGATTTTGAGCGATTATCTTAAAAAATCTGTTCCTAAGCGATCGAAAATATTATGACAGAGTTTCATCTTATTATCATCTGAAAAATCGACAAATCGTCTTTTTAATGATATTTAAACAGAATCCGTATGACAATTTCTTCATATCTGTTTCAAAATATAATAAAATACGCATATTTTAGGTAATCTTGTTCTTATTTCGCCGCATTAAAAAATGGAAGATTATCACAATTCTATAATTTGGCAAAAATATAGGAGGATATATTTGTATTCTAATAAAAAATGAAATTATTCTATTTCTTATTTTCTGTGAATTTGCAGCCAAAAAGCATAAAAATTTAAATTTTTAATTCCCTACATTATCCGGTTAGTGGTTCCCCGATGGCAGTTGACGTCACAAACTAGACGTTGCTATAGGAAATGTTTCTGCGCATACGTGGCAAATGTTGCGCACGATAATACAAACTAAAGGTCTTAGATTAAAAAGAACGGAGGAACGGATATTTATTTAAAATAGGCGATATGGAAATCGAATGGTGTTAAATGTAACTGTATTATTTACGTAGCGGGCGCTTATTTAGGATCGAGGCAACAGAGAGTAATTCATTCAAGTCGTATTTAAAAAGGGCAAGTTTGATACTAAGATCAGCAGTGAAACATCTGGATTTGGATTGAACTACATATTTTGAGCATCCACCAATACCAACAAGCCATTTCTTAGATGGTACTGTTTGTGTGGAGATGATACATTTCGAAAATTATAGAAATAACCACATACAATTTGACAGCAATTTTGTGCTTGTAATCGTAGAGAGATATATTAATTTTCAAAGAAGTCATGCCAGAAAAAGGCTGCTAATTTTTGAATATTTTTTTAAATATGAAAATCATTATAAGAACAGATTTATGTGAAAATATGTTACAGTCATGAGACAAAGTACAAGTAAATTTTTAAAACGAATAACACAACGTTAACATTGTGGTGGGGTAAAATTTAGATAAATACAACACTACTACTTACCCTATTGTGTCCCCCAGTTGACCTTGGAAATAGTATAGTGGGATCTGAAAATATCAGAGTGCATTGCGTATACACTAAGCAACTAGTCGATTTGTGGCCACTAACACATTTATTAAAATCACAAAATCATCAACATTAATAATAATAATACACATACAATGCAATTAAAAGTTCCAAGCTTGACTTTTAAGACATACATTACAAATACATTACATCACAATTGAAACTTAAAGGACACAATACCTCTATACAGATTAAGTGGCAATAATCCTACAGATATATCCTTCACAGTCATAGTGAAGAGGACTTGGGTAGTCGACAGATACACAGTTCATTGGGTACAAGGTTTCTAACGAGATATCGCTACAATCTGGATTCCATATCGGATTATCGCGGAGTTGGGGATTACAGCACACAATCTTCTCCACCGCTCAATCTCCGGTTAGCCCAGCGATTTCTGGAGGTCCGGGAACTAATTGCATGTCGATGCCGGATGGGGCGCATACCGAATAAACTTTGCGGTATCTTACCTCAGACATGCCGCACCGATGACGGTTGACGCACTCAGCTGACGTGTGTTCTACACTGCATAGGGGCCCAGGATCTGTGCCCAGTAAACACTCTGTCCGCGTACTCGTCCGTGAGATGAGATAAACAATGAGTTATCGAGTACTGTTCTTGCAGTCCACATAGGATTAAGTACCAAGCCACGACAACCTGTTGGTTTATGCCGATATAAAGGCTAGTTGCGATATAACGATCTCTCATCCAGCAAAGCCACGGTCAGGGAAACGTACTTGGGGGGAATCATTCACCGGGCAAGGTCCGAAGAATTATCCGCCAAGCCAAACCGCAGTCGACGACCAGATCTAGACTCAGGTCATGAATAATCGCAGACCATGTTATCACAGTCACCTCGAAGAATCCGAAGCCTACTGTCTCACCGGTGCGATGGTCGGTTCCTCGACAGCCAGTTCCCCAGATGTATTTAACCCCCCCCCCAGGTTGGAGGATCTACAGATCTAAGATCCGTTCAGCACTCAAAGACTGGGCCGCACCGGGGGGGATTGCAGTCCACACAGTTGGCAGGGCTTAAACGCAGTTTAAAGGATTTAAAAGGTAGACCATAATACGCCGTCTATTTTCAGAGCTGTGTGGTACTGTGTAACAAACGTTCCATAGTCCTCGCTGCTTCGACAATCGCTACAGCCCAATGAATGCAAAACTCGGTCTGGTTCTATCCTAGCTTGACTTGATTTAGAGCGGCCATACATATTTTGCTGAATGGTTGCGCCTGACTACGAACTACACCTTAGTGTACGTGCTCGCAACGGGGTACAGAAGGCGTTGGTTCCGTGCTGTATGCATAGATGTATGCAGTGGTTCCGCGCTGTATGCAAGGCTGCCGCTAGAGAGTGGCAGCAGAACCGTACCTAAAAATGCATCAAAATGTATATAGGATCAGGCTTCAAAAACAAGTGTACATACACTTGGAGACCTACTCTAACGAGATCAGAAAGGAGCATGATTTTATATTTCAAAATGGAGTCCCTTTAGATTTTTAAGAGGGAGGAACAAAATTGGGGTGGATCTCACCTCGTCCTCTCATTCGTTAATTCGCTTATGTGTTAAGTAAGGGCAGTTCTAATTCCGACCAAATTATTGGGTTGCGTACTGATGCTCATTTCTTATTTTTCCCAATAGAAATTGATGACCGGGGGGATTTCAGCATCCGGGAGGTCTCGATCGGGCCCCAGTGTGAGCTACCACTTAACAGGGGCTATAAATATCTAGATATTTGCATTTTCCAAATTGACATTTTTACGATATATCTTTTTCTGAAATTTACATCTTCTGTTTTGGTCATTCAAACCCTGGCGCCGAACTGTACCATCTCATTTGTGAGGAGCATAGTAGCAGTAACTTACAGTTTCCATATCCTACATTGAGTAATTACTACTCCCCCCTTTCATTCATGGGCCTAACACGGGGCAATGAACAGTTATTGCATTATGAGCAAATATGTTATACTTCATAACAAGCACGTGCCGTTATCGAGATTGTGCTCATTTTCAACCAAAAATAAAAAAATAAGAATACTTAACTGGAGCGTGGTTAAACATGACTTTTTTATTTATGGTAAATTGTGCAAGAAATCTTTTGACAAATTTGCATTGTTTGTCAAAATGATCTTAATTACAGTATGTTATAATATTTTAAAAGGCTTGAAATATTTTAAAGGGCTTTCATTTTAAAAGGCTTGAAAATATTTTTCGAATGATATCCAGATTAACAGTGTACTCCCTCTGGCTAATGACATCACGAACATAAAAATTGCATCGCGGCTGTTTTTCATTACAATGACTTTAAACTTTTAAGTTTCGTAATTATTAAACCATAAACTATATGCATAATTGTGTCACATTTAGTCCCATGCTACCATGTTAATATTAATTGGAGTGTGTCTCAACTCGATTTTTTCATGCCAAAATTCATTTTTTTTTTCTCAAATTTTGTAAGAAAAAATTTGAAAAATCGTTATTATGTGTCCAAATGATTGCAAATATAGCGTGTTACCATTCACTTTAAAGAGCTTGAAAAATCTTTTGATTGATAGATTCTTGACAATGTACCCCGGGGGGTAATTTTTTCCCAAAGGGGGGGTAATGACGTCACGAACTAAAACAATTTGTGTTGCGGCTATTTTCACAACAATGACTAAAACTATATTAAGTCTCGTAATCATTGATTCACAAATAAACAATTTTATGCATGATAATTTCAAATTTTACCCGATGCTGCCATGTTAGGAAAATATAAAATTTAGAATAAAATGCGAAGTTTTCTCTCGAATTAAAATTTTTTTTTATCTAGTTTTAGATTTTTTAATAACAAAGTCGGATATAAAGTTTCGTGAAAATCCATTTATATTTGTGGCTGATATTGTATGCAGAAGAATTCTACCACAGACATCAGACAGATAGACAGACAGACATCCTGCCAAAAATAATCAAAACGTGTTCAGAAGGTCGTAAAACATATATATTGGCATAAAAATCTCGAAATCAAAAATTTTCGGGAAAACATCACTTTCTCTCACAAAATCTCTCTCTATGTATGAGGAAGAAAATATTTATACAATTTCGAATAAATGTCAAAGTTTCTTTCGAATTAAAAAAAAAATGTATCTAGTTCTAGATTTTTTGATATCAAATCCAGATACAAATTTCTTGAAAACCCAATAATATTTTTGGTAGCTAACGTGTACACAATAAATCGACCACAGAGAGACAAACGGACATAACTCTAAACATAATAAAATATGTTTAGGATGTCCTGAAACATATACTGTGGATCAAATTCTCAAATTCAAAAATTTTCGTGAAAACAATACTTCCTCATGGTATAAAATAGAGAAAATAAAATGTAATTAACAATTAAATTAATATTCACTTTTATGTAATCGACCTGTAAGTACTTGTAACTTGGAAGGAGTGGTTTAATTATTTAAGAATTCTCGATATACTTGACATTTTACTTTTTTATATGAAACAAAGTCGAATAAATTGAGAAAATTGAATGAAATTTGGAACAATTGTTTCGGAGAGCAAATATCCGAAGCCTGTATTGCTTTGAAGATAACTCGAACAAAGGGAATATTTTCAATTTTCAAACTTTTGCTTAATAAATAACTATTTACTCAAGAATTTGTTAAATTATTTATCTGGAAAACATTCTGTTTTCAGTGCATCTAGGTGATACTTTTTTGTGTAAGAACATTATGAAAATCATTTAAAGCGCATTCTAACTTTTTATTAGAATTTGAAAGATGTTAGTTTAAAATGGGATTAAAAATGCAAGTCGTATAAATAAAATAATTTTTTTATAAATGTAAGAACGTTATGGACTAATAAAATTTAAATTACTTCGTTAAAAGCAGCACACAAAATTAAAAGTATCGACCGGTTTCGAAGGCAAAAATAGCATTCTTCATCAGGACACACAAAAAGTGTAACCTTCACTTTTTAGAGAAAGATAGGCGACTGCTACAGGAACAGAAAACGTGGCAGAAGCGGTCAAAGGTGTTGCCAACGGTGAGATAAGATTTTTTTACATTTTATTTTACCCTGCTTTTAACGAAGATATTTAAATTCCTTGCTTTAGCAGCAGTTTAAGCTGTATCTATATGGACAAATATTTTTGAGTGTTATTTGATTTCTTGCGTTTAACCTATGGTATTTAAACCTTCCATGCAGAAAGTAAATTTCGAAGAAAAAAGAGATGGCTTTTAGACTTGTGTATGCTTAAGCTGATTTGAGCAGCATGTGCTGACTGTAAAAAAATCTGATGTGGGCAACTCATGACTTTCCTTTGTATAATGTAATGAATTTACTACTTTTACAGTAAAAAAATAGGTTTTTCTTATAGTAGATACTAATATTCTTTCCAAGACATTGAATTTCCGAAAATTAGTCGTCATTTTCATTGATTTAGAGTCATTTTTATCCATTTGGCGAGATTTTCGTTAATTTGGCAACATAGCAAAAATTCGCCAAGTTGGCGACATTCCGCCAAATTCGTCGCCAAAATCTCGCCAAGCGTTATGCACTAAGAAATAAGTTATTCTTACAGCAGATAAATGACTATTGACGTCCAAATACAAAAGTATTACTCAAAGTATCTTTTTTCATGAATGGAACGATCTTTATCCACGAAAATGATGTCACCCAATTTATCTCATGGTATTATATATGAAAAGTGAACATGTTTCTCAATAGGAAATATATATTTTTTTCATTTTATATGACTTTTTAAAAATTTTTTTTGAAAAATGTGCAATATCTCGAGAACGGTTGAGGTTAGCGTTCTAAAATTTATGTCAATCGTTTTCTAATGAAAAATTACATAAGAAATGTCTATTTGCGTAACTTTATTAGTGGTTTTGATTTTTTGATAATTTTTTTAAAATTTTATTCAAAAATTTAGGGGAGTTCTGAACATTCGATTACGTATATAAACAATAGGCTTCCAGTGTTTACGGATTGTGATTTTTGTACCAATTTGCGTTCGAATCGGTCCATTCGTTCGTCAGTTATCGTCTCCACAGGCTCACTGACACACACACACATACTTTCACACACACACACACACACACACACACACAGACATCACTTCAAAAATGTTTGATTCGTGATCAGGGATGCTTGAAACGTGCTCTCCCGTCGAAAACTCGATTTCGAATTTTCGACCCCGTCACAATACTTTCCTTATACATTATGTATATAAGGAAAGTAATGAGTTTTTCTATTTTGACCAGCTTTGTTACATTTCTTGCGTTGATTGAGTTTTGTTTTTACTTTCCCTAAAATACAAGGTAATGTATAAGGAATATTTTGAATTCGTGTTGAAAATCGAGTTTTCGACTGATCTGCGCGTCTCGAGCACACTAGAACACGAAAAATCAATTTATAAAGGGACGTCTGTGTGTTGTTGTTGAGACACAGACTATCCGACCTACCAGTAAAGTGTAAGGAAACTGTATGGCCGGCCGGGAAGACGACGTCTGTGTGTGTATTTGTGTGTGTTTATGTGTGTCTGTCTGTCTGCGTGCGTGTCTGTTTGAGGAAGGTATATATCTACTCTAGCTGAAAAACTAATTGATAACTTGTGCTGATTAGATTACGATACGATTCGAAAAAAGAAAGAATCTGCCTTTTTCTTATAAAATGTTCTGCAGAAAAGTATGAATCTACTTTACGTGAAAACTAATTAACTAAATTTCATGAAAGTTGGTAGATTATTCACGTGTGGAAGGCTTTGGAGCTCATTAGATTTTGGTACGATTCAAAAACAAAAATCCTGCATTTTTTTGCGAAATGGCCAGCACAAATTGCCACACTCTAAAATAAAAGAGTGCGTGTGCTAAAATCCATCAATTAAATTATTGTTTTATAATGTTTGACGACGGAAAAAAATGAACAACCTCATAACTACAAGACTAACCGTTTTCAAGAATTATTAGTTTTCTCGTATTTTTGCGTTCTCGTATTTGAACTAAAACTAGTACAAGTTCAGAGTAATTTCAAGTAATTATCCCTGTTGTTTTCTGCAATTAAGCTCAATTTAATGAATTATGAAAGAAATCAAGATACTATGAATTCTACATATTATGAGGGTCTTTAGGAAAATTCGTGTATTGCCGCCCGCATCAGATATTTTATGATATAGCAAAATTTTCTTTTGTACACTGATGACGAGAATTGAATAAATGTGCTTCTGAACAAGTGATGGATTATGTAAAAGAATATACATATATTCACTTAGAGCATTTAAATCATTATACATATCTAAAACATCATTTCCTACTTCATCTATTTCAATCCATCTGTAATTAAAACAGGATGTATGTGTCCAACCTATAACTTTCCTTACACATGAGCAATTTTTAATATACCAAGGTAATCAAACTAAATAGCCGAGGCAAACAATCCTTTCGATAAGGTCTTACGGAAAATCAACTATTGTTTCCGATTTAAAGAGAAATTTCAAATTTCAAAGAAACCGCTTGATTCTTTCAAGAGATTCGTTTCTTCTGACTATTTTGGTCTATTTGTAAAGAAGTGATCTAAACACACTTTGTTTCATGGAGATAAAAGTAAGGACTTAAAACTTCATACATAGAAAACGCTAATATCGTTTGAGACAGTATTACTTTCCTTATATCCTTAGTATAATGTGTAAGCAAAGTATTCTGACGGGGTCGAAAATTTGAATTTGAGTTTTCGATGGAAGAGAATGTTTCAAGCATCCCTGAACACAAATCAGGCATTTTTGAAGTGATATCTGTGTGTTTGTGTGTGTGTGTGAAAGTATGTGTGTGTGTCAGTGAGTCTGTGGATGCAATATCTCACGAACGAATGGAGCGATTCGAATGAAATTTGGTACAAAAATTACAATAATGGAAGCCTATTGTTTTTATTGTAGTGGAAGTCCATTTTATTATACTGGAAGCCTATTGTTTGTAAACGCAATCAAATGTTCTGAACCCCCTAAATTTTCTAGTAAAATTTTGAAAAAAATATCAAAAAATCAAAACCTTTATTAAAGTTACGCAAATAGACATTTATTCTGTAATTCTTCCTTAGAAAACGATTGACGTAAACTTTAGAAAACTATCATGAACCGCTATCGAGATATTGTATATTTTTAAAATAAATTTATCAAAAAGTCCCATACATTAAAATATATATTAACTGTTGAGAAACATGTTCACTTTTCATATGTAATATTATTTAATAAATTTGGTGGTATCATTCTCGTGGATCTTTCTCATTCCATTCATGAGAAAATATACTTTGAGTAATACTTTTGTATTTGAACGCCAATAGTTATTTATCTTCTATAAGAGTAACTTATTTATCCGTTCAAACCATTTTGGCGACGAATTTGGTTAAATTTTGTCAACGGGGCGACTTTTTAAATGTTGCCAAATTAACGAAAATCTCGCCAAATGGATATAAATGATGCTAAATCAATGAAAATGACGACTAATTGACGAAAATTCAATATCTTGGATAAGTATCTAATATAAGAATAACCTTTTTTTACTGTAAAAATAGTAAATTCTTTGCATTATATAAGGAAAGTCGTGCTGCCCATTTCAGATTATTGTAGGTAGGGCTGGGTAAGATAAAAAGTCCTGCATTGTATGCATTCCTATGGAGAACGATCTAAAATATGTATTTAAACTGTCAATTTTGTACAAATGAATATTTAGCTCAATGCAAAGTGGAATTGAAGCAGTAAAAATATTCCTACATATTCAAAATTATTTAACCTTTCAAATTATTTTTATCTCAATATAATCTGTACGCTACCCTACAACTATGAAAGAATACTGGTTAATTTATAGTCATAATTTGGGAACTCTTAATTTAAAAATAATCAAAAATACATGCATTACATACTACGCCTTTTTATTATTTCAACTAATAGTAGCAACTATTTTACTAACACAAGCAACACCTAGATATAATTCTCAAAGCATTATAGCATTTTTAAGCGTTTCATCCATATGAGTTTTATCTCCTTCTTTTTAACTCCATGCTCTGGCTTGCCTTTTAACACGCTAAGCTCTACAGTGATATTAGCATCCATACAGTGGCATATTTTTTTATATCTTGAATAAGCGACTATATACATTATACAATTAATATAAATACAATTCTTCAAAATGCGCACTAACTGCGCATCCATGGCGAGGTCTCGTAATGCACTTTAATAGCTAAAAATTAAACGTGGTCATAGAAGTACACTCATAGAGTTATCTCCTTTTTTATCTCCTTTACCTCCTTTCTAGTAGATAAAGCTCCTATGGATGAAATGTTTGAAAACGCCATAATGCTTTGAGAATTATGACTAAGTGTTGCTAGTGTTAGTAAAGTAGTTGCTACTATTAGGTGACACAACATTATTTTTGATTATTTGTATTTTTATATATATTGTTGATTATTCTTAAATTAAAAGTTCCTTAATTATGTGTATAATTAAACAGTATTATTTCATAGTTGTAGGGTAGAGTACGGAACACAAGGAGATAAAAATAAACTGAAAGGTAAAATAATTTTGAATACGTAGGAATATCCTTTATTGTTTGAGTTCTACTTTGCATTGCGCTAAAAATTTATTTTTACAAAATTCACAGATTAAATAAATATTTTTTGTCTTTCGTCATAAAAATACATACAATGCAGAACTTTATCCCAGCGCCACCTGAATTATTGTCTCAAACGATATTGGAGTTTTCTTAATATGAAGTTTTAACTCCTCACTTTCACCTCCATGGATACAATTATCGGTATTTTAAGAACAAGGATCTTTGTCCTTACTTGATGACCCCATCCAGCCCCAGGAACTTACTCGCAAACTCTTAGCAATAATTCTCCAAATATTGCAAATAATTGCACCAGGATTTGTTATTAGACTAATTAATCATTTTCTGTTCAAGAGATCGTATAAAAATATAAAAAATTAGACGACCTTTTTTTACTAAAATATGACCCTCAGGAAAAAATACATGGACGGATTTCTCAACCAATTTTAACAAAATTTCAAATTGCGAGTATGTGTTTAAAACCAACTACTGGTTTTCAAAAAGCTTGGTCAATTACGTTGAACCAGCCCTGAATATTATGTATTAAAGATAGAGTAATAAAAAGAGAATGAAACAGTATGAAACACTGTGATGCTTTAAAACCATTTATCGTCTTGCCAAAATAGATTTAAGGGGAAAGGATGGCGTTTTTTAAACACTTCTTTGGCATTTCCCTCAGCAGTATTTGAACAAACATACGCTGCATGGAAAAAAAGTTGCCGCAGAATACAGGACTTTCTTTTAACTCAAGACATTTTATTAGATTTTTGCGAGGACAAAGCGTCAAATTTGTCTCTTAGCATAAAGTAGAACTTTTCCACTTTATTTTCCATTCCTGTCAATTCGATGCACAAAGTGGGTTTTGCCGTTACATTCAAAAGTTTTACGAAAATAAAAATATATTGCATATAAAGTATTATGCCTATCAAAGTCATGTAAACTAACAATCTTAAAAAATTAAATTGCACTTTTTTTTTTATAAATCCCTTTTATAACAATTAACGGCGTAAATTATGGCCTTAAACGGAAATTGGCTCAATTAGGTTCTGTCTTATGGCCGATACTGTAAGGGTGCAAAATTTTATGTTTTTCGGTTACGCGGGACTTCTGGAAGGTCTGGGAAGACTTATTAATCCTCTTTCCCTTTTCCGAAAACATGATTTCATTAGGTCTCTCCCGTTGTCAAGTTCGTAAATAGTCACCTTATTAAACCGCGAGGGGGCTTCTAGACTCTGTGAAAAACTTTCAAAATCCCCATTTTCTCTGGAGCCTGATAGAAATTGAAAACCTGTCTGCGATAGCTTATGTTCTGTGGTCGACACTGTAAGTGTGCAAATATCCAGTCTTCTAGATCATCGGAACGAGGGAGGTCTTATGGATATGGAAACACTTTTCTCTCCATCTGTCAATTTTCTCCATACCGGGATTGAATCGAAAATCCAGCTTCGTTAGATTATGATCCATGGTCGATTTTATGACTGCGCAAATATTAAACTTTCTAGATCAGGCGCTCTCAACCTGTTCAGAAATGCAAACCACCAAATTTGAAATTCAAAAATTTTGGTCCATCAACAAAAATATATTTTATTATAAAAATAGAAAGTCAAGAATATACGCTTAAGTTATTGTCACATATTTTATTTTGTTTGTAATAAAATAATTGAACAAAGGCAATGAATAAGTTTGATAATATAATTAACAATATGATTAACAAAATGATACTTGTGACTGTTTGAAATTAGTTTCCTTATCCTGTTCAATTTTACATAATTATAAACTTAAATACAGCATTGAAGAACATCCTGCTTTTTACAAGTGAGTTGAATAAAATGACATTAAAATATAATTTATCTTTTTGGAATACCATCAAAATATTTATTTTGTTTAATCAAGAAATATACAGGGTGTCCCAAAAACATTGATCTCGGCTTTTATTCCTTAAATATTGATCTTAGACATTATAATAAATTACAAAGTTGCGTAAAAAAGGTACAGAATTTTATGAAATTGATTAACATTTTCAAGGGAATTAAATTTTAAGAAATACAAAATATAAATTTTATACGGCCATCGCACAAAAACATTTCCAATGAGTAAAATGTACCTCATACACTAGTATTGTGATGTACAAAATTTCAACATTTTATCATGAAAAGTCCCAGAGATATGAAAAGACAAAATTGCTGACTTAAACCATTTTTCGATGCACCGACATGGGTCCTCAGAGGGGGAAAATCATGGTCGACAAATCGCGTTTCAGGGGTCATACACAAATTACGAAAGGAAACAATGATTACATAAATAATTAATAATTTTGCTATTTATTGGTACAAAAGTATCTAAACTGTGTAGAAATAATGACTTTACACAAAGATTGCAAAGCTTGTTCAAAATGTGTTCCACCCATGCCAAAGATCCATTAAAGATAAGAGGCAGATATTATTTGCCTATGATGCATTTCTGCATTGTGTCATTTGCACTCTTACTGTAAACATTTACATTTTAATTTGTGATTACTCCCTCACCAACATCTTTTTAAACATATCTCTGGAACTTTTTAAGATAACGTGTTGAAATTTTGTACATTACCTTATTTGTGTATGGGGCACATTTTACTCATTGGAAATGTTATTGTACGGGGGCCGTATAAAAATTTAAATTTTGTATTTCTTCAAATTTAATTCCCTGACAATTTTTATCGATTTCATAAAATTCTGTACCTTTTTTTACTCAACTTTGTAATTTATTATATATGTCTAAGATCAATATTTTAGGAATAAAAGCTGAGGTAAATGCTTTTGGGACACCCTGTATATACGCTTTCTTTATTCCAAGCAAGTTATTTAAAGTTGATACCCCCCATACTAACATTGAAAATAAGCACATA
The DNA here is from genome assembly GCA_951213105.1 of Amaurobius ferox. Classification (NCBI taxonomy): domain Eukaryota; kingdom Metazoa; phylum Arthropoda; class Arachnida; order Araneae; family Amaurobiidae; genus Amaurobius; species Amaurobius ferox. The sequence goes on from OX578144.1 coordinate 9,187,854, forward strand.
TTTTGTATGGTAAATTTATTATATTCTATATTTAGCGAATTATCTACGTACTGCCAGTCATCTTCTAGCGTATCACTGCTTAATAACCGCTGATTTATATCTAGATATAATTGGGTGGCACTGTCCCGACTACCGAAACAGAAATTTTACACTTTCTGGTAGGTTAGGCGTTCTCGGTAAACAACTTTATAGAACCCTGAACCATAAGTCATATGTCATACATTTCAAAGTTCCAATTTCATATTTTTCAAATTTTTATTTTTATTTTAGCACTATGTAGGTCAACAATCTGACTAGGATTTGAAGCAAATTACACGTGATGATAGTAAAAATCAACCCTTTATAATAATATCAGTGTCTGTGGAAGTGATATCCTACCTAAATCTATTGATCTGCATAGAAAGTCATGTGGTGAACACATACGTTTTTCGTTTTTAATATTTTATTTCATTTATTTAGGTAATTGCACATTTTTAACATTTAAAAAAAAATTCGCAGCCTACCGAAATGCTTTCCCTTTCGGTAGGCTGTTCCAAGTGTATGTAAACCATTGGAAAACTCTGACCTATAACATGTCTTTTATTAATCTCGAACAAGAAAAGGCCTTTATTTTACATCTACAGCCAATGCGATACTATTAACTACAGATAAAAATGTACCTACAACACTTAGGTCTAAAAAGTATAAGACTATTTTCATCAATGAATGCTTCAATCGAAAGCAATTTATTTAACATCTTACAATTCCACGTTGAAAAAGATAAATTTGAAATAACATGCTGAAAGAAAGAAAAACAACATTATTGACAAACACCTTCACGCTTTCTTTCCATTTATCGTCTTACCAAAGGGGATTTAAGGCGGGGAATTTTCTTTTAAATGCCGTCCTGTCTTTTCCTCAGCGGGATTTGGGCAACATGCGTTGAATGCGAAAGAAGTTGTCACTGAATATCTAACTTTCTCCTAATTTAAGAAATTTTATTAGATTTTTGTGGACGTAAAATGTTAAATTTCTCTCTTAGAGTATTTTAAAACTAAATTTAGATCTTTATCTTCTTCAATTTCGAACTTCTAGAAATTGATAGATAAAGTAGAGACAAAGTTTGCATCTCTTAGTCCGAATAACAGTATTTTTAAACATGTTTTATGCTTAATATGCTCTTGTCATCATGGAATCATCATGAAACTGCAAGGGCAGCAAAAATGGTATTATGTACCACACTTTCACGAGCTCCAAGAAAAAACGAGAAATTCTAAAATATATAGATAATGGGAAAAAATATCCCAACTTCTGTAGCGTTCCGATATATCCTGGTACTGTGAATATAAATTAGAGGTTGCCAATCATTGCATTTTTACTTTGAGGAAACACAAAAATAAATTTCTTATTAACTTTCTCAAACAAATTTACCATTCTTTTGTATCTAAAGATGCTTCATCCATGCAGCTACTAAGACTACTGTATTTCTTTTTATACTAAAAACTGGGTTTTACATTTTCTTGTGTCATTGTTAATTGAAGAATTACTCCTTATGGTTTTCATCTCCACATTCATTTTTACTTTCTCATACTATTGACTGCAGTATAGAAAAAATATTTATTTCACGAAAATTTTCCATTTTGAGAATTTGATAATATAGGTTTTAGGATCTCTCGACCAGGTTTTGACTATTTTTAGAGCGATATCTGTATGTCAATGGTAGAATTATTGCGTAGATGGTAGCTGCCACGAATATTAATGCATTTTAACAACACTTTATATCCGGCTCTATTACCAAAAGAAACTAAAACTAGTTAGATTTTTTTGAAATTTGAGAGAAAAATTTCGACATATTTTCTAAATTTTATATTATATAGCAGCCTGTTTTACGTCAGTCTATGAATTATGGACTGTCTCCTTCATTCATAGAGTCTTTAATTTTGATATTGCAATCACTTCTTTATCCCTGTATTTACATTGCACGTGCTAAGTTCCATTCTATTGATCGCTTTCTTCGAGATTTTTCGTAGGGTATATACACTTTTAATACAATTTTACAGAGGGTGAAGTACAGAGTGGAAAGGTGTGTTGAAAATTGTCCGAAAAAAATGTAAAACCAGGTGCTGATCGTAGAAGTAAAGTAAAATATGAAAAATAATCATGAAACAGAAAAAAATATAGCTATACTAAATTTTGTGGGTTGCTCTCACCAAAGCTGATAGTTTCACGAATATTCAAAATTTTATTTTTCTACGACCCCTGAAGGAAAAAAAAATGTCACTTAGTAAAATTTTCTCTGCGCTTAGTTATGGCAAAATCATTTTATCCGCTATCATTTTGTGAAAAATTCACTAATATGCCTTTAATTAATTCTGCCTTGTTCCATTTTACCCGAACTGTAAGTGTGAACAATTATCGTCCTCTGAAATGAAATAAGGGGGAATCTAAATTATAATAGAAACACCGAAATTTTGTGTTTTCAGACATTATGAGAGTTCACAAATAATGCACATTTTATTAGCCGCATAATTTTTATCACAGATATGACAAAACTTATGGTATAAAATTATTTTTTGTTTTTTTCAGGTTTTACAATTTTATTTAGAGTTACTTATTTGTTGCTGGTCCCTTGTAATGGAGCAAAATATATATCATGACAGTAACTGGACATTTTCAGCGATGTTTTCGTCAAAAGGTACATGGTAAATTTACGTTGTCCTAATTAAGTTCAGGGAGAATTTTCCGAATTGGCATTTTTTTATTGGAGGGGACCGTGTAAAAATTAAATTTCGCACATTTATAAATTTATCTGTTCCGGGAGGGATGTCAGTGTTGTAGCTAAATGCTCTACAGTCTGCTGAATCATTTTTTAAAAATTTACAACAAAGTCGAAAAGTGTTTATGACTTTGTTCATTCTGCCTGTCTGTCTGTCTGTAAGTCTGTCCGTTGGCACGATAACTGCCGTAAAAATGACTTAATCAAAATGAAATTTTAGTATGTTGTTCAGACGGTCTGTAGAACCTATGGGAATATAAATGAATAATATTACCCAATTAGTTTTGGATTGAACCCGGGTCGAAAAAATGAAATACATTGAGCCGTATGGGACCTAATTTTTCAAACATTTTTAAGCGGATTTAAAATTCACAAATTGCTTCGAAAATTTTAGGTAATATTCAAATTGTTCCATAAAATATATAAAAAAAAATCAGCGAAATATATACAGTAGTTTTTTAAATAAAAATTAAAATAATAATTACACCTCTTATATGAAGCGATCACGTGACCATGATATGAAACGATCACATGACCCACTTCAAAATGATATATGGCATCCATCTTGTTTCAAAATCGTGATTTTTTTAAGTTCTTTTTAATTCATATTGAGTGTTGTATCCGTCCTAAAACTACTTTATTTTTGCTTAAATTTTGTGCATCTACATACTGAAACAACGAAATTACAATATATTTGAGTTTAAATGCTCATCTAAATTTGATTATTTCTACAACTAAGCCTATTTTTCACCTATGCAAAATGTAAACAGCAAAATATATAGAATGAGTTGTATTAGAATTCCTGTATTTTTTTAACACAAAATAATTTAGTCCATGGAGTTTGCATGGCTGATATGAGTGAAATATTAATTGATTTCATAAAGAGAAGGACGATTTTTTTCGATGAAGTTTCAATCATAAAGTTTAATTTTTTGTAGCTCCATGGTCTTAAACAAGATGTTTAAATAAAATAAATTATTATAGTATTGTGATGAATGAAATGAATGGGAGAAAGTTATGAATGAAATCCTGTTTTTATAGAGAGATTCAGGCGTGTTATTTTTTCTATGACGTCATTTGAATGAATTTCAGTTGTTTTCGATGAAGTTTTCAAGTATAATAAATTATCGTAGTATTATGATAATTCTAAAACTATTACCGAGGAATGTATAACATTTTAGAGATGTTTAAACCAGGCAATTTATATTTCAATGCCGTCATTTGAATGAAGTTCATTTTTTTCGATGAAGGTTTAAGTTTTCAAATATAATAAATTAATGCAGTATTGTGATAAGTTTCAAAATATTACCGAGGAATGTATTGCATTTTAGACTTGTTTAAATAAAATTGCATTGAAGTTGGAAAGTGTTTCATAATCAATGCTTTAAGCATGATTGATCTTTCTTGTTATATTTCACTTTCGTCTACCCGCTAACATACCACCCGCTAACATAACTCAATTAATCTAAGCTCCGTGAAATCATGCGATGGGGATAAAATGGACTCACTCTCACTAACTTCATAGGTCATACAATTCATCTCAAACTAATTTATCTATAAATCAATTTTGCCTTCATTTCAATGTTTAAAACATGAACTTTAAAATGAAAGAAGAAGGACTCTCTATATCCGTGGATTAAATATGACAATTCTGACATTTTAAATTGGGAAGATATCTTAATATTAACTTTCATATTCAGCAGAATCATTAAAATAACAGATAGTGTGTCTAATCTCAAATTCCATGAGCTCAAACAGTTTTAAGTTTAGTTTCTTCAGGCATAAAAATATATTAACCTTGCAATTGCATCCTGTTCTGCCAACTCCTTCGACCTGAGATATGAACTCTTTATTTCACCCCGATGGTCTACACGGATTGGGTCTTGTGTTTTGTTATATAGGGTGCAATAGATTAGCTCAGAATAGAGTTTAAATGATACAACTCTAAACGAAAATGCAACAACGAAAAAATGTTTTGGGCAAGTACTTTCAATCTGTAGTTCCATTTATAGTCCTAGCCCATGAGATTTAAAAATTCCATTCAAAAAAGAAAAGGTTACGAGAAAAGAAATACATCCATTAAATGTGCCTCTCTGAATAACACATAGTGATTTAGGCAGTGTGTACTGAATGTTAAATGAGTTGTTTTGTCTTATGAAATTCCGTTTTCAACGACATTTATTTTCTGGGTAATGGGAAATTTGTGTCCTTGGATATGATTTAATTTTCATCGATACAGAGTGGTAACTACATAGAAAATATTTGTCTGGTTAGAAGAATTCAATTTCATGAGAAGAAATAGTACGTAAAAACTTTGCATTTGAAGCCTAAACTAAGCATGAAGCAGAATAATCGTTTTCTCCTTCTTCTTCTTCTTCTTCTTCACTGGCGGCGTGGCAGCCCCGTGTGGGCCCTGGCCTTCCATTGAATTCCATTCCATGCCGCCCTGTTCTTGGCCAATGTTTTCCAATTAATCACCTTAATAATTTTCAGATCGTTTTCCGGCCAGTCACATCACCTAAGATTTGGTCTCCCTTTTTTCGGGTACCAATTGGTCTAGCCAAGAAGATATTTTTTGTGATCCGACTGTCATCCAATCTCATTAAGTGTCCTTTCCATTTAATCCTCTGTATTGCTATAAATTTAATAATATCTGGCTCTTTGAATAATTTGTAAACCTCCAAGTTGGTTCTCTTTCTCCAAAAATTATCACACTTTATTCCTCCAAATATGCTTCTCAAGATTGTTCTTTTAAATTTAGTAAGAGTTTCTTTGTCCTTCTCAGCCATTACCCATGTCTCAGCAGCGTAAGTGAGAAGGGGTCTAATCAAACTTTTAGAAATGAGCATTTTGGTTTTTCTGCTATTAAAATTAGATTTCAAGTATTTTTGTAGTCCAGAAAACATCTATTAGCAGTAGTAACTCTGTTACGGACCTCTGGAGTTATATTATTTAATGTGTTCATTTCAGAGCCTATATATTTGAAACTGTTAACAGTTTCAAACCTGTACTCTCCTATTTCAAGATAAGGATTATTAAAATTGGTGCAAGGCATATATTTAGTTTTATTCTGATTAATGGCAAGATGTATCTTATTTGCCTTAGCTTCCAAAGGAAGGAAGGCTTGTCTAAGTGCTTCTGGGGTTCGTGCGACAATAACAATGTCGTCAGATGCAAAGATCTGCACAGATTTATTAAAAATTGTTCCTCTAGTATTAATGTTAGAATCACTTACAATCCCTTGAAGGGCAAGATTAAAAAGAAGGCAAGCCAGTGCATCTCCCTGTCTGAGGCTATTAAAAAAACAATAAGTTTTGACAGGTTGTGCTGGATTTTAACACTTAGTTTAGTTTCTGTTAAAATAGTGACCAGCTTGATCAGCTTTTCAGGTATGTTAAATTCTCTCATTGATTCCAAAAGTAATTTTCTGTTTACTGAGTCATAACCTGTTCTAAAATCTATAAACAAATAGTGGGCTTTACTATCGAATTCTGTTGTCTTTATCATCAATTGTCTTGAGACAAATCATGAAAATTAAATATTTGTTCTGTTGTTGATCTTTCCCTGCGGAAACCGCATTGGTAATCACCAATAATTCTGTCAGTAAAAACAACTAATCTGTAGAAAATTATGTTGGAAAATAATTTATAGAAGGTGCAGAGCAGGCTGATACCTCTATAATTTGAGCACTCCAAGATGTCTCCTTTTTATGTATGAGACATATGGTGCTCAATTTTCATTCTTCAGGTAGAACTCCAGGGTCCCAAATGAAATCGATAAGATGGTGAATTTCCTCAACATTTTGATGTGCTGCATTTTTTATGAGTTCTGAGGGAATGGAGTCAGGGTCTGGTGATTTGTTATTTTTAAGTTTGTCAATCCCTTCTTTAACTTCTATTACGGGTGGTTTTCGTTTTCACACCCCTATAAATTAATAATTATGCACTATAAATCAGAAAATAGAATAACTCAACAACATAATAACTTGATCATCAGTCCCAATTTTACAGTAATAATGCAGATTTCTCTTGCATGCTCGTTTACTTTGGATTTTCACCTAATGCCACGAGCGCTGGTGCGAGATTAAGTAACCAATAGGAACAGATGAAACGCTCACGAATTTTCTGGAAGTTGGAAATATCCATATGTTTCGGCGCACTTATTTCTTATCGGCTGGTCGATCATACACTAACATATCTTACTCTAGTCGATTCTGTATATTCATTTCTTTAATACCCGTTGGCTTTGGTGAAAACCAGACGTAGTTGTATTAGAATAATGGAATGCACTATTGAAAGTGAATATTTCACATTGCCAACATCTGTATATATCAATGCGTTGCGTCAATTTTAGATTAACCAGTCGATAATCTCTTTATGGTGATTCTAAGAATATAATTTTACTCGGCATTTTAGTGGATCTTAAATTCTCTGTCATGTTTAAGAACTAAGAGCAACTCAGCATGCTTATACATCCACATTACTCAATTTTTTAAACAGGATAGAATCCTCAGGGAATTAAAATATCTGTCATAAATCATAGTTTTCTAAGAAGATACTCAAATTTAGTGTTTCTAAGATCGTCCTCCCCTGCTTCTAATATGTAATCCGAACAATTTACGTCTTTTGATCCCATTATAAAACGTCAGTGTCTTCGCTTGATATCGAACACAAATTTGCATCTGGCCAGATGATGATATTGAGTTGTTGTTGTTGTTGTTGAGATCCAGACCGTCCGACCTACCAGAAAGGTGTAAGGTAACTGTTTGGACGGCCGGGAAGTGCCTCCCAATTTAGACCGGAACCCAGTGGGGGAGGCATCTACAGGGACCGTGTCTTCCTTCCCCACCAACCTCTCGGAAGGACTTTAGCACCCACATGTTTAACGTGGATGATGATATTGAGTGAAAAACGTTGAAAAACTGAGATGATTATCTTTCTTTTTATATTTGAAGTAAACTCTACAGGCAGTTATCTGATAATATAGCTTTTGCAGCGTCCTTTTAAAGAACAGAAATTACTTTAAGCTACGCATATATATATACACGTATATTATATAATATTCAAAGTAATCCACAGTTAGAAATTTTCCTTTTATGTAGTGATTATACATCGATAATAAACACGCAAATAATTATTGCGGCGATATTAAGCATTTGTATGTGCAGAAGAAAATATTTTTAATTGCACCCAATAGTGGTAAACGTTTTTCCGTACTATTGTTTAAATTAAACAAGAAATATCAATCGCGCATGAAGCAATGATTATGAAACACTTTCCAACTGAAATACAATTTTATTTACACATCTCAAATATGCGATACATACAGCACTAATATATTTTTAATTTTGACAGTACTACAATAATTTATTATATTTGAAAACTTAAAAATTCATTGAAAAAAATGAACTTTATTCAAATGACGTCATTGAAATATAAATCGCCTGGTTCTCTTTTAAAAAGCAGTAAATATTTCATTCATACACATTTTTTCATTTCTTTCATTTATCACATTACTACAATAATTTATTTTACCTAAAAAATTAAAACCATTGTGGTAAAAGTACTTTAACTTTATGCTTAAAACTTCATCGAAAAAGTCTTCTATAAAATCGTCTGTTTTTCTATCAATGAATGTTTCATCTATTTCAACTATATTGCAAACTCTAGAGCTAAATAATTTTGCGTTAAAGAAATTCAGCAATTCTTATACAACTTATCTTACAGCTTGATGTTTTTACATTCTACATAAATGAAAATTATGTTTCGTTGTAGAAATAATCAAATTTTGATGATAATTTTAACTCAAATATATTGTAATTGTGTTGTTTCAGAATATAGATGCACAGAAACTAAGCAAAAATAAAACGGTTTAAGGACGGATACAACGCTAAATAGAAGTCAAATTTTATTTTGAAGTGGGCCTCTTGATCTCTTCATATAATATGGGTGTAATTATTATTTTTATTTTTATTTAAAAAACTACCGAATATAGTTTGCTGAATATTTTTTTCATATTTTTTATTTGAATATTTCCTAAAACTTTCGAAGCAATTTGTGAACTTTAATTTCGCTTAAAATATGTTGGAAAAATTAGGTCCCATAGGGTTCAACGTATTTCATTTTTTCAACCCGGGTTCAATCCAAAACTAATTGGGTGACATTATTAATTTAAAGTCTGCTATAAAATCGTCTGTTTTTCTATCAGTTAATGTTTCATCAATTTCAACTATATTGCAAACTCCAGAGCTAAATAATTTTGCGTTAAAGAAATTCAGCAATTCTTATACAACTTATCTTACAGCTTGATGTTTTTACATTCTACATAAATGAAAATTATGTTTCATTGTAGAAATAATCAAATTTTGATGATCATTTAAACTCAAATTCATTGTAATTGCGTTGTTTCAGAATAAAGATGCACAGAAACTAAGCAAAGATAAAACGGTTTTAGGACGGATACAACGCTAAATATAAATTAAATTTTATTTTGAAGTGGGCCTCGTGATCTCTTCATATAATATGGGTGTAATTATTATTTTTATTTTCATTTAAAATACTACCGAATATAGTTTGCTGAATATTTTTTCATATTTTTTATTTGAATATTCCCTAAAACTTTCGAAGCAATTTGTGAACTTTAATTTCGCTTAAATATGTTTGAAAAATTAGGTCCCATTGGGTTCAGCGTATTTCAGTTTTTCAACTCGGGTTCAATCCAAAACTAATTGGGTGACATTATTAATTTATATTTCCATATGTCCCACAGACCGTCTGAGCAACATACTAAATTTTACTTTTGATAAAGTCATTTTTACGGCAGTGAAAGTGCGAACGGACAGATAGGCAGATTGACTAAAGTCATAGACACTTTTCATCTATGTTGGAAAGTGTTAAACATGAAAGACATAGTTTAGAAATGACATACTTTATAACAATGTTGTTAAATATTGTTTGAAGTATATTTTATCAATATCTGCTATAGATAGAACTTAGATGATGGCTGATGTAAATTCAACATTAAATTACTATAGGGTTTGGGAGATTCACTGAATATTTACACTTCTATTTTAAAAATAAAATTCCTTGATATATCTTTCTATCAGAATTGTCTATAGATAAAGCCCAGAATATACCCAGATTCGGAATCGAATTTCGGTGCTGGGTAGCATGTTAGCTAAGGACTTAAATTTGGATTCTAGAGATGTCATTCCCATTTTTCCAAAAATTTGTATAACTGGACGTATGCAACTAAGTATAAAAATCGGATGTGGAGAGCCAATGACTTTCGCTACAGACTCAAATTAATTTTCTCTTTAATTTATCATTAAATTGAGTTCAGCTGCAAAACAATAACGCTGAAATTGTACTTTTAATTCATTTTTGTTTTATTTGGTAACTGAACATTTTTTCAAAAGGAGCGTAACACAAATACAAAAAAACTAAAATATCTCAAGTACGGTTAGCCACAGAGTGATGGGGTTGGTCGTATTTTTTTCCCTCGCCAAAAAATATGTATAAAACAAGCATTTAATCGATACATTGAGCATACGTAGTCTTTTTTAAAAGATTTTAATCATTTTTGCAGACTATTTCGCAAAAAAAAAAAAAAAAAAAAAAAAAAAAACAGATTTTTCTTTTATCCCGAATTGTACTAAAATTTAATTAGCACCAGGGTAACTCACAGGGGCTTACTTATAAAAGTTTATGAAATATGCTCACACAATCAGTTTTTGAGTGCGAGTGAATACATACCTTGAACAAACAAACACACAGGCATCATGCTAAAAATAGTTTTTGTGTTTTCTAGAGGTTCCAAATCGTGTACAATCGTCAAAAACGCGAGTTGCTATTTTGGGCACAATTTCAATACTTGTCCAGTTCATTTCCATATAATGTAGGGAAAGTAAAGTAATACATAGTTCTTTATCGATTTCCAGAAAATAGTTTGATACTTTTATTTCAAGAAAAGATTTGATATTTTGCAATGTGAACTCTCATGTTGTGCATATCAGATGTTTACTACTGATTTAGTATGTTGAATCGAATTAAAATGAATTTAAAATATTATTGTTAAAGCATTTATTATTCTAACAGTAGTAAACATAATTATATACGACATGCTAAAAGTGAACAAATTTAAAATCCATTTGTGTGTTTATATATATTAAGAAAAACTTAATTTTTATCTAGAAAAGAATCGGTTAAAGAAATGCAGCAACGTTCTAATATGTGAAGCAAAAAATTAGCTTTTCAGCTAGGAGAATTCTTGTAGTCGCTGCCACATAATTAGATGCCAATTTTGCGCTTGGATGACAGTTAATTGCATTTAACCAGAATAATCCTACTTCTCGTTCTATTTAAAACAGTTAATTAAACTTTGGCCATACTTCAGAAAAATTTCTAGGTGGAGCAACGGCAGGAGTTTTATCTCATTAATATTTATAACTGTCAGCGCGAAAACGAACTTTTAAATGGATTACTTTTCGGTGTACGAAAATATTTCAAATTATTCATTCGATCAAAATTTGAAGAAAATGTTGACAGATGAGTTTTGTTCATATTATTTTACATTATATTCAAATATAACTAATAAAAAAATTCCTTCCAATGCATAGATATGTGGAGGAAAAACATATTATATTGTAGACAGATTTAGATTGAACAGATTTAGAAAAATTTATAGATGGATTTTGATCGATTTTTACGCTTTGGATGTCCCTCAAGACGAAACGATATATTTTTTTATTAAAACCAGATTGTATGTATGTGATTCATTACACAATATCCCTCAAGCAAGCTGAATTATTTGAATCAATCCTGCATTTGTATCAATTAAAATAAAAGACCAATTTAGTTTTTGCGAAATCTCTTAATCATCATTTTCTATCATTTCCTTATATATATATATATATATTTATATATATATATATATATATATATATATATATATATATATATGTATATATGTGTATATATATATATATATATATATATATATATATATACATGTATATATATATACATGTATATATATATATATATATATGTATATATATATATATATATATATATATATATATATATATATATATATATATATATATATATATATATATATATATATATATATATATATATATTAACAGTGTGGCGTTTAACGTCGGAAACAGTAATCTAAATCAAATATTGGCTCAGTTAGGTTCTGTCCCATGGTTGATACACGTGTACAGATTTTCATCATACTAGATCATTAAAGATTTTAAGTGGTTCCAAAAATACTTTTCTTCCCCCTATTTTGTCCACTCCCCAGGTGAAGAATCTGAAACCCCAGCTATATTTAATTTTGTCTCGATGTCGATACAATAAAAACGTGTGCAAATATTTAGTCTTCTAAATCACGGGAGATATCTGGAGAGTAGGCAATATTTTTCACCCACTTTCCTCCACTCCCAATTTATTAGCACTCGGGATGAATCGAAAATCCAGTTTCATTACATTCTGCCCCGTGACCGACACTATAAGTATGTATAAGTTTAACCTTATAAGTAACCCTCAGGGCTGCATGAATGATCTAAAAGAATTAAAAAGTCCTTATTTACTCCTCCCCCGTGAGAGAAATGAAAAATTCCACTCCGTAAGGTTCTATCCGGAAGCCGCTACTGTAATTATGCAAATAATCAGTCTTCTGAGTTAACGGGGGCCTTCTGGAGGTATGGAAAGAAAAAAAAACACGTTAAACAATTACTGTATAGATTATGGCAAGCCAGAATAAATAGGCAATTTATATAAAATGTAATGATATCAATTATAACATAATGAAATGCTATAGATATTGTATGTTTTTTAAAATGCTGGAAATAATAAACAGTTATATGTTCTTATTTTAAGAAGCATTCATTTCAAAGGAGACATTGCTGCTCTTTGTTGCAGGCTGGACAAATCCAAATCCATACACGCAGAAATCGCTCGAACAGATTAGTATTTCATAGTTATGATTGCACTGTCATTGTGTACAGCATCATTCATGGACTACTTAGCCCTACATGGTGCCTTTATCCTACTTACTGGACTACTCAGCCCTACTTTCTATACAATACATGGTACACGCAGAAATCCTCGAACAGATAAGTATTTCATAGTTATGATTGCACTGTCATTGTCTACAGCATCATTCATGGACTACTTAGCCCTACGTCGTGCATTTATCCTACTTAGCGGATAAATGCACGAAGTATATATTCTATTGGTATTTATCCTACTTTTACATAGAGAGCCAGACGATTTATATTTCGATGACGTCATTTGAATAAAATTTATTTATATCGATAAAGTTTTAAATTTTCAAATATTATAAATTATTGTATTACTGTGATGATTTAAAATATGTCAGAGCTGAATGTATCGCATTTTAGAGATGTTTAAATTGCACTTTAGTTGGAAAACTTTTCATAATATATGCTTTATGCATGATTGATAGTTTTTGTTTAATCATGCATATTATAAGAAATTCAATCTAGAGCCAGTTTTGACGTCAATAATCTCGAATTTGAAAAGTTCGGAAGAAAATAATAAATATTTATAAAGTTTTAGCAACGCTTAAAGTTTCAGTAAAAATAAAAACATCCCATAAAGGCCTAAAAATATAAATTACTCTTTTAAAATGTTATAAAAAAGCTATAACCAACTAAATGCTATCTTGGAATTATTTTACAAGATACTGTCTGATTTGATAGATGGACGGTGTTCAGAAAGTATAGCTATTTCTCTTCATTTCTGAAACCTCAAAAAACAGCTAATGATCTAAAAAAAGCGTCAGAACAGCATATTTTTAAGGGAAATTCAATTAATCATACTGAATGGACTACTGGTACTATGACAGCTTCAAATTCATTTATCTTTTCAGGATTACATCATATATTATGCATTCAGAAAGTCACCCAATGCATTGTATTTTTTTTAAATGAACATTTTAATAAAAAAAATATCCGTTAAAATGCATGTATTTAATGCTTATGCTTTTCTAATAATGTTTAATATAAAATTAAGATTTTGTTGACAAGAAAATTTACAATACAGTTGTAACTAAATTTATTGCAAAGCAAACAGTTGTATTCAAACAAAATGTTAAAATGCGGTTTTGGAAGCACTTGCATTTCAATCTTCAATGTGAACAACATGAGAGATCAATAGGTTAATAGCAAAACGAGAACTGTTTGCTACCGAATCTGCTAGTAGCTATGGCCCGGCCCCACTTAGTGAAGCAATAAAGAAGTAAATTTGGAAAAGTAATGAACATATCTCACATAATGAAGATGTCTCTCTCTCTCCTCTCTCTCTCCTCTCTCTCTCTCTCTCTCCTCTCCCTCTCTCTCTCTCTGTGTGTATGTGTGTGTGTGAGTATGTGTGTGTGTGTGGTGTGTGTGTGTGTGTGTGTGTGTGTGTGTGTGTGTGTGTGTGTGTGTGTGTGTGTCTGTCTGTCTGTCTGTCTGTCTGCCTGTCTGCCTGCCTGTCTGTCTATTCTGTAGCGGAAAATATTATATTTGTATGATCATGAAATTTGGTACACGGGCAATTTAAGGCTCATATGGGTGCACTTGGAAGTTATTTTGATTAATTTCAAATTATTTTTTTAGTTATTTTATGCTTTAACCCTATTTAGGGAAAAATGTTTTTCGAAGAATGTTCTTTTCAGCAGTGTTCGAATCGAATCTTTGGAGCATGTTCTTTATATTTATTTTTTTTAAATACATTCACATTTGCAGTTTTTGCGTGATCTGATATATATACCGTTGCATCCGAAAAATTAATATAAGCCAAATGCTATATAATTTACCTAAAACATCCCCATATAGTATATACACAAAACATTTGAAAAGTTCTTTTGAAAAGTAAATTTAGAAAAGTAAAGGACATATCTCACATAATAAAGATCTCTCTCTCTCTCTCTCTCTCTCTCTCTGTGTGTGTGTGTGCGTGTATGTGTGTGTCTGTCTGTCTGCCTGCCTGTCTGTCTAGTCTGTAGCGTAAAATATAATCGTTGTCTGATCATGAAATTTGGTATACAGGCAATTTAAGACTCACATGGGTGCACCTGGAAGTTATTTTAATTAATTTCAAATTGTTTTTTAGTTATTTTTTGCTTTAACTCTATTTAGGGAAGAATGTTCTTCGAAGAATGTTTTTTCCAGTAATGTTCGAATCGAATCTTTGGAGCAAGTACTTTATATTTATTTATTTTTTAAATACATTAATATTTGCAATTTTTGCGTGATCTGATATATATATCATTGCCTCCGAAAAATTAATATAAGCCAAATGCTATATAATTTACCTAAAACATCCCCATATAATACATACACAAAAAATTTGAAAAGTTTTTTGAAAAGTAAATTTAGAAAAGTAAAGGACATATCTCACATAATAAAGATGTATCTCCCTTTCTCCCTCTGTATGTGTGTGTGTGTGTGTCTGTCTGTCTGTCTAGTCTGTAGCGGAAAATATTATCGTTGTATGATCATGAAATTTGGTACACAGGCAATTTAAGACTCATATGGGTGCACTTGGAAGTTATTTTGATTAATTTCAAATTATTTTTTAGTTATTTTATGGTTTAACCTTATTTGGGGAAGAATGTTCTTCGAATAATGTTCTTTCCAGCAACGTTCGAATCGAATCTTTGGAGCAAGTTCCTTATATTTATTTATTTTTTAAATACATTAACATTTGAAGTTTTTGCGTGATCTGTTATATATATTGTTGCATCCGAAAAATTAATATAAGCCAAATGCTGTATAATTTACCTAAAACATCCCCATATATTATATACACAAAAAATTGATTTCCTAAGTAATTTTAATTTTTGTGATTTTCAAGTGATCGCTTTCAGTCATCGCATTGAATCGTCTGCACATTAAGACCGTGTTTCTCCTCTTTGTATCAGATTTATTTTAAATGGAGGGTGAGCGGTACCGCATCATAGGTGGGATTATATAATTTAGGAAAAACTTCGGGAGAGAGGTTCTGAAAACTTTTTTCCCCGAGAATAACCCTCGAAATATAATCTTAAGTGAAAGTTAACTCACCTAATCTGAAAAGTAATTCATTGTTCATTGATTACAATATTTAGCTTTTAAATTATGATATATATTTAGACAGCACTCAATTAATAAAACATGATTCCAAAATATTACTTTATACAATAATAACTAATTTGATCTTTTATCGTAGAGACTTCTGGATAGACATGGTAGAGATCACGCAATATTCAGCAAAATGTTAAAACATATGTGTATTCGACCCGATTGTCACAATATACTCTTTTGCAAAAAAAAAAACCGAAGCAGAATGAAGAAAGTGACTGTTTTTATTGAAATTAAATATGCTTACAACTCATACGCAGGTAATGAAAGGATTACACGTATAGGTAATACGTATAGGATTGTATACGTGTAGGTAAAGACTCATAAAGTTTCCTAATGCCATCCTGCGCTACATTCTGCCAAGCATTCCTCAATTGTTGCTCCAGATGTTCTACATTTCGGGATGTGGAATCTGGCGGCCTAGGATGTCCCATACATGCTCGATTGGCGAAAAGTCTGGTGCCCTTGTTGGCCAAGGAACAGTGTCAACAGCACAGAAAAAGTCCACAGATATGCGAGCCGTATGTGACGTGACATTATCTGGTTGGGAAATGGCCCTAGAATGACGTGCCATGAAGGGTAATGCAAACAGCTGTCATCAACTTATCGTTGAGCTGTTAAAGCTGTACGCAGGATGACTAGGAGCGTCCTGCTGTCGTTAGAGATAGCATCCCACACCAGCACACCAGGGGTAATGGCTGTGCGCCTGTGTAAAACAAAAGCTGATTGGGAACACTGGCCCTGGCGCCTCCACATACGTACCCGATGGTCATCTGCTCAAAGACTGAAGTGTGATTCATCGCTGAACACTATGCGATGCCAGTCTTCTGGCAGCCATGATGTTCGGCTACGACACCACTCCAAACGACTCTGTGTTGTGGGGTTATGAGCAGATGCCTTAAAGGCCGCCGTGAGCGTAACCCCACCTCCGCCAAGCGTCTTGAGATGGTAGAAGGTACAAAGGGTGGTATGGAAGAGGCTGTTGCACGTTGGATGGCGGAAAATGATGCCGTCGGTCCAGTTCGGCCTATCGCACAATTATTCGATCTTGCCTCGCATTCGTGCACCTGGGCCTTCCAAAGCATTCATTCCGCCGATGAGTTCATTGCAGTAATTGCTGGCAGCACCTTTGCACAACAGTGTCCGTTCGGTGCACGTGGCGACCTATTGCTCAGTATGACCAGTCAGCTTCACATATCCCAACTACACGACCACGTTCAAACTCGTCTAATTGCTTATAAAGTCTTCGGCAACGTCGTAATGGCATTATTGGTTGTGACTCCACGGAACTGCAACGCCGATAACGAGCAAAGCTAAACCGTCCACATTTTTAACTTGTTTTATAGAATGTTAGTTGCGGCAGTAGAAAAACACACTATGACCGAAGTTAACATCACTTGCAAATTTGATCGTTTGCCTACTTTGTATAAAATAATTTGCATGCGAAATTTCGAGATGATCGGATTATTATTTGGTGGTGTTTCGTTCCTTTTGCAAAATAGTGTATATATCTGGTATGTACCTTGTGTGTATTTTATCTGCACTAGAGATTATTGGCTTTGACTTAAGGTGTGTGGCACTCGGTTACGAATACATTCGACTCTGCATCATCTAGAATTAATTTCTATATCACTATTTTTTATCGCCACAGTGAACATTGTTCCCTCTTCTGCTAATTGTTCTCATTTACCAACGCTGTTCTTCAATCTACCTTATTATCCTCATAGGTCGACGATACTTTTTCATCAACTATCGTCCGTATATCTCTGGTCCTTTATACCAGTCTTATTTCTTTCGTTAGTTAAAATTAATGTATCTTTACATTACTTTGGAAAAACACGCCTCCTTTGTGTTTGATTGGCTTAGGGTCGGTCTAATTGGACCATCCACTTTGATGTAGCTTCTTCGGGTTTTCCCGGAGGTATGGTTTGCGCCTATGTAGACTTTCCAACCTAATGAGATCATCGCCAATCTGTGAATTTATGGGTCGTAAATCTGTTTCAATTGATTAGTCAAATCTGGTGCGTATTCGTATAACATGAAATGTTAATTATGGTGCCTATTCGCCTGTCTTTAAATGTCAAACCTGGTGCCTATTCGTCTGATCTGAAATGTAAAACTTGGTGCCTGTTCGTCTGACTCCTTTGTTCAGCTTGTTTTCACCATGACGTATTTCTTGAAGTTATATCTTGCTTTATTTGGTCTCACAGAAACCTTATGTGTCATCATTTATGGAAGCCTGAAAGAAATTTATTTGCTTTGACATTTGTATAAATGCTCAAAATGGAGTATTTGAAATATAAAATTTACGTTATTTGTTGAAGATATGGGCAATTGTGATTATTATTTTGTGATTTAGAGATTTTATTTGTACTGTGATAATAAATTTTGTTAAAATCAAGCGATTTAAAAATTGAGAATGATGTAACGTGTGTCTATATTATTAAAGTACCAGGCACTTATTTAGAACCAGGAAAAATGTCTGGTGATTCTATCTTACATAATAAAGAAGATATCTCCGCGTGTACTTGTGTGTGCAGCCTGTAGCGGAAAATCCGACTAACGTACGGATATACAATTTGGTACATAACTTTTTCACAATCCGGAAAGGTACGTGTTTGCGAATTTGATGTGAGTTCAGGTGTGATTGCAATAAAAATTCTGTATCTTTAATAATGGGCAACGTAGGGTAAATTATCTAGTAGTGTATCTGAACATGAATTAAGGTGATAAAAAGAAAATATAGATTAAAAAGTAAAAAGATCATTCTTTACCAGGTTGTTAATATTTCTATCATGTGGAATACTCCAAAGAAATCAAAATTGTTATACACTGTTCAATAAGAAAGATGAATTATTATTCAAGCTTATATTTAAAGCTCAATCAAATAATCATTGAAAATCTGCTGCAATAATAACACAATAAGAAGAAACATTGTAAATACAGCATAAATACAAAAATAAACTACTCTTTGCCGACATGATTTGAATTAGTAAGGTAGCGTTTCTTGTCGGTCCTGAAGAAGAAAGTCCCGTTTTATGAACTAGTAGATCAGTTTATATTTATGCGGCAGTCGTTAATCTTTATTTACTGTGTTATGTTTAATTTGTTTATGTGTGTTAATAGTACCTTGATTCTTGAAATTGACTGGATGTCTTTGTTTGCCAATTTATTTGTTATCGTAGGTGGTGTCATTATCACAGTATTTGAGTCTTCTTTTATAGCACATAATAATTTTGTATTAAAAACTAGGATATTGATAATCATGGGTATAATTGTGTAGTCAAAGAATCCACCAGAATAGGGCGTCTTGCTGCAGGAAGTGCGATTTCTTACACATATGTGTGATTACACAATTCCTCCCAATGAAAGATGTATTTTTCCTTTCTGCAATAATTGAATTATATTAAATATGTTTAAAAAATCTAATTGTATAATGTATTTGTTTCCATATTTGTACATAATCCATTTTTAAAATGTGTGAAAATCATAAAAAACGACGTTTAAATTTTATAAATAAACATGTTTATTCTTTGTGGGAATCGCACTGATTTCTTTTATCCATATGGTAGAAATATAATTTTAAGATAATTCATTCAAACGCAAATATTCTACTTCCATTTCAACGAAAAACTTTAAATTACATGTTTATTCCAAATTTAATATGCTTTTCAATTTTGTAACTATTTACATACATACATTTTCTATTTTCAATTTGTAAATATTGCATTTTTCACTTTCAATACTTTGAAAAGTATAAAGAATATTCAAAGAAAACATGCCATGTGATCAGTAATGGAAAATCGTATTTATTATTTATTAATCTTAAGCACATATTTTGAGAATAATTCTTAAATTTTCAAACAAGATTTAAAAAAAAATTAATAAAGTTATTTTAAATCTGAACAATTGTGTATGATTTCTTGAAAAATTAATAAATATTTATATGGTGTTACTGTTGAAAAGTATTGTATTTATTTTTGATTCCAAGATCTTTGTGATTTTAAAATTTAGGATTGCTTCATAAATAGCCTTTTTATATAATTTACATTTTATTTAGAATAACTTGTAGCAAATATAAATTCAAGCACATTTTATTTGTATCGTATATTTTAAGCATGTTACGTATGAGATTTTTATATGCTCACAAATATCTTATCCTTTATTTACTAGAACAGTTTTCCACGAGAGTGTATTGTAGGGTGGAGAGAAACTAAGAGCACAAATTACAATGAAAAATATATTGAATATGTGTTCTATAATTTTGGACTAGTTGCCAAAATGTGCCTCTCAAATACATCAGCTTCACTGATTTTTCAATATAAATGGGGAATTTATCCTCATTTGCCATAAAGGAATTGAAAAGTCACATTTTCTGTCAAAAACCCATTTTTTGTTAGTACAACAAAAAATATACAAATGTATTTTACAGTTTAGCACTTATTATCGAAAGTTGTATAGCAAGCAGATTAACTTCATCAACTAAAAAATAATTGCAATTTCATTTTATGGAAAATACATGAAATTTTGTATTTTTCTTAAAATAACCATTTTTGAAATGACAAGTAAAATATAATGCATCTTCTAGTTTAGCACTAGGTGTCAAAAGTTAATTTTCAAGTGCTTCAAATCAAAAGATTTTTAAAATGCAGTTTTAGACATTACTTAAAGATGTATCTTCAAGTACCTGCCACAGAACAAAGTCTCATATTTTTAATGTAAACTGGTTAAGTTGTATGTATCTCCTTTAGTACCACTAGATACTCTGGTCCGAGGTACTAACAATTATCATCTGCTGCTCTTTCAATTGCCCGTCACTCATGTACGGCTTACTACTCCGTTTTTCAAGTGAAGAGAATTTCCAGTATTATTTCTTCTCGGATGAGAAACAGGAAAATTGTTGCCAAGTTGGCCTCTCATTTCTCTTTTTAACACTTTACAACAAAATTGAAAAATGTTTATGACTCTGTTCATTCATTCTGTCTGTCTGTCTGTCCGTTCGCACGATAACTGTCGTAAAAATGACTTAATCAGAATGAAATTGTAGTATGTTGTACAGACGGTCTGTGAGACCTATGGGAATATAAATGAATAATATCACCCAATTAGTTTTGGATTAAACCCGGGCTGAAAAAATGAAATACATTGAGCCCTATGGGACCTAATTCTTCAAACATTTTTTAAGCGGATTTAAAATTCACAAATTGCTTCGAAAATTTTAGGTAATATTCAAATTGTTCTATAAAATATACAAAAAAAAATTCAGCGAAATATATTCAGTAGTTTTTTAAATAAAAATTAAAATAATAATAACACCTCTTATATGAAGCGATCACGTGACCATGATATGAAAAGATCACGTGACCCACTTCAAAATGATATATGGCATCCACCTTGTCTCAAAATCGTGAGTTTTAAGGTTCTTTTTAATTCATATTGAGTTTTGTATCCGTCCTAAAACCACTTTATTTTTGTTTAAATTCTGTGCATCTACATAATGAAACAACGCAATTACAATATATTTGAGTTTAAATGCTCATCCAAATTTGATTATTTCTACAACGAAGCCCATTTTTCACCTATATAAAACGTAAACAACTAAATTGTAGAATTAGTTGTATTAGAATTGCTGTATTTCTTTAACACAAAATCATTTAGTTCATGGAGTCTCCGTAGCTGATATGAATGAAATATTCATTGATTTTATAAAGATAAGGACGATTTTTTTCGATGAAGTTTTACGCATAGAGTTTAATTACTTGTAGCTCAATGGTCTTAATTTTTAAATAAAATAAATTATTATAGTATTGTTATGATTGACATGAATGGGAAATTATTTATGAATGAAATGCTGCTTTTATAGGGAGAGCCCGGTGTGTTATATTTTCTATGACGTCATTTGAATGGATTTCAGTTGTTTTCGATGAAGTTTTCAAATATAATAAATTATTTTTGTATTATGATATTTCTAAAATTATTAGCGATTAATGTATCACATTTTAGAGATGTTTAAACCAGGATTTTGTTCATTCTGTCTGTCTGTCTGTATGTCTGTTTGTCTGTCTGTCTGTCCGTTAGCACTATAACTGCCGTAAAAATGACTTCATCAAAATGAAATTTTTGTATGTTGTTCAGACGGTCTGTAGGACGTATGGGAATATAAGTTAAAAATATCTCCCAATTAGTTTGGATCGAACCCGGGTTAAAAAATGAAATACATTGAGCCCTATGGGATCTACTTTTTCAAACATTTGTTAAGCAAATTTAAAATTCTCAATTTGCTTTGAAAATTTTAGGTAATATTCAGATTATTCCATAAAACATATAAAAAAAAAAAAAAATTCCACGAAATATAGTCAGTAGTTTTTTAAATAAAAATTAAAATATAAATTACACCTCTTATATGAAGCGATCACGTGACCATGATAAGAAAATATCACATGACCCACTTCAAAATGATATATGGCATCCATCTTGTCTCAAAATCGTGATTTTTTAAGTTCTTTTTAATTCATATTGAGTGTTGTATCCGTCCTAAAATCACTTTATTTTGCTTAAATTCTGTGCATCTACATACTGAAACAACGCAATTACAATATATTTGAGTTTAAATAATCATCCAAATTTGATTATTTCTACAACGAAGCCTATTTTTAACCTTTACAACAAAGTTGAAGAGTGTTTATGACTTTGTTCACTTATGTAAAATGCAAACAACAAAATATGTAGAATGATTTGTAATAGAATTGCTATAGTTCTTTAACACAGAATTATTTAGCCCATGGAGTCTGCATAGCTGATATGAATAAAATATTCATTGATTTACAAAGAGAAGGACGATTTTTGTCGATGAAGTTTTAAGCATTGAGTTTAATTACTTGCAGCTCCATGGACTTACTTTTTAAATAAAATAATTTATTATAATATTGTGATGAATGAAATGAATGGGAAAATGTTTTGAATTAAATGCTGTATTATTAGAGAGATCCAGGCGTGTTATTTTTTCTATGACGTCGTTTGAATGAATTTCAGTTGTTTTCGATGATGTTTTCAAATATAATAAATTATCGTAGTATTATGATAGTTTTAAAAATATTACCGAGGAATGTATAACATTTTAGAGATGTTTAAACCAGGCATTTTATATTTCAACGCCGTCATTTGAATGAAGTTCATTTTTTTCGATGAAGGTTTAAGTTTTCAAATATAATAAATTAATGTAGTATTGTGATAAGTTTTAAAATATTACCGAGGAATGTATTGCATTTTAGACTTGTTTAAAGAAAATTGCATTGAAGTTGGAAAGTGTTTCATAATCAATGCTTTAAACATAATTGATCTTTCTTGTTTATCTTTACCTTGATTCTATTTGCAATTTTGAACCCGTTCAGGCCCTCAGTTATGCTTGATGCTTCGTTCTTGACTCTTCCATGGTGTGGTTTTCTGGATATTTAGTAGCTGCTTTCTGCTGCTTTTGACGACATATCTATTGGTTATCCTGTAATTTATGATATTTTTTGCATTTATAATTAAATTATGTTTTTTAAATGTATCTTATTTAAAATGTAAAACGATTAATATGCAAATTTTGTCTCGCAGGTGTGGTCTGGATATTTTCACTTTGCTACTGATGAAGAGCATACTATAACCTGAAACCGCTATGGTTGTAAATGTCTGTACGTCGTAAATTGTGATTTTAATTAAAACCATTTAATAATAGCCAATTTTTGGTTGTCTTTTTTTTAAAGTCTTGATGATTTGACGTGTCTGCCATGCAATTTTAATAATTTAATAGAAAGCTGATGGACTGGACATATGTGGGTTAGTTGGCGATCTATGTTAATGGTAAATATGCGCGAGTAAAGCTTGAGGAAGTATTCCCATTTAATTTGAAAACACTATTTTAATTCTAGAACAAAATGCTACAGATAATATGTTACAAAAATCAAGAGATGATTATTTCCAAAACTATTACTTGAAAATTTTTAAATTTTTACTTCGTTTTCGATATAATAATACCACGGGACTGGCATACATCGACAAATGGTGAGCATGTCTCGTACAACCTGCGATGGCAACGAACACACCAGTCAGCTTTAATCCAGTCAGCTTTGATCTTTTGTGCTATTATAATCTTTTGAGCATCCTACACATTCGTTAGAGGGAACACTAATTAGAGTGAGCTGCTGCTGGAAAAAGTTCTACAACACCATTTTTTCTTATTTTGATTTCTCCTATGCAGAGTCCTAAAGCTCATAATTTTTGTTTTCACCATTGATTTATATATATTTTTGGATGGCGTAAGAATAGTAGCATGGAGTCTCTGACGTTTATATATAGTTCGAATTTCACTAATGAATGGAGCAGGTGAAATATCGGTCAACAGTTTTGTGAGTGACTACAAATTCGTCCCTCTTTGCTTGGAAGTGCTGGACTGCCGTTCAAAACCTTTCTGAGCAGAGGTAGCTTCATCGAGCTAGACTCAGTCCATCGTGCCTTTGACTATGTTTCCAGTTTTCCATCTTCTCCCCTGTATTTTTCTCGAAAAGGAAATTCAATGGAAGCTTGTTGAACTGATGAGCCATTACGTATTGCTTTATGTGCTTTACATAAATCATCTTGTTTTCACTCTCCACGATTGCTATACCGTTTCATAACATATGTATTTCGCATTTGAAAAGAAAACGATAAGCTGCAGGCTGTAATAACATACAGGCTGAAATAATCCATTAGATAGACTGGTTAAATAGCCCTGGAAAATGTAGGTCACCCACAAACGGGATAGATGGCCATGACGCTTATCCGGTAAACGTGGCGTCAATGGAAAGCATCAAGGTCAGTCACACAAATACAATGTCCAGTTCCTAGGACGCGACAGTTCAGTGGTTAGCGCGCAGGAATTGCACTCGATCGGCCCTGGTTAGATTCCCGTCACTGCCAAAACTGCTGCCGTGTTCACGTGGAGTACGATCACGTTAAACATGTGGGTCCGTAAGCCCTTCCGAGAGGTTGGTGGTAGGGGAAGGAAGGTACGATCCTTGTTGATTCCTCCCCTACTGGTTTCTGGTCTAAATTGGGTGGCACTTACCGGCCGTCAAAACAGATACCTTATACTTTTCTGGTAGGTTGGATGGTCTGGGGTTCGAAGAAGAAGAATGTTCAGTTCCCAGTTTAAGCTCACTTCCAAGATTTTAACTCGAAATAAACCGTAATCAAAAGGCTGCTTACTGGATGGGGAAAATTGAGGGGATGGAAATATAAAAAACGTTATATACTTACAATGCTGTCGTGTTTTTAGCGATCGTCAGCACCAACCTTCTTCTCAAACATCTGACTCACAACTATGTTGTTAGTGTTGTCATCTACCGGTTACTAAGCAAATGGGGACGATTGACCATCTAACCTGTACGGCCATATAACCCGAGTCTATCCTATTTTCCCGATAATCGTGATAATTTAAAAAATTACAATAGGATTACCACTATCGAACGCAAAAATTCAATTCATATAATAAATAAATAATAAACTAAAAACAATGTATAGTAAGCCCGATTTTTAAACCTATAGGTATTTTTCCTTAACTTTATTAATTATCTTTAAGTAATTTCCATTTTGACTTATATTATATATATTATACATGGTGATTCAAAAAAGATGGGTCAAACTTTACGAGTGGTATTACACACCAAACCAAGCATTTTTCATCATAGTTTACCAGGTCGGTAATGAAACGTAAAGGCGCCAGTGGACGCTTAATGGTGAAACCGATGAGGTGGGGCGAAAACACAAGAATGACTTAGACGTTATAATATGACATTTAAAAAACATTAATTGCATTAATGGTTTAAAAGAGCAACATTCAATCTGAATGCACGTCTCGCAGTGGCAATAGATGGATTGGCGAACTCTCTCGAACAGACCAGACATGTCGCGGACTTCGGCAGCACCGGCCGAAATTCTGGCACAATAGATCGGGCGATCGGGAGGACCAAGCTATGGGACCACCTTGCCCAATTCATCAGCCCGGAAAAGTGACGTCCAAATAATTCCTTATCTCTCGCCTAATTACGAAAATGTGCTTAAGGATTCTTTATCTTCCCCATACGAAATTTGCATTCGTGGTTTTCTTCTTCAATAAGAAAATAACAACCAGAATGACGCTTTTAAGTTTGCGGAGCGGACGCTTCCCAACAAGTAAGCGCCCTACAACACCTTTACTTTTTCCGACCCGGTAAACTATGACAAAAATACTTGGTTTGGTGTATACTACCACTCGTGAAGTTTGACCCATATTTTTTAATCACCCGGAATATACAATTTAATGTATAGTACACACATTTTTCTATCAAAAAATTAACATTATTCATTCTCACGGCTTTAAAGCAAAGACAAGCAAGATTACTACAAAAAGTCATGTAAAAAAAAATCATTAAAATTGAAGTGATTTATCATTCAATTTTATGGCTTCTTTATAAAAAAAAGTAATCACTTTGAGTTTATCAAACTGTACTATCTTCATCGCTCAGACTGAATAGTTTCAGACGAATTCCGATAACAAATGAGATTTTAATTGCAAATGTATATCGATTCCAGTATTAATGTTTTCTCGTATAAGTTAGAATGAGGAGTACAAAAGTTTAGCATCATGCAATAAATATTCCCATCCAAAGAGTGGGTACATTTTCTAGGGGGCATAGTGGTTTTGGAATTGAAATACGAATCAAATAAGATGCAAAAATGTGTTGCTTTACAAGATTTGCAACAGTAAATTTTTACTTTTTAATGTAATTTTTAAAATATCTTACGATTTCTAACTAAACTTTGAGAGTATTATATACTATATATATATATATATATATATATATATATATATATATATATATAGAAAACATTCCCAATTATAGTGACTAACATACAGTAAAAAAAAATTATATATAATTATTTATTAATTATATAAATAAATGAAAATGAAAAATAATAAACTAAGTCAAAAACATTAGAAAATCAAATAATCGGAAAATAAGATGCATTAACATTAATGTTTTGAATTTTATTTTCGCAAAAAAATGTAACTTTTGTCAGTATTGAAACTACGATTTGAGCGCCCTTATAATGGTGTATAGTGGCATTCTCATTTATCCAGTTTTCCTATGAATTACTTGTTTAGTAAGAATTTTCATCTTTGATTCATATTCATATTCAGGATTGCATATTTGGGAAGTTAATATTCTGAATTGCTTGTCCGGTCTCCAGCTTAGGCTCACTGGACGGGTCTGGGAGTATTACCGCGAACGTTCGTACTGCCTCCCTGGTAGAATTTCGACTTGTTCATTCCGGTGCTTCTAGATTAAGCTGTTGAGGTTGATCGTGTATACACGTGGTGGAAGAAGAAGGGTTCATGCCGCATGGTAATACAAATTTTCTTTATGTATCTTATTTTCATTTTTTCAATTTTTGTTGCCTGTAGTCTGAGTTTAAGCATTTATAGTGATGTGCTATTGCTTAATCTGAAACAGGTATTTGTTTGGGTTAATTAGAATTAAACACTCAGACCTGAAGATGAATTTAGTTCTGATTAATCATCGAATTTGGGACGGTGCTGTTCTTTTCTCTTATCGGCATTGTGGCCGTGAATTTGCTTCTATGGTGATGTTAATATTACTTGAATTTTTTTATTTATTTTTTTTTATTATTTTTACATAATTCTTATTATTACATATTTCAAATATACATATATATATATATATATATATATATATATATATATATATATATATATATATATATATATATATATATGAACTTATAAATTGTTTAAAAAAGCCTGATATGGGCAGCACATGACTTTTACTGCAGACTCAAATTAATATTCTTTTTCAATCTTTAACAATTCATTAAATTGAGTATAGTTACACAAGATAACATGCTAAATTATTAAAAAATAACACTAAGTTTTCACTTTTAATTTAATTTTGGTTTTCAGTTGGTAACTGGACGTATTTTCAATGGCATTATAGCGAAATTGCGAATAAAATTAAAATATCTCAAGAACGGTTAGTGCAATGGCTATGGATTTATTCTCTTTATCGTAAAAATTACATATAAAACAAGCATTTAATTGATATATTTGAACATGCATATTCTTTTATTGTAGATGTTGGCGATTTTTGCTGACCATTTCGTAAAAAAAAAAGTTCTTTTTTACCGAATCGTCCCCTAAAATATAATCAGCGCAAGGTTAATCCACAGTAGACTTATCTACTAAATATCGTAAAATTTGGTCAGCTGGTATTTTATCGTTCCATTTCGTAATAAAAAGGCAGGCTCTTTTATCCGGAATTATACCAACATTTGGTCAGCACCAGGGTAACACCTAAGTGACCTATAAAGATTTATGAAATTTAGTCAATTATTTTTCCGTTAAATGGATACAGTCATTTCATAGACACACACATATTTACACACACAGGTGTCAAGCTAAAAATAGATTTTTCGTGTTTCAGAGGCCCGAAAACGTGTAGATTCGTCGAAAACTCAATTTGCAATTTTTGCCACGATTTCAGTACTACCCCTATACATCACCATATATTGTTGGGAAAGTAAGATAAACTATATGCTTAATTGGAATGCATGAGGTCATAATAACCAAATTGTTATTATTTACCTCATGTATGTTAAGTTATGCTTTACCTATAAATTAACATCCTATTAGCACCATTGCATAAAATAAATATTTAACATGGTATTAACTGATGTTTAAAGCCTTAGAGAACCTTTTTTGCAGGCGGTCTATTTAACAAGAGCAAATAATGTTTTCATTGGCATGTAGTCTGTAAATTTTGCTGTCGTTGTTGTTGTTGAAACCCAGACCGTCCGACCTACCAGAAAGGTGTAAGGTAACTGTTTGGAAATTTTGCTGTCTAAAGATTTTCAATTTTTCTTTCTTTTGTTATAGTGATCCGACTCATTTATTTGAAGGAAACTCTTTTTACCCAAACCCGATTGCTACCTTTAAATATTTGTTTTAGGATATTTTACTATCAAAACGCTTTGAATTTCAGTTTTTTAACATTTGTTAAAGCAATTTATCCTGTACTACAAGCATTTAAACCTGTAAAGAGAAGTGAAGCTAACATGTTAAGAAAATATTTACTGCAACTGTTTTCAATTGTTTAGTTGTTTAACAATGCCTCTCGCTTTATATGGATAATGGTTATTTTAATCGACAGTTGGGCCAGTTAGATTTTGTTCTCTAACTGATATAATACGCTTCAAAGTTTCAGCTTTCTAAATCACCTGGTGACGTCCAGATATTCTATACATTTTAATGTCTTCCTTTGTAGCTTCCTTTGGAAAAAGTAAAAAATCTGGCTTCGTTAGGTTCTGCAACGTAGACGGTACAATAAATGCGAAGGATTCAGACTTCCAGACATTGAGGAATTCTGCAGGGTGTGGAAATGAATCAAAACACATTAGACGTTTAGTATATGGACCAGAATGAATTTATCCTCATTAGAATGAAAGTTTTTTAATTTCACCAATGGCATTAAGATTGGAATTCTGCAATAATACTTTAAGTCGCATTTAACCATTTCCATCTTTTAAATTTGAGATTTTCGATGTTCTTGTCACTAACTAAATGGAACAAGCGCATCCTCAAAGTTTTGTATTACATGTATATAATTTGTTGTGCTATTTTATCTATTATTATCTCTCCTTTGCACAAATTGCTTATTTTTCATCGTGTTCTGTTTCACCCAATTTTCTTTAAAATATGACTTTTGTTACGAATATGTAAGAAGTTCCACCGAGTTTTGTCGCTATTCAAATAATAGTATATAGCAGATCCTTGCTCTATCCAAGGAAAGAAAAATCATTACAGGCAGCCATTCCTATTACGTGAATGCAGGTTTTGCCATATCTTAAATTGAGGAGCGGGTTTTCCATATTTGGAGATTTATCTCCAGCTTCGCAACTTTTGACGACTTTTCGAATGTACTAAAACTTTCTCAACACAGTCAACCCTCCTACAGGGAACCTATTTGATGAAAGTAAACACATTTTTTTTATTTTAAGTAATATTTTAATAAATTTATTTAAAAAATGGGAAAAATATGAAGAATGGTTAATAGTAAATACCATCAAATAGATTCCTATTCCGTATGCAATATTACGTGAGAAATATTAAGTCAACCCTCTTTCGACGCCAGTAATTCATACCGCATTATATGGAAACTTCGTTATAAGAAACCCAGATTAGTGCAAATCAGATTAATTCGTACCGTGTTATATGAAAACCGCATACCGTGTTGTATGAAGACCGCGTTATAAGAAATTCCGAATTAGTACAAAACAGAACAATTCGTACATCGTTATATGGAGACCGCATTAAGTGAAACTCAGAACAAATAAATCAGGCTGATTCGTTCTACGTTATATAAAACTGTATTTTTAGAGCACCATGTTATGATTAATACGGTTATGAATTATAAGTTCATAGATACAAAAGGCAATAAATATATGTTTACATATTTCGAATTATTTTATTTTTATTAAGACTTCATAAGATAATTAAAACCTATGTGAAATATAAACTTAACAGGATTTTTCTTGGAAAAAAGATGTTAACAACCGCAATTGCTGTCAAATATTAGTGCCTAATTTTTTTTTATGTATGCCCTCTTCATTTCCCATATCTGCATACTCTTTTTCAAATATAGTTTTATTTTGTAAAACCACCAAAATCTCTCTATAAGGAGCTAATCAATTTTGTAATTATCTTTCAACTTTGCACATCGCACTGTTGAAGGATCGTTTTCAATAAAGTAAATTTCTAATTGTTTACCCAAATCCAGTCCCCTTTTCACATCAGTTAAATAAAAATTTGCAGTCCATTCTTTAACCATATTTTCGTCTACCAATGCATTTGAGGTGAATATTTTAATTATTTACATGTACTTCCCTGATAACTGAAATTGAAACACGGTGATGAACGTGGATGAAAAAAAAGTGGAATTCCTCATTAATTTCAACCGTAAAAGTGTAATAAAAATGCATGCTATAGGGAGACTGCTTAAGCTAATTAAGTTGTATTATACGGAAACTGCGATATAACACTACCGCGCTGTATGGAAACCGCGTTGTATGGAAACCGCGTTGTATGGAAACCGCGTTTTATGAGTAAAGCGTTATTAGAAAGGCTGTCGCAATTTTTGCTCCGCGTTATATGGAAACCGCATTATGAGAGTACCGCATAATAGGAGGGTTGTTTACATAACGAATATTCTTAGAGATACGAGTCTGTTTAAGAAGTTTCAACAAAGAGTTTGTAAAAGAAGTCATATATATGATAGTTTAGTGATTTTGTAAGATAGATATCGAGCTATTCGCTGTATATTATTCATGTTTACGCGTATTAGAACGTTTAAAGAAAAATGTTAGTAATCCGAAAATTATGACTTATTTTGTTATCCTGAAAGTATGCCTAAGATTCCGAAGGTAACGTCGTAACAATGTTTTTATCTTATTTGAAAATATATTCTCAATTTTACACGATTTTTACTTCGTATTAAAAATTTGTATCCCTCACAGCAAAGATCGTCACATATGTGACAGTGACGTTGTAGTCACGTGTCACCTAGGTCACAATGTGACACATATTTGTGACTTCCATGCGACGTTACGTATTACTAACTTTGTAACTTCATTGTGACTATATTGAGTGACGTTTCCACAATTTAATTAACACGTAACAATGTGACGACATTACAATGCCAACTATAATGTGACGCCACAAACAAGTTAATATGCGACCTCACAAACGATGAAATGACCAAAATGAATTCGCTGTGACCTCAATATCACATTGCCGAGACGTACTGCGACGTCTTGTGGCGTCCCAAAGTCACAGTGTGGCGTAAATCTTACGTCACTGTGAAAAAAAATGCGGTTACGGATATTTTCTTAAATATTAAATAATATTTTGCATGCACTTGTAGATATATATAATGATCTAATACTTATAATTGTGTTAGTGTTATGAAATATCTCTAAAAAATGCGGATAAACATTAAACCTACCATTCACAGGGAGACTAATATCATTTCGTTTCCCAGTTTACCTAAAACAGTAAAAACAATTTAAAAAGTAACTTTCTCAAAAATGTTTGTTCAAACGTTGGCGTATACTTTAAGATGTCAAGTTATAACTGTTGTCTTATATGTCTCATTTTGTTTATGCGAAAAATTGCAACATTCTTTAACACATCGTTCTGGAGAGTTTGCAAAATATTTAATTTGTCAGTCTTTTGGTGAGAAATAAAAAATATCTTGTTAGGTTCTGTCCCGTGTTTGATAGTATAAGCATACGTAGAGTCAGTATTGTAGGTCAGTAGAGCGCACATTTTCTGTTGGTGTGATACTAATAAAGTATTTTTACTTCCTCATATGATGTATTTTTTGAAAAAGTGTTGTTTTAGTTAAAATTTCTAATGCTAAGATTTTGATCCCTGTAAATGATATAAGACCCCCTGAACACATTTTGACTATTTCTGGAGTGCTGTCTGTCTGTGGTCGATTTCTTGTGTACAAGATAGCTGCCAAAATATTAATGTATTTTCATTGAACTTTATAGATTGCTTTGTTAGCGAATAATATAGAACTAGATATATATATTTTTTTAAACTAGAGAGAGACCGTCCAAATGTATTCGAACATTTTTATATTCTCTTAACATCACACCATTTGGACAACATTTGACATAGTGATGCTCAAAAGGGATTATTTACGGCTCACTCATTAAGAAACTTTAAAGTTTCAATAATTATAGTGAAATATAACCAAAACACAATTTTTGTGTCCATGACGTTATTATCCTTGCTTCCAGGGTGTACGTTATCAAACTTGGTACTGATCGAAAGATTTTTCAAGCCATTTAAAATAAATGGCAACTAGTTATAATTGTAATTGTGAGAATGTCGAGTTGAGCCGCACGCTAATTAATTTTATTTAGGAAACTGCATGTCATACAAATTAAATGAGTTAAAATGTATATTTAATTTACATATATCATTTTAAAAACGAATTCAATTTATATTTGCCAGTATTAGTCACAGTTAACAGGAACAAATAGCAAAATGTTTCATTTACAAAACATCACAATCAATAACAGTAGATAACACAAAACGTTTGACAGTCTTAATGTGAAATTCGAGCTTAAATCTATATATTTAAATAAAAAAATAAACACTATATATTTTTTGTATCTTCTGTGCGTTCTATAAAAGAATTCCGGTACCCCTTAATAAAGTATTTCTGTGGGGGGTCTAGAGGTACATAAATACATTAAACATAAAATAATCATTATATAGATGGTGCTTGAAAATTATGAATTCTAAATATTATGTTATATTTACTGCAAATCTACTAATTTTATTATATGAAAATGTAAGTGTTTAATGCATTTTTAAAATAAACTAATGACTATTATATCCGGAACTGACGATCTTGAAATACGTTTCCTAAATTACTCATGTTATCATTAATGCTTTTTCATCTGGTTTCTCTATCAATATTTTTTGTATAGTAAATTAAAAAATTTCTAAATTACGAAAATTGTTTATTTCTGTTTCAATAATGCAATACTACACTTTTACTACATTGATATTCGCAAATGTATTTAAAATAAGCCAGTGATGCTCTAAACACCGGATTCAATCAAAGTTTACTAGGTTGCGTGCGACGGAATATAATTGAAATCCAATAATGGTATTGAAACTTTGCATGATCATCAGATAGCAGTTTCGGAAAACATTAATGTATTTTTCAGTCTCTCGTTTTTTAAAATAAAAAAAAATATTGGTTTTCTAGCTGTCTTTTGAATATAACTATAAATCGTTTAAAAACCATTAGTGTGATTAATAAAATATTTTTTTATCCCAGATGATAGTGTAATTGGGAACAGTGTGATTAAGGCTTTTTTTCCTCCTAAATGCTTATGGTGAATAACAATGACATAATTTAGATCCATAGCTTATGTCGCAGAAGGTCGTGTATAATTTTTTAATCACTTTCAAATATAAACTATAGTATATGTAGACTAGAAATATACTCATTCTTCGTACGGAATATAATATAAAATATCTATGGATATATTATAATGTAGGGAAATTTACAATTATGTGCAAATTACTATTATAATCGCAATGGTATTCAAAACATTTTATTAAAATATTTAATTTAATTCTCTTATAAAGATGTAAAAAATATCTCGCTATACAAAAGTACCTTCACAGACAGATCTGAAAAATAAAGCATCCTGGTTCAGCATGTAAACAAATTTACAGAAAATGTTATCTTCCCAAACAGATTGACATGGACTATCAAGAAACTTAAAGCTAATTTCGAAAAATATTGAATTTTCGTCAATTAAGCTTCATTTTTTTTTAAATTTGTGTCATTTTATCAATTTGGCGATATTTTTGTTAATTTAACGATATTTTATTCCATTTGGCGGCATTTAAAATGTCGAAAAATTTGTCGCTCAGTGGAATGGTTGTACTGCCAAACAAACACTCCCGGAATATCAATACAATACTATCTCCTTTCAAAATGCAATAAATTTCTTTGATTTGACACCATATTATCAATGTGACGACATTGTTTCGTTTTGCAACATTTAAAAGATGTCTCTAATTGGACAATATTCCGCCAAATTCGTTGCCAATCATTACAGAAACGAATGGATGGAGAATTGGGCTATCCTAAGTGAATATACACTTTGAGTTTTCCTACAATAATCCAAATTTCTTGCAATATGTTCAAGAAAACATAAGATATAATAGGATTTACATGTTTTGTGCACTCTGAAACACTACATAACTACCAAATGGGTCGTAAGCGTGTATGTATGATTGCGTATGAGTGTGTGCATGTGTCTATGTTGTTGCTGAGACCCAGACCATCCGACCTACCAGAAAGGTGTAAGGTAACTGTTTGGACGGCCGGGAAGTGCCACCCAATTTAGACCGGAACCCAATGGGGGAGGCATCCACAGGGACCGTACTCTCCTTACCCTACCACCAACCTCTCGGAATGACTTACGGACCCACATGTTTAACGTGATCGTACTCCGCATGAACACGGCGGCAGTTGTGGCAGCGTACAAATCCAGCGCGCAAACTACCGAGCTACCGCGCCCGAAATGTGCCAACAGCACGCGGTGTTCCCAAATAATCACTCACCCAAGCACTAACCGAGCCCGATGCTGCTGGACTTCGGTGATCTAACGAGAACCGGTGTTTTCTGCACGGTACGGCCGTTGGCTCGCATGTCTCTATGTGTAAGTCTTTAGCTATATTTCTATTTATGTGAATGTGTGTATGTTTAGGTGTGTGTATGTATTTGTGTGGATGTGTGTATACTTTTATATTTCTGAGGGTGTGTATGTCACCTAGTATATGAATGTGTGTATGTTTCTGTCCGTCTGAGTGTGTGGGTCCGAAAGCCCTGACCATCCGACTCGTCCGAGGACTTAGAGCAGCTGGGTGGATGGCCGGGCCGTCTGAGTGTGTGTAAGTTTTTGTATGTGAGCGCGTGTTTTTTGTATGTGAGCGCGTGTATGCTACTCTGTGTTTGTGTGTATGTGTGTGGGCAAACTTATATGTATATGTTTCCGTGTGTGGAAGTGTGTGTATGCTTCTGTGCTTGTGAATGTATTTATGCTCTCTGTGCGTGTGAATGTATTTATGTTTCTGTGCGTGTGAGTGTATGCATATAAGTTTCTGTTTATGTCAGTGTATGTATATTTCTGTGCGTATGAGTGTGTGTATGCTAACTTGTGTGTCTATATGTTTCTGTCCGTGTGAGTATATGTAAGTTTCTATGTATGTGAGCGCGTGTATGATACTTTGTGTTTGTGTGTATGTGTGTATGCAACCTTATGTGTTTGTCAGTGTGTTTATGCTACCTTGTTTGTGTATGTTTCTGTGCTTGTGACTGTATTTATGTTTCTGTGCATGTGACTGTATTTATGTTTCTGTGCGTGTGAGTGTATGTATGTAAGTTTCTGTTCATGCCCGTGTATGTATATTTCTGTGCTTGTGAGTGTGTGCATGCTACCTTGTGTGTGTATAGACGTTTCTGTGCGTGCGAGTGTGTGTATTTTACCTTGCGTGTGTATATTTCTTCAGATCTGTGAAGATAATAGGGTAATAGGTACACTGCTAGTATGTATATATATATATATATGTATGTACATGAATATATATATATATATATATATATATATATATATATATATATATATATATATATATATATATATATATATATATATATATATATATATATATATATATATATATATATATATATATATATATATATATATATATATATATATATATATATATATATATATATATATATACTGTTGTGATTTTATTGTTGTGACATTTTATTATCGGCATTTTATTGTTGTGATTTTTGTGATATTTCTCCATTGTAGGTGATTAGATGCTTCATGCAGGTCTAGTGTCTGAATTTAAGACAACATTTCGGGGTCGTTGCCTATTCATATGCTGGCGTCAAAGAGTGCACCATGGCTTAGCAGCTAGCTGAAATCGGGAATTAGAAGAGTTAACAATCGCTCTTCCGCCACTTCTTTTGTCACTATGAAGGCAATTTCCTCTTCTTTCTATTAATCATTTTCTCTGATGTTCATTATTTAGTTATATATATATATATATATATATATATATATATATATATATATATATATATATATATATATATATATATATATATATATATATATATATGTATGTATATATGTATGTATATATGTATGTATATATATATATATATATGTATGTATATATATGTATATATATGTATGTATATATATGTATATATATGTATGTATATATATATATATATGTATATTAATGTATGTATATATATATATATATGTATATATATGTATATATATGTATATATATATATATATATATAAATATATATATATATATATATATATGTATATATATATATATATATATATATATATATATATATATATATATATAATTTGAAAAATAAAGCATCGACAGACGATAATTAGCTGCATATTTCAGAAATGAAGCTGGCATTTTCATGGACGTCTGTAATTGTGATTTTTCTGTTAGTTTCCCGAAATTATAAACAAAGTAGCTGAAAAAAATGAGGAAATATTACAAAATGTTTTACTGTGTGTCAGTCTATCGAAACTGTGTAATTTAAATATATAAAAATAATAATAGTGAAACAAAATTATCAATGAACCAAATAATATCGAAACATATCCCTTGGTACATTCTAGCATCGCCACACACAACATATCAATATTTTCCATTTTTTATACATGCTATGTGTTAGAAGAGTAGAAGTTAAAATATTTTATTCTATTTTGATGATATTTTCATATT
Organism: Amaurobius ferox; assembly: GCA_951213105.1. NCBI lineage: Eukaryota > Metazoa > Arthropoda > Arachnida > Araneae > Amaurobiidae > Amaurobius > Amaurobius ferox. The sequence goes on from OX578144.1 coordinate 9,225,213, forward strand.
TATATAAAATAAACTGAAAGCTTTTTCACGAGAAAAGGAAGTTTCAAGAATGCAACTTTGAGCGGAAAATCTTCTATTTTTCCCTAGGTATTTCTATACCGCATGTTTAACGTGGAGAGGAAAGAAGGCTGAGTTCAAAACTTTTCTCGTCAACAGGTTTCAAGAGATCTTAGTAAGGATAGAAAGTGAAATTGTATTCCCTTGGATAAAAATAAAAACCCTTTCCTTAAATCCTGGAAATTTAAAACACGCTGAGTTTCATCGCGTTCAAATTGGAGTCCAGATAGGTGTCCTCGACATTTGCGTGCTTTCAAATTGAAATGAAAAAGCGATAAAATAAATATTTCGTAAATACACCATACGACAAAAATATAACCTGGCCAATATCAATCCAATCACCTCTCAAAAAGCGCAGTGTCAGTATCTCAGAGTCCCATAAATACAACCTCGAAGTCTGAGAAATTTATGTATACCAATTCAGTTATGCTGAATCCAAATTTGAAATGTTTTTTTCAAATTAACGCTTGGATCTGGAGAAATAGCCTCGCAAAATTTGGCTTTGTTGCTATTTTCATGTTTATAATCGCAGGCCGAAGGCGTTGCCACAACAAAATGCAATTACATGGTCATAAGATGCCATGTGATGCCATTACATGTCATTACATGTAATGCCATTACATGGTCATGAGATGGCATTACATGTCGTTTATGCCTGAGTAAATGAAAGTAAAACTGTAATCAGCACTTGGAGTTAGAAATGAGACCATCTTCATGATCCATCTAAATAGGAAAGTTAGTATTCAGAGATTATCTCAATTTAAAAATTAAGTATATAAATATTTAAACCATTTTACTAAAGAGACTTGCTTCATTTTTATCTTCAAATTCATGTTTTAAACAATGCAATTAATGTAAACTTGGTTTTTAAATAGATTGATTGGAGATGAATAGTATGACCCATATAATCCATTTCTAATTCTAAATTAATCTCTAATTCTAAAATGTTTGAGGTATAAAACTTGATAAATTAGTTTGTTAGCGATTCTAGGGGAGCTTAAATTAATTGTGTCATGTTAGGGGTTAGTATAAATGTGTGGAAAAACATTAAATGGGTTTAGTTTTTATATAAATAAATGTCGTGGATTAAATTATTAATCTTAATTATAGTGGATCTTAATTATAGACATGATTATTAAGATTAAAATCTTAATAATCATATAATCTTAATATTATAATCTTAATAATCTTAATAATATATAACTAAGATTATAATCTTAATTATAGATATGAGTAACTCATCTCCCTCCCTGTTATAACCTAAACAACACAGGATCACTGAAATCGGTGAAATTGTTAGAAGCTTTCCACTTTTAAATGTTTTAGTACATTTTTTTTTCATTTAAATTCCATCAATGCTTTTAATTAAAAAATAAATTGATTATATTTTTCCCATTAACTGACTTTTCTAATTCTAGTATCTATCAGTAATGTTTCTAGCACGATTTTTTCCCAATAATTTACACGAAAACGTTATACTTTATAAAAGTAATCTTGGTTTTAATTGAAAAAGAAATCTTTAAATTTTACTTCTGTAATTAAACACCAATTAAGTAGAAGAAAATATTTGAGGGTTTTTTTTCATGAATTCTCCACTGTTTGAAGTAAAAGTAATTAATATGGGGTTTTGCGTTAATGAGAATTTTTAACCCAATAGAGTTTATTTTGGAGTAAAAAATATAAGTATTAAAATATCCGTTTTACTTTAAAGTTTGCATTAGTACAACGTAACTATGACCTTGCGAATTTCTTTATCCAAGTTTCTGACATTCAATATTTTATGGAGTGACTATGAAAGCGAAAACAAAACGTGTCTAGAAACAATTGCACTGTGATATGTGATTTTAAATTATTATGTCAAATAAAATGATTTAATCCAATGAATCAAAATTTGGATTGATGTCATCAAATACCTGATTCTTAGATTTCGTTGGATTTATAAATTTTGAGTTGAAGATGAATCAACCAGTAAAATATGTTTTATGTACAGTGGTTTTTAAAAACGTTACATCACCAGGAAAAATTCAGTAGAAAAAGAAGAAATATATATATATATATATATATATATATATATATATATAGGTGTAAAAGGAGATTACTGAGTAGATAAGCAAAACATACAAAAGTATGAAAAAGACTCAACACATAAGGCGCAATGCTGCACTTACACGAAACCATGGTGTAATGGCATGCTATAACCGGGTTCAAGGGGTCACAATCTCCCTTGACCATTTAACATTTTCCTATTGGCTTATTTTCCTTCTATTCTTTTGAATTTCGTATATAAATATAAATATATATATATATATATATATATATATATATATATATATATATATAAATATATATATATATATATATATATATATATATATATATATATATGCGTGTGTGTGTGTGTGTGAGTTTGTCAGGTGAGAAGTTGCTAAAAGTTGCTCCACTCTTCATAACCATAAAACTTTACTTAAGAGATTCGGTTATACATCCTGTGTGAGTTATTTACTAGTTGAAGATATCGGACGTCACGAGCAATAGTCTCTGCCCGCTCTTTTTCAGCACCTGTACTTCAACCTTGCTGTCTCACTTTCGTCTCCATCTCGCTCTTGATTCCGTTTTGCTTTCGTCTAAGCAGTCAATACCGTCTAAGCGATTAAGAGCATCGCGTCTGATTAAAATGTCGCTTCCAGTCTCGTGTTCGTCTGAGTGACCTTCTCGATCAACTTATCCCTTGTTCCTCCTCCCTTCTTCCCGTCTTCTAGCGTCGACTCATTTATATAGTCTCTCATCTGTAGGTGGCGATGTCCTCTACTGACGTTCTCTACCGTCCTGGTTGCCACAATCCCCCCCCACACAAACACACACACACACACACACATATATATATATATATATATATATATATATATATATATATATTTATATATATATATAAATCAAAAGAAAAAATGCATTAATGTTTAATATATTCATATATATATATATACAATTATATTATCCAAGGTGATAACATTTATTTACAAACATCTGGTGTACCACAAGGTGGCTGTAGTAGTAGTATACTAGCTAACTTATATCTTTATTATTATGAATGTCATTTTAACTCTAATTCATATATTATATATAGATATGTTGATGACTTAATTTGTATTATCATTGATGATTCCTATTCCATTAATATTGATTTTTACCCGTCTAACCTTGAATTAATTCCTAATGAGCCTTGCGTTAGTCAAACTGTTAATTTTTTAGACCTAAATTTAGATACCCTCAATAATCATGTAATCACCAATCTATATGATAAAAAAGATTCTTACAACTTCACTATCATAAAGCTGCTATCATATCATTCTTGTAATTCTATTCAATTGTTTAGAAACATCATTTTAAACCAGCTATTTCGAATACATCGACTTTCTGATCCTCAGTTTCACTTTCTCCACATCAATAAACTTAAACGCATTTGTCAAAATTACCAATACCCGGAAGTATTTGTAAATAATATTATTAATAATTTCAAATATACCACGTAATGGTTTTACACATGCATAATTTGTCTTTGACTGGTTTACTCATTTTTGCAAATTCACCCATTCTTATCACCTCACTTTCCACTAGGCCTGAGTCTGATACTGTTTGCTATTTTCGAATGACTATTTTCCACTTGTCCTGAGTCCTATACTGTTTGCTATTTTTGAGGGTCTCCATGCATATTATGTGTCGTTCAAGTGTATTCATTCCGGTGCCCACTCGCATTGACGAAGTGAGGTGAAATGCTCAGTCACTAGTTTATCTTACACGTGGTGCTATGCTTTTGATTTCGTGTTTCAGTTCAAGGAGGTATTGTTTTTCAGATTTGTATAATTCATTTGATTTATTTTTCTCCTACCACTAGCCAGTAGACAGTTCCAATGGTGTCTATAGTTAAATACTATCGCCATTGTCAGAAACTGGCTATTCTCTCGGTTTTAATTCGAATTGTATGGCTGTCCTGATGAGAATGCAATTTCGAACTAACCGCCATTTTTTGTGGGGTTTCAATTGATTGTTATCTATTCTTAATCTCTTATCTTAAGCTGATTGTTATTGCCTACTCTCATTTTTGCCGAGTTTTATTTTTATATACTTTTAATTATGATTTTTGAATCCTAATATTCTTCTCATCCCCCTTTCCATTGTAGTGATATGCTACCTTCTCTCTTTATCCTTAGTCTTGGCCTATAGTTACTCTTTTGTAACAGATATGCTAGAGATGGGTTTTTTGTACATACAGTAGTTTATGCATTATTTTCGATTAAAATACTTTAATTTTTATTTATATATATATATATATATATATATATATATATATATATATATATATATATATATATAACAAACCCCAATGTTACATTCCATTTATTATAGCGCATACACCCTGATATAAAAATATTAGATGTTTTCAATCTCTGGCCAATATTATGAGGTTGTTGTTGTTGTTGAGACCCAGACCGTCCGACCTACCAGAAAGGTGTATGAGGTGTTAGACATTACTCGATACTTAAAATTCGTTTTCATTATGAAAAACTCTTTATTATCAAATCTATATAAATAAAAATGAAAATCTGTCTGTCTGTCTGTCTGTCTGTCTGTCTGTCTGTCTGTCTGTTTGTCACACCATCACGGGAGAACGGCTGAACCGAATTTGATGAAATTTTGTGGGTAGCCCAGAAATAGCCCCACTTAAAATTATATCCGTGTTTTGAGTTTCTACGACCAGTGGTTCTCGAGATATTAGTAAAAAACGAAATTTTCGTTTGTCTCATCATCACGGAAAAACGGCTGAACCGAATGTAATGAAATTTGGTGAATAGCCTTGAAATATCCCCCCATAAATTTTGTCCAAGTTTCGAGTTTCTAAGGCCTGGGGTTGTCGAGATATTAATGAAAAACGGAACTTTTTCCTAGGAGTTCTACTCCCTAACTCCGTGGTTTATCCAAACGAAAAGCTTGAAAATCGTTTGAAAGTGAATTAAAATTTAATCTCTGAGTTTGATGGGAGATTTTTTGCGTTAATTAGTCACTTTCTGAAAACATGAATTGTTTGAAACATGATTTAAGGGGAAATCTATCTCCATGGTTCATGGTTTATTTAAAACAAGCTTTTACGGAACAATGAGAAGTATAGAGAAATCAAAATCGTTATTTAATTTCGCAGTTTATGTTATAAGACATGACATATTTAACATGTTATAAGATTCTATCTTATATCATGTTACTCAGAAACGCAATTAAATTAAATCTATCTGTTAATTTTAATAATTATTTTTTCGATTTGAATAATAAATAAATGGATATAAAAATATATTTTAGAAAAGAACGATTTGATTTTTCTTATATCATTTTTGACTGGATAATATCAATTACGGTCTACAGGTTTAAAAATTATTATTATTTATATTTTCGGGGATTATTGATTCAAGGATTATTGATATTTTCAAGTTATTATGCAATTATTTTATTATGACAAAAATTGTTTAAACTCATATATTGTATGTTGTACGAATCTTCTACAAATACTCGTGTATATCTTTTAATCTACGAGAATATAAGTAGTACAGGTATATTGACATATGTTTTGATATATATTGGCATATATTGGAATCAATTACGACCTTCTGGTATAAAGAGTACGGATATTATTGATGTTTTCAATTTATTACGTCATCTCTTTTATTTTGGCAAATATTTTTGAGACGCATATTGTAATACGGGTAATCTTCTACTAACACATTGGCATATTTTCTGATCTGCGACAATATAATTAGTACGGGGTTGCATATATTCATTCAATTCCTATTTTTTCTTCTGTAAATTTGCTTACAAAAGGGGGCAGGATGTTTTATTCTTCAGATCTGATCGTGAAGATAATTTTGCATAGTGAGAACATATATTCTTAAACTTCTCTTTAGGAGCAATAAATTTAATATTTTAACAGAATTTGCACATGATTGCGAACTTTAAGTTTCTTTAAATTATACACTCCGTACGAATAACGGGTGTGCTGTTAGTGGTTAATAAATTTTAACATTTTAGGAGGATATATCATGTTGCTCGGCATGGCAATTAAATTAAATGTGTTTGTTAATGTTTTTATTACTTTTTTTCGATTTAAATAATAAATAAATGGATAAATGGATATAAAAGTATATCTATTGAATGGACGGTTTGATTTTTCTTTTAATTATATTAATTGCTGACTGCGTACATCAATTGCATTTATTTTGGCAAAGAGTTTTCAAGCTTATATCGTATTTAGCTACTAAACTCATATATTGTGTTTAGCCAATAAATTCATATAGCCGATTGTTGAAACAGAAAAAGAGTAGAGCGGGTATATCTTCTAATACAATTGTAGTGTTTTCATTTAGTATATTGAAACGGGATAAGAATGTTTCATTCAGATCTGCAAATTCAAAGCAACGAATTTGGAGGGATATCGCTAATTTGACAACTTTTCTTAAACTTTGCCAAATTGACGGAAATGTCGCCAAATTGATATAAACGACACACAAACAGCTGCCATAAACCTTCGGGTTGGTCGTGTGGCTTGGGTCTTCTACATATCAATGAAATTTTTCTTTGTTTTGTTAGAAGAGAGTACTGAAATGATGTTTGGTTAGCATTTATTTGTCAGACCAAACATCCTACTTAGTAATACATTTAGCGAATTTTTAAAATGTCACCAAATTGATAAAAATGTTTTCAAATCTATAAAAATATCTTGAAATTGATAAAATTGCGCTACATAAATGATATTAATTGTTTTTTGTTAGGGGATAGTATTGTGATGATATTTCGTCAATTTGTCGCAAAGTGGAACTGTCAGTTCTACAGTCCCACTTGGCGATAAATTTGGTGATTTTTTAAAATGTCGCTAATTTGACGAAACTGTCGCCAAATGTTCCATAGAAATATAACTATTTAGATGATATCTTTTCTACCAATTTATTTGAAGCAAATGATATCATGTCGCTTAGCAACGGATTTAAATCCAATGTGTTTATGCGGCAGACGATTTTTATTAAATCCTTTCCGATTTGAATAATGAAGATATGTATATAAAATAAATTTCATTGCCATTTCATTTTGGACTGGATAATATCAATTATACTCTTCAGGTTTAAACATTATTATTATTGATATTTTCCGGAATTATTGATTCAGGGATTATTGATATTTTTAAGTTATTACGCCATTGTTTTAATTGCGGCAAAAATTGCTGACACACGCATATTGTACGTTGTATGAGTAATCTTCTAGGAATGCACGGGTATATCTTCTAACCTACGAGAATATAAGTAGTACAGGTATATTGGCATATATTTTGACATATATTGGCATATATATTGGAATCAAGTACAGTCTTCTGGTATGAAGATTAAGGGGATTAATTATATATTCAATTTATTACGTCGTCTGTTGTATTTTACCAAAAAACATTTGAGACTCATATTGCAAAACGGGTAATCTTCTACTAATAATAGGACATTATAAGTAGTACGTGTATATCTTCCCATATAATTTTAGCACTTTAATTTTGACATATATTGGAATAAATGACTGTCTTCAGATTTAAAGATTACGGGTTTATTGGTATTTTCAATTTATACATGTAATCTACTAATACAGGTTATATTTTCTAATATTCGCGTATATAATTAGTACGGGTCCCATAAAATTTTAACGCTTTTATTTTGCATATATTGATTCAATTCCATATTTTTTTTTATATTTGCTTACATAAGGGGTCCAAGATGTTTTATTCTTCAGATATGTCCATGAAGATAATTTTATATAGCGAGAACAGAGATTCTTAAACTTCTTTTTAGGAGCATTATATTAAATATTTTAACAGAATGTTTTGATTAAACATGTCATTTAGTATACTATAAGAATTTGGGCATGATTATGAATTTCAAGTTTCTTTATATTACATACTCCGTACGAAGAACGGGTATGCTGCTAGTCTATATATATGAAATTGAAAATCTGTGTGTCTGTCTGTTTGTCCCGTCATCACGGGAGAACGGCTGAACCGAATTTGATGACATTTTTTGGGTAGCTTGGAAATAGTTCCACTTAAAATTTAGTCTATGTTTGCAGTTTCTACGATTAGTGGTTCTCGTATAATAGTAAAAAACAAAATTTTCGTTTGTCTCATCATCATAGATGAATGGTTGAACCGAATTTGATAAAATTTTATGCATACCCTTGAAATAGTCCACCATAAATTTACCCTGAGTTTCGATTATCTAAAACTAGGGGTTGTCGAGATATTAATGAAAAAGGAAACTTTTTCCTAGGAGTTCTACTCTCTAACTCCGTGGTTTATCCAAACGAAAAGCTTGAAAATCGTTTGAAAGTGAATTAAAACTTTATCTCTGAGTTTGATGAGAGATTTTTTGCGCTAATTAGTCACTGTCTAGAAACATGAATTGTTTGAAACATGATTTAAATGGGAAATCTATTTCCATGGTTTATTTCTCTCAAGCTTTTACTGAACAATGAAAAGTATAAAGAAATCAAAATGGTTATTTAATTTCGCAGTTTATGAGGAAGATTCTATCTTATATCATGTCGCTCAGAAACGCAATTAAATTAAATCTGCCTGTAAATTTTAATAATTATTTTTTCGATTTGAATAATAAATAAATGGATATAAAAATATATTTTAGAAAAGAACGATTTGATTTTACTTGTAGCATTTCTGACTGGATGATATCAATTACGGTCTTCAGGTTTTATTATTATTGATATTTTCGGGGATTATTGATTCAGAGATTATTGATATTTTCAAGTTATTATGCAATTGTTTTGTTATGACAAAAATTGTTTAAACTCATATATTGTAAGTTGTACGAGCAATCTTCTGCAAATACACAACGGGTATATATTCTAATCTACGAGAATATAAGTAGTACAGGTATATTGGCATATGTTTTGATATATATTTGTATATATAGGAATTAATTATGACCTTCTGGTATAAAAAGTACGGGAATTATTGATATTTTCAATTTATTACGTCATCTCTTTGATTTTGTCAAGGATTTTTCAGACTCATATTTTAATACGGGTAAACTTCTACTAACACACTGGCATATTTTCTAATTTGCGACAATATAAGTAGTACGGGGTTGCATATATAGTTCCAAATCCTTTTTTTGTAAATTTGCTTACATAGGGGACCAGGATGTTTTATTCTTCAATCTGCCCTTGAAGATAATTTTGAATAATGAGAACAGATATTCGTAAACTTACCTTTAGGAGCAATAAATTTAATATTTTAACAGAATTTGAACATGATTGCGAATTATAAGTTTCTTTATCTTATATACTCTGTACGAAGAACGGGTATGCTGCTAGTATTTAATAAAATGCTTAATAAAATAAGAATTCCACACATTTATCTTTATTATTACATATTTAAAAAACATAAGCACATCTAGTATTAATATAATGAAACAAGAATATCACATATCTTTCATCATTTCAAAATATTTCAGACATGCACGCTTCTACATAAATGATTGTGCATTACTGCATACTCTCATTTTCAAAGTTTTTATTAATATTAAACATTTAAAAAGAGTTACTTGCTTTTTTAGCCATCAGAGAAATATGTGGGTGATGTGATCTTTTTAACACCACTCTATGTGTGTTTCGTTTGCATGGGACTGTGGATGCGATTAGTCTTAAATACATCGAACTTTTTAAAAAAATTCGTGTCCGATTATTTTAATCCGTGATCGGTAGATACATATTAATTTTTCAGATGATAAATAAATACCCTATATTTAGAAAATACGATTGCTTGAAATCGAAGAAAAAAATAAGCATAATATAACTAAACCTGTCACGGAAATAACCACGGTGTTTATAGTTTATAGATGAACAAGATATCTCAATCATGCATAAAGCATTGATGATGAAACACTTTCCAACTGAAATGCAATTTTACTTAAACATCTCTGAAACGCAATGCATTTCGCGCTGATATTTTATAAATTATCACCGTACTACAAAAATTTATTATACTTGTAAACTTATTCAAAAAAGACATTTGTCGGATTTTCATGTAAAATCAATGAGTATTTCATTAACATCACTTACATTCCAGACTTCAGAGCTAAATAATTTTGCGTGTAAAAAAAAAATCAGCAATTATTATACAACTTATTACAATCGCTTGATTTGTTTAAATCTTGTATGCTATAGAAATTATGCTTCGTTGTAGGAATAATCAAAGTTTAGTGATCATTTTATATAAAAAATATTGTAATTGCCTTGGCGCATAAGTTAGATACACAGATAATATGCAAAATTAAAGCGGTTTTAGGACGGATGCAACACTAAATATAAACTTAAACGACCATTAAGCATCACGATTTTACCACGGAAAAAAAAATTGATGCCATATTGTAATTTTAAATGAGTGATCCCTTCATGTAATATGGGTGTAATTATTATTTTTATTTTTATTTAGAAAACTAATTCACACATTTTGTTGAAATTTTTTACACATTTTAAGTGATAATTCGAATATTCCCTATAATCTTTGAAGCGAATTGTAAATTTTTACTCGGCTTAAAAATGTTTGAAAATCTATGTCCCACAGGGTTCAAAGTATTTAATCTTTTTAACTGGGGTTAAATCCAAAACTAATTGGATGATATTATCATGTTCACTCACAGACGCCCAACAACAACAGACAGTCTACGGCAGTTATCTTGCGAACGGACAGATAGAAAAACATACAGATTGACAAAAGTCATAAACACTTTTCAACTATTTTGGAAAAAGTTAAAAATGAATGACACAGCTTATAAGCTACATGCCTTTTTCCTTTCTAGAACAATATATATATATATATATATATATATATATATATATATATATATATATATATAATATATATATATATATATATATATATATATATATATTTATATATATATATATATATATATATATATATATATGTATATATAATATGAAAATACCGTGAAATATAATATTATAAAATCATCAGAAATCACACTTAAAAGGCGCTAAGCTGCACTAAAAAGAGGATTAAAAATATTTTCAAAAAGAAAAGAGGTATGGATGGAAACAATATACCAAAAGATGGCCGGGGGGAGTTGTGACCCCCTCACCCCGGTTAAGCATGCTTTGCGTCGCGACAACACTCCCGGAGAGCCGGTATATTGCAAAATAGAATACGAATGCACCAAATTTTAAGATGTAAACAGACATTATACACAAATATATATATATATATATATATATATATATATATATATATATATATATATATATATGTATATATATATATATATATATATATATATATATATATATATATGTATATATATATATATATATATATATATATATATATATATATATATATATATATATATATATATATATATATATATATATATATATATATATATATATATATATGTCTTGTAACAAGTACGTATGTGCATTACTAGTATTTTTATTTACATGTACATAAATTGAGTCCGATAAAGCATTGAATTTTATTCTTGTATGTGGAGAACAATTCCTAGAAGTGATTTTAAAATCCCTATAAAATGTAAATACTTATATAATTATATAATTATTGATTTTTAGCAGGGTCGACCCGTGATAAAACTATTTATTTATATTGGACTATTGTGTTCCGCAAAAAGTTTGTTTAGAGTGAAATCAGTATCTTCAACCATTTAAATGTATTTTAATTTTTATAGAGGAGCAAATATTTCTTATATGGCTGGATATAGTTGTTGCATTTTCAGCTAGAGATATTTTGTATTTCTAAGAAGCTTAACAAATATAAACTTTCAGGTGTAAATCATGCTGTACTTTTAGGTACAGCATTTTCCATAAGAAATTGCAATCATTTACTAAAATATATTCTCTTCTACATTATGCAAAGCCATCCATACAAATTGTATACCCTATAAATATTTTTCATGCTCCCATTCCATATTGAATTTTTTGTGTTTGAAAATTACTCATATCTTCTTCTCCCTCAAAAAACGCATTGGGTGGTAAAGATCCCCCCTCTTGAGCCTGGGACTCCAGTCGAATTTTGGCCACCACCCTTCCCTACAGGCGGCCCTGCATTAGTAAAATTAGTAAAATTTCAATTACAAAGAAATACGATAGATTTAAAAAACATTGCGTCATTTTGCAGTTCGTTGAGGTTTTTTAATGATGCGGAAATTTTGCCGGTGTAAAATTTGCTTTATGCACATATATTAAATCCATGTTTTTATGCACACATTACTTTACTTATCATTGCCCATGAAAGAAACGATTATTCCATCTCCTTGCATCGTATAATTAATTTCGCTATACAGGATTTTATGCGTTTTAAATACACATTAAAAATGTTTATCTCTATTAAAAAAATCGGATGTGGGCAGCAAATGACTCTCCTTATATGATGCAATGAATTTACTTCTTTTACAGTTAAAAGTAATCTTGTTCTTATAGTGGATACTTATATTCTTTCCAAGATATTGAACTTTTTTCAACGAGTCTTCATTTTTATTGATTTAGCGTCATTTTTATCCATTTTGCGAGATTTTCGTTGATTTGGCAACATTTAAAAAAGTCGACAAAATGACCGATATTCCGCCAAATTCTTCGCCAAAATCACGCCAAACTTTATGGACGGATAAATAATTTATTCTTATAGTAGTTAAAGAACTATTGGCGTTCAAATACAAAAGTATTACTCAAAGTATCTTTTCTCTTGAATGGAACGAGATAAATCCACGAGAATGATGTCACTAAATGTATTGCATGATATTACATATGAAAAATGAACATGTTTCTTAACAGTTAATATATTTTTTTAATTTATGGTATTTTATGAAAAATTTATTTGAAAAATGTGCAATATTTCAAGAACAGTCCATGATAGTGTTCTAAAATTCATGTCAATCGTTTTCTAAGGAAAAATTAAATAAAAAATGTCTATTTGCGTAACTTTATTAAATGTGTTGATTGTTTGATGATTTTTTCAAAATTTCACTCGAAAATTTAAGGGTGTTCTGAACATTCGATTGTGGTTTAAAACAATAGACTTCCAGTATTCACGGATTATGATTTCTGTTCAATTTTCATTCGAATCCCTTCATTCGTTGGATAGATATCGCCTCACTGACACACACACACACACTAACTTTCATACACACACACACACATACTTTCACACACACACACACACACACACACACACACTAACTTTCACACACACACACAGACACACACATACTTTCACACACACACACACACACACATACTTTCACACACACACACATATACTTTCACACACATACTTTCACACACACACACACACACAGAAGTATCGCTAAAAATAATTATTCGTGTTCTAGTGGTCTTAAAATGTATAGGTTCGTCAAAAACTCGACTTTCAATTTTCGACACGATTTCGATACCTTCCCTATACGTTACAAAGTATTATAGGAAAAGTAAAAATGCTACATTAGTTTTTATATTTACATTTTTTTATCCAGAGCATTTAATTGAGATTTCATTGAATTCTTTCGAAAATGGAACGAATAAATCGATTCTCCATTACATTAAATGACTTTCCTAATTCTTGTATCTACCATTCATTTCTCAAATGCAATGTCTTTCATTTCTTAATTCATTTGCAGAGAAATCTTATGGTTGTTACAGTACGAGATATCTTATTTTAATCTTAAAAAAGTCTCCTAAAATTTTATCCCTGTAATTAAACATCCATTTTGTAGTAGAAATAATACGATTTTTTTTTTGTGAATGGCTATGTTTGAAGTAAAAGTAATTTATGTGAGACTTTGAATTTTTTTGTATTCTAAAGAATAAAAATGTAATTAAAACGAACTTTTTACAACAAAAACAAATTAAGAAAATAATGTCTTGCATAAATGCATAAAACTTTTTAAAGGTTTCTGCTGAAAAAATAAGTGAAAAATTTTATATTAGCAAACTAAAGTTATTTGTCTTTAACGAGTAAACCTTTTCATTAAATAAAAATAATATTGTTAGTTAATTTGGTATATTCAACATTTACGCTGTAATCTGTATGTTTTCTGTCAATATGTCAGACTATACACTACAGGTAGATAAAACCTTATTTAGCTGTATGCGGCCTATAAAACCGTGGACACATATTTTAAATTTGTATATAGATTGTTACAGGGATTTTCAGTTAGCGGATAGACCGCGTTGAGATCCTTTTATCCTCGTAACGGATACATGTAGTGTCCATGCCGCGGGCGCTTATTTATGGTGTTTACGGGCTATCTGCACATCTAGCTATATTTTGTTTTCATAGACGTGTGTATTTTTAATTTAATTGTTTAAAAAATACAATTTCTGAAATAGCGACTACTATCAGTGGGTACCGATTATTCTTCCTGATAAATAATTGTAAATGTTGATACATTAATTATAATTTGAATGTTTTTTACTAAATACATTTAAATGATTATTTCTATAGACATTTAAATGATAATTTAACCATGGACACTTTACTAATGGGTTTATTTTCTGTGCGCAACATTATAAATAGGACTTCACCATATTTTTTTTATATGCACTTTTGTAATTCATTTATGTAAATAAAAGAACTCTAATTCTGCAGTAAACTACTGCAGAAATTCAAAATAAAAATATTATTGGCACTATATGTTGATAAACATTAAAACGTTTTAATTGGTTGATTTGCTCGTTTCTAGCTAAAGTCTACTTTTATATTTTCCGAAGAAAGTTTCCTCTCAAATTGTATTTAAATAATTATGTCTCTATTTTTATGAGATGATGCTTTTGTAGTCTAATAAATTCGCAGTTTTATCTACTGTCTTTTTATCGTATTTTTTTACATTCAACTTGCACTTTGGTTCATGCCTTTTCTTGTTTTTACTACTCAATTTCTATTGATTTATGACGGTAAATGCTTGATCCCTCTTTACTGTTGACACAGTTTACCGCTTTCCTTGAAGTTACTCTTTCGTGTTCTATTTCTCCTAACGAAGGAGATTATTATTTACTTAATAAATGTGTTAATATTTTTACATATTTTTAAGCTGTTTTACTAAGGGAGTGTTTTATTTACAACCACATATTGTGCGGTTTATTCGTGGATATTTTTGTTTGAATAAACAACTTTTCAGGACTTTTCAAATAATTTAGTTTCATCATGTGAATAAATTATGAATACGAAATAAATGCAAACTATCGCATACATTATTTTTTAAATCAAACGATTCTAGTAATTATGTTTGCTTACGAATGAATAAGTTTCCCAAATGAAACTTTGAAAAAACTATTTTAGCAAATATCCTTATTCTTCTAAAACTGAATCCGTTGTGTCAATTAGATGCAAGCTCAGTTCGCTTTTTATTCTCCAGAACTTTCTTGTTGATCAACAGAATAAAACGATGAAGAGTGAGAATTTGTTAATTTAGAGTTTTCAAAGTCTGCTAGATTTATTTACAGAACGGTGTGTTGTAAAAATGGGTTTTCTCAATAATATTTACGTAAGGAAATTAAAAATACGTATGTTTATGCGTTAATTCTGTAATTTTGTTCCTTGCAGCATATTTCCTTAAATCACATATTCAAAATTACCACTTTCATTTTTGTGTCATATTTAAAAGTTATTCAATTTTTTTTTCGGTGGTTTATTGCTTTTTTCATAACAATGGTATTAAGTCAAATTAAATAGCAATCGTGGTGAAACATATTGAAATTTAGATAATTCTACAGACAAAATATGATAAAATACACATAACGAAATCAAGCTTGTTGTGTGACCTATTGAAATGACCATAATGTCAAAGTACAAAGTAAAGGAATGTCCAGGCTGTCACGGAAAGTTGGAAGTTATATACAAGATACTTTATAAGGAAGTGAACCAATTACTGGAAAATGTAGAGGTCTGAACCAGGCGCAAATAGCCAATAGCGACCAAAACAAAGTACATATCATCGCATACATAATTATACGGATTAATTATTTCACGAGCAATTAAAGATTCAAGGGAATTTGTATTAAGGATTCTTGGGCGAGCTAAACTGGCACCGAACAATTTGAATGAAAGCATTATTTGGAGGTGTAAATATCTTTATCGGCAAGGATCGGACTTTAAAATAGCCCTTCCTGAATTTGACATATTTTAATCTGCAATTTAAGTCTAAATAACAGCCTGATATGATCATGCAAGCCAGCGAGATAGCAATCCACAGTTTGTACCTGGATCGAAAGCTACTCTGCTAAGAATGCTACTGCAATATTGGAAAAATAATTCTAATTATTATTATTATTCGAAATTAATAACAGCATTTATTTGCGGATCATTAGACTTTTAAATGATAAATACAATTGTATAAATATATAAATTAAATTAATATGTGGAAGAGGTTATTTTCAGTACAATAATCAATCAGAACGTAGATAAAATGTGGAAAAGTAACCATGTTTACGACATGGATTATGTTAAAAACAAAGTGTAAATAAAATATACTTAAATAAGTTTTGCTCGTAAATATTTCTTAAAATGAAGAGTTATTGGTGCACTAATATGAAAACGTAAACAATGTGGATATATATACACCTAATAGTAAATATACGAATAATGCAATCCCTGGAAAACATATAAGATATTTCAAAATATATGATAGTGATTGCGATAATATTTATTTGAGAAAAGATAAACAGTGAATATATTAGGGATCACAGAAATATTATTTTCCATATAGCATTTTATGCTTCAAAAATGTTGTATAACAGAAAAATTACTATTTAAATATGTCTTCTCGAGAAAGTTTTCGAAGTTGTAAAAAAGGATGATATATAATGATGAGTAGAAAAAGTTCAATAATAATGAATAGAAATTGATAGTTAAGCTGGATGAATTCAAACGTAATTCCAATACTGTACAAGGCCCAGGCTGCCCGGCACAGGGTATGAGCAGCAAAGTAAGTAACCGTGAATTCCAATACTGTGTGTGAAGTAGTTTGAGTGAATAAATAGAACACTTTTAAGAATTGTCATTCGATCAAAATTTTTTTTTTCTAAATCTGCGATCAAATACGTAGCACCAGCCAGGGAATACTTAGATGACAAGAACATTCACTATATACACTTTAAACGGTTTCTATGTAGTTTCTGCACAGAAAAGGTAGAAGTAAAATTAGTAATTATTTTCCTTATATACAATAATGTATAAGGAAAGTACTGTGACAGGGGTTGAAAACTCGAATTCCTGTTTTCGACGGAGAGCACGTTTCAAGCATCCCTGATCACGAATCGAACATATTTGAAGTTATGTATGTGTGTCAGTGAGACTATGGAGACGATAAATGACGAACAAATGAACAGATTCGAACGAAATTTGGTACAAAAATTACAATCCGTAAACACTGGAAGCCTATTGTTTTTATACGTAATCGAATGATCAGAACCCTCCTAAATATTCGAGTGAAATTTTGAAAAAATCGTCAAAAAATGAAAACCTCTAATAAAGTTACGCAAATAGACATTCCTTACGTAATTTTTCATTAGAAAACGATTGAGATAAATTTTAGAACGCTAATATGAACCGTCCTTGAGATATTGCACATTTTTCAAAGAGTCATAAAAGAATCATATAAAATAAAAAAAAAATGTCCTATTGAGAAACATGTTCACTTTTCATATGCAATACCATGCGATAAAATGGGTGATATCATTCTCGTGGACCTAGTTCGTTCCATTCATGAAAAAATATACTTTGTGTAATACTTTTGTATTTGAATGCCAATAGTCATTTATCTGCTGTAAGAATAACTTATTTCTCCGTCTACATCGCTTGGTGAGATTTTGGCGACGAATTTGGTAGAATGTCGCCAACTTGGCGCCTTTTTTAAATGTTGCTAAATTAACGAAAACTTCGCCAAATGGATAAAAATGACGCTAAATCAATGAAAATAACGACTCACTGACGAAAATTCAATATCTTGGAAAGAATATAAACATCTACTATAAAAATAATATATATATATACATTTTTACTGTAAAAGTAGTAAATCCATTGCATTATATAAGGAAAGTCATGGGTTGCCCACATCAGATTACTTTTTAATTGGGAACACAATTATTTTCGAACAAAGAGATATCCCAACAATATATTTTCTGTAGTCACAAACATTGTACTTTTAGGAGATTTTCCACGATCTGCAAGGTCCAAATATAGCTAAAATATAGCTAAAATATAGTCCAAATATAGCAAAAATAGCTCTGGACGTCAGATCCACCGAAAACAGATTTAAATATTTGGTGTGTGTGTAGAATGTAAAAGTCTAGGTAGAGAATGAATAAGGGTCTATTAGTGGACCAATATTATTTATTTTAGGTGTTTCATTGGAAATATTTCCAATATAACTGCAATATTAAGAATAAAATGGTTACTAATATTTGCCACATATTGGCATTACAATGTTACAACAATATTTGTGTTAGATTGGAGATATTTTCTGTATTTGGAATATATTAGAAATCAATACCCGATGCATATTGAATATATATCGGCATCTTAATGTTGGTTACAATTGAGAAGCCAATATTAAGCCAATATTGTAAACTAATTATGTCAATTTCTCCAAATTTTCATATTAGTCTATAATTGGGTTTCTCTTGTATATCTATATTGTTACAATATTGCTAAAAGTTCTGACATTTTCGTATTAATCCAATATTGACATGTTACTGGGGCTTGTGTATTCTTCATTATCTTTGTAGCTTGGAATCTAAATCAACTGTAACTTCCTAACTCATGAGCTTCCGCATGCATAGAATTAAATGTTATATTTCAAAATAATCCAATTCAGGCAAACTTAAGAGCTGCAAATATGACCAAAGAAATTTTGCTAATGTATTTTATTTAATAGTAAAATTTTATGCTTCTGATAGAGCAGCTGTATTTAATCATTATGAAGAACAGTTTGAAGAGCAATTTTTTCCTACAGTGTTTTTCTGCTACATGGCAAAAATAAAGACTAGTAGCAACACTGCCAGTAATACTAATCTGACTAACAGTAATATAGATAACACATCTTGACTTTCATATTACATTATATGTAAAGGGTCTCTATAAAATTCCTTGAACATCCCAAAAACTTTGTAAGCAAAGGTTCATGAATGTACACGTTAGGCATGCCTACAGTAAAGTGCCCATGATGAATCGAATAAAATAAGTTATACGCCTCTGTAAGAGAATTTATGAAGTAACGAACTCGAAAACAAAGCGATAGAGATGAAAGAAAATTACAAAGAAGTAGGGCGTTGTCAAGTCAGTAACTGTCTTCTATAAAACTGTTACAAAAGACATTTCACCACAATAGGGTTACTTGCAAATTTTTACTCTATTGGAGAATGCTGAAATAATTTCTTTCATAAACAGGAACCTAATGCACACTTGTTAAAAATATTCTCTATCAGATACAATGCACATTTGATCTCCAGAAAGTATATGTCTGCGTACTTTGTAAAGCATTGCAGGTGTCGCCGGCTTTAGAGGCCCTGATAATGTGAATACTTGACAGGTATTTATTACCTTCCATATACATGTGTAGTTAGTTTTTGGTATTGATTTCTAATCATTATGCAAGGTTCTACAACTTTGTTACTAGATTCTTTTAACTCTCTCGTTTTGTCGACCAGTAGATTATTCAATATCTTTAACGTCATCCCTAGGTGATCATCAATCCCTAAATACTTTGATATGTGAGTACACTAATGTGTACAGTCACAAACCATCCCATACAGTTAATGAAGTGCTTCAAGACTTACCTACGAACCCTGAATGTAGACTTTAAAAATATTGAGGATAATTTGAATGTCATCCCTAGGTGATCATCAACCACTAAATACTCTGGTATGTGAGTATACTAATGTGTACACTCACGGACCATTCCATACAGTTATTGAAGTTCTTCAAGACTTACCTACGAACCCTGAATGTAGACTTTAAAAATATTTAAGATAAGTTGAACGTCATCCCTAGGTGATCATCAACCACTAAATACCTTGATATGTAAGTACACTAATGTGTACTCTCACGGAGCATTCCATACAGTTATTGAAGTGCTTCAAGACTTACCTACGAACCCTGAATGTAGACTTTAAAAATATTGAGGATAATTTGAATGTCATCCCTAGGTGATCATCAACCACTAAATACTCTGGTATGTGAGTATACTAATGTGTACACTCACGGACCATTCCATACAGTTATTGAAGTGCTTCAAGACTTACCTACGAACCCTGAATGTAGACTTTAAAAATATTGAGGATAATTTGAATGTCATCCCTAGGTGATCATCAACCACTAAATACTTTGTGAGTATACTAATGTGTACACTCACGGACCATTCCATACAGTTATTGAAGTGCTTCAAGACTTACCTACGAACCCTGACAGCAGACTTTAAAAATATTTAAGATAAGTTGAACGTCATCCCTAGGTGATCATCAACCACTAAATACTTTGTGAGTATACTAATGTGTACACTCACGGACCATTCCATACAGTTATTGAAGTGCTTCAAGACTTACCTACGAACCCTGAATGCAGACTTTAAAAATATTTAAGATAAGTTGAACGTCATCCCTAGGTGATCATCAACCACTAAATACCTTGATATGTAAGTACACTAATGTGTACTCTCACGGAGCATTCCATACAGTTATTGAAGTGCTTCAAGACTTACCTACGAACCCTGAATGTAGACTTTAAAAATATTGAGGATAATTTGAATGTCATCCCTAGGTGATCATCAACCACTAAATACTTTGTGAGTTTACTAATGTGTACACTCACGGACCATTCCATACAGTTATTGAAGTGCTTCAAGACTTACCTACGAACCCACGAACCCTGAATGTAGACTTTAAAAATATTGAGGATAATTTGAATGTCATCCCTAGGTGATCATCAACCACTAAATACTCTGGTATGTGAGTATACTAATGTGCACACTCACGGACCATTCCATACAGTTATTGAAGTGCTTCAAGACTTACCTACGAACCCTGAATGTAGACTTTAAAAATATTGAGGATAATTTGAATGTCATCCCTAGGTGATCATCAACCACTAAATACTCTGGTATGTGAGTATACTAATGTGTACACTCACGGACCATTCCATACAGTTATTGAAGTGCTTCAAGACTTACCTACGAACCCACGAACCCTGAATGTAGACTTTAAAAATACTGAGGATAATTTGAATGTCATCCCTAGGTGATCATCAACCACTAAATACTCTGGTATGTAAGTATACTAATGTGTACACTCACGGACCATTCCATACAGTTATTGAAGTGCTTCAAGACTTACCTACGAACCCTGAATGTAGACTTTAAAAATATTGAGGATAATTTGAATGTCATCCCTAGGTGATCATCAACCACTAAATACTCTGGTATGTGAGTATACTAATGTGTACACTCACGGACCATTCCATACAGTTATTGAAGTTCTTCAAGACTTACCTACGAACCCTGAATGTAGACTTTAAAAATATTTAACATAAGTTGAACGTCATCCCTAGGTGATCATCAACCACTAAATACCTTGATATGTAAGTACACTAATGTGTACTCTCACGGAGCATTCCATACAGTTATTGAAGTGCTTCAAGACTTACCTACGAACCCTGAATGTAGACTTTAAAAATATTGAGGATAATTTGAATGTCATCCCTAGGTGATCATCAACCACTAAATACTCTGGTATGTGAGTATACTAATGTGTACACTCACGGAGCATTCCATACAGTTATTGAAGTGCTTCAAGACTTACCTACGAACCCTGAATGTAGACTTTACAAATATTTAAGATAAGTTGAACGTCATCCCTAGGTGATCATCAACCACTAAATACCTTGATATGTAAGTACACTAATGTGTACTCTCACGGAGCATTCCATACAGTTATTGAAGTGCTTCAAGACTTACCTACGAACCCTGAATGTAGACTTTAAAAATATTGAGGATAATTTGAATGTCATCCCTAGGTGATCATCAACCACTAAATACTCTGGTATGTGAGTATACTAATGTGTACACTCACGGACCATTCCATACAGTTATTGAAGTGCTTCAAGACTTACCTACGAACCCTGAATGCAGACTTTAAAAATATTTAAGATAAGTTGAACGTCATCCCTAGGTGATCATCAACCACTAAATACCTTGATATGTAAGTACACTAATGTGTACTCTCACGGAGCATTCCATACAGTTATTGAAGTGCTTCAAGACTTACCTACGAACCCTGAATGTAGACTTTAAAAGTATTGAGGATAATTTGAATGTCATCCCTAGGTGATCATCAACCACTAAATACTTTGTGAGTTTACTAATGTGTACACTCACGGACCATTCCATACAGTTATTGAAGTGCTTCAAGACTTACCTACGAACCCACGAACCCTGAATGTAGACTTTAAAAATATTGAGGATAATTTGAATGTCATCCCTAGGTGATCATCAACCACTAAATACTCTGGTATGTGAGTATACTAATGTGTACACTCACGGACCATTCCATACAGTTATTGAAGTGCTTCAAGACTTACCTACGAACCCTGAATGTAGACTTTAAAAATATTGAGGATAATTTGAATGTCATCCCTAGGTGATCATCAACCACTAAATACTCTGGTATGTGAGTATACTAATGTGTACACTCACGGACCATTCCATACAGTTATTGAAGTGCTTCAAGACTTACCTACGAACCCTGAATGTAGACTTTAAAAATATTTAAGATAAGTTGAACGTCATCCCTAGGTGATCATCAACCACTAAATATCTTGATATGTAAGTACACTAATGTGTACTCTCACGGAGCATTCCATACAGTTATTGAAGTGCTTCAAGACTTACCTACGAACCCTGAATGTAGACTTTAAAAATATTGAGGATAATTTGAATGTCATCCCTAGGTGATCATCAACCACTAAATACTCTGGTATGTGAGTATACTAATGTGTACACTCACGGACCATTCCATACAGTTATTGAAGTGCTTCAAGACTTACCTACGAACCCTGAATGCAGACTTTAAAAATATTTAAGATAAGTTGAACGTCATCCCTAGGTGATCATCAACCACTAAATACCTTGATATGTAAGTACACTAATGTGTACTCTCACGGAGCATTCCATACAGTTATTGAAGTGCTTCAAGACTTACCTACGAACCCTGAATGTAGACTTTAAAAGTATTGAGGATAATTTGAATGTCATCCCTAGGTGATCATCAACCACTAAATACTTTGTGAGTTTACTAATGTGTACACTCACGGACCATTCCATACAGTTATTGAAGTGCTTCAAGACTTACCTACGAACCCACGAACCCTGAATGTAGACTTTAAAAATATTGAGGATAATTTGAATGTCATCCCTAGGTGATCATCAACCACTAAATACTCTGGTATGTGAGTATACTAATGTGTACACTCACGGACCATTCCATACAGTTATTGAAGTGCTTCAAGACTTACCTACGAACCCTGAATGTAGACTTTAAAAATATTTAAGACTAGCAGCATACCCGTTCTTCGTACGGAGTATATAATATAAAGAAACTTGAAATTCATAATCATGCCCAAATTCTTATAGTATACTAAATGACATGTTTAATCAAAATATTCTGTTAAAATATTTAATATAATGCTCCTAAAAAGAAGTTTAAGAATCTCTGTTCTCGCTATATAAAATTATCTTCATGGACATATCTGAAGAATGAAACATCTTGGACCCCTTATGTAAGCAAATATAAAAAAAAAATATGGAATTGAATCAATATATGCAAAATAAAAGCGTTAAAATTGTATGGGACCCGTACTAATTATATACGCGAATATTAGAAAATATAACCTGTATTAGTAGATTACATGTATAAATTGAAAATACCACTAAACCCGTAATCTTTAAATCTGAAGACAGTCATTTATTCCAATATATGTCAAAATTAAAGTGCTAAAATTATATGGGGAGATATACACGTACTACTTATAATGTCCGATTATTAGTAGAAGATTACCCGTTTTGCAATATGAGTCTCAAATGTTTTTTGGTAAAATACAACAGACGACGTAATAAATTGAATATATAATTAATCCCCGTAATCTTCATACCAGAAGACTGTACTTGATTCCAATATATATGCCAATATATGCAAAATATATGCCAATATACCTGTACTACTTATATTCTCGTAGGTTAGAAGATATACCCGTGCATTCCTAGAAGATTACTCGTACAACGTACAATATGCGTGTGTCAGCAATTTTTGCCGCAATAAAACAATGGCGTAATAACTTAAAATTATCAATAATCACTGAATCAATAATTCCGGAAAATATCAATAATAATAATGTTTAAACCTGAAGAGTATAATTGATATTATCCAGTCCAAAATGAAATGGCAATGAAATTTATTTTATATACATATCTTCATTATTCAAATCGGAAAGGATTTAATAAAAATCGCCTGCCGCATAAACACATTGGATTTAAATCCGTTGCTAAGCGACATGATATCATTTGCTTCAAATAAATTGGTAGAAAAAATATCGTCTAAATAGTTATATTTCTATGGAACATTTGGCGACAGTTTCGTCAAATTAGCGACATTTTAAAAAATCGCCAAATTTATCGCCAAGTGGGACTGCAGAACTGACAGTTCCACTTTGCGACAAATTGACGAAATATCATCACAATACTATCCCCTAACAAAAAACAATTAATATCATTTATGTAGCTCAATTTTATCAATTTCAAGATATTTTTATAGATTTGAAAACATTTTTATCAATTTGGTGACATTTTAAAAATTCGCTAAATGTATTACTAAGTAGGATGGTTGGTCTGACAGAGAAATGCTAACCAAACATCATTTCAGTACTCTCTTCTAACAAAACAAAAAAAAATTTCATTGATATGTAGAAGACCCAAGCCACACGACCAACCCGAAGGTTTATGGCAGCTGTTTGTGTGTCGTTTATATCAATTTGGCGACATTTCCGTCAATTTGGCAAAGTTTAAGAAAAGTTGTCAAATTAGCGATATCCCTCCAAATTCGTAGCTTTGAATTTGCAGATCTGAATGAAACATTCTTATCCCGTTTCAATATACTAAATGAAAACACTACAATTGTATTAGAAGATATACCCGCTCTACTCTTTTTCTGTTTCAACAATCGGCTATATGAATTTATTGGCTAAACACAATATATGAGTTTAGTAGCTAAATACGATATAAGCTTGAAAACTCTTTGCCAAAATAAATGAAATTGATGTACGCAGTCAGCAATTAATATAATTAAAAGAAAAATCAAACCGTCCATTCATAAGATATACTTTTATATCCATTTATCCATTTATTTATTATTTAAATCGAAAAAAAATAATAAAAACATTACCAAACACATTTAATTTAATTGCGATGCCGAGCAACATGATATATCCTCCTAAAATGTTAAAATTTATTAACCACTAACAGCACACCTGTTATTCGTACGGAGTGTATAATTTAAAGAAACTTAAAGTTCGCAATCATGTGCAAATTCTGTTAAAATATTAAATTTATTGCTCCTAAAGAGAAGTTTAAGAATATATGTTCTCACTATGCAAAATTATCCTCACGATCAGATCTGAAGAATAAAACATCCTGCCCCCTTTTGTAAGCAAATTTACAGAAGAAAAAATAGGAATTGAATGAATATATGCAACCCCGTACTAATTATATTGTCGCAGATCAGAAAATATGCCAATGTGTTAGTAGAAGATTACCCGTATTACAATATGCGTCTCACAAATATTTGCCAAAATAAAAGAGATGACGTAATAAATTGAAAACATCAATAATATCCGTACTCTTTATACCAGAAGGTCGTAATTGATTCCAATATATGCCAATATATATCAAAACATATGTCAATATACCTGTACTACTTATATTCTCGTAGATTAAAAGATATACACGTGTATTTGTAGAAGATTCGTACAACATACAATATATGAGTTTAAACAATTTTTGTCATAATAAAATAATTGCATAATAACTTGAAAATATCAATAATCCTTGAATCAATAATCCCCGAAAATATAAATAATAATAATTTTTAAACCTGAAGACCGTAATTGATATTATCCAGTCAAAAATGCTATAAGAAAAATCAAATCGTTCTTTTCTAAAATATATTTTTATATCCATTTATTTATTATTCAAATCGAAAAAATAATTATTAAAATTAACAGACAGATTTAATTTAATTGCGTTTCTGAGTAACATGATATAAGATAGAATCTCATAACATGTTAAATATGTCATGTCTTATAACATAAACTGCGAAATTAAATAACGATTTTGATTTCTCTATACTTCTCATTGTTCCGTAAAAGCTTGTTTTAAATAAACCATGAACCATGGAGATAGATTTCCCCTTTAAATCATGTTTCAAACAATTCATGTTTTCAGAAAGTGACTAATTAACGCAAAAAATCTCCCATCAAACTCAGAGATTAAATTTTAATTCACTTTCAAACGATTTTCAAGCTTTTCGTTTGGATAAACCACGGAGTTAGGGAGTAGAACTCCTAGGAAAAAGTTCCGTTTTTTCTTAATATCTCGACAACCCCAGGTCTTAGAAACTCGAAACTTGTACAAAATTTATGGGGGGATATTTCAAGGCTATTCACCAAATTTCATTAAATTCGGTTCAGCCGTTTTTCCGTGATGATGAGACAAACGAAAATTTCGTTTTTTACTAATATCTCGAGAACCACTGGTCGTAGAAACTCAAAACACGGATATAATTTTAAGTGGGGCTATTTCTGGGCTACCCACAAAATTTCATCAAATTCGGTTCAGCCGTTCTCCCGTGATGGTGTGACAAACAGACAGACAGACAGACAGACAGACAGACAGACAGACAGACAGACAGATTTTCATTTTTATTTATATAGATAAGTTGAACGTCATCCCTAGGTGATCATCAACCACTAAATACCTTGATATGTAAGTACACTAATGTGAACACTCACGGACCATTCCATACAGTTATTGAAGTGCTTCAAGACTTACCTACGAACTCTGTATGTAGACTGTACATATATTTAGAATAATTTGAAACAGTGGAAAAACGAAAAAAATGTATCTATAAAAGGAATTTGAATATTCTATGACTGAATACAAATAATTTCTTATTTCATACTCAAAATCCCGAATAATTATGCTGCAAACAATAGTAGCTAAAACCCGGAACATTATTCTTTAAATTCATTTATCCTGAGTTTATCTCATTTGTAATATTTCATTCAATTAATTCGAATTTCCAATTTTGGCTTCCAAAGGGAATCGTAACAAAAGATATGTCTTCAAATTCTCCTGGGAAATTTAATACCTTAATAACTGGAGCAAAGTTTAATGAGAAAATATGTATATTTAAGAATAAATTCGTATCTTGGATCTGTAAAAATAATTTCATTAAAGCGTATCTGAGCGTTACATGGATTAAGCATTACAATAACGTATGTTTGTTGGATATGGAAAATATGATGTAGGCAGCAGATGACTTTACTTATATAATGCAGTATATGTACTTCTCTAACGGTAAAAAAGTGATGAAAAGGTTCACGTCACAGTGTTCGAAACGTCGTTAAATTGTGTATTTGGCATGGTAAATTGTTCATCAGGATGGCAACATCTTAAACGATTTCGTACTCAATTAACTTATATTTTTCGCAACTATAAATTACAATTATTAATATTGATAGAATCCTCAATAAGCATTATAGTCCATATATATAAATAATTTAATAATAAATTAATCAATTCGGCGACCTTTTTATTAACTTGGTCTCAATTGTGCAATTTAACGATATGTTCGTCAATGTGGAGCCAAATACCACCAAGTTGGCTATATTTAGAAGAGTAATTCTTATATAATAAAAGGTATTCCCATCATATGACGAAATTAAAAATTTGCAAAATATTGCATCTCATTTGGCGTCATTTTTCTCAACTTGGCAACATTTTTATCAATTTGATAACATTTTTATCAATTTGGCAAGAGTTTCGTCAATTTGGCAACTTTTCAAAAGTTGCCAAGTTGGCGATATGGCGCCAAAATTCGTCGCCAGGATTTTGCCAAGCGTTACAGAGAGTGTTATGATAAAGTCTTATATTCCTTCCAAGATGTTGGATTTTCATCAATTTGTCTTTATTTTCATTTATTTAACGTCATTTTTGTCAATTTGACCAATTCGAATAGTTTCGTCAATTTGAAAGCATTTAAAATCTCGCCAAGTTGGCGATATTCCTTCCAATTCGCCTCCAAAATTTCGCCAGGACTTCCCCGGGCAGCAACACTTCCCAATCGACGGGAAACATCCATCCGTAAACCCCAAAGAACAGGCCGACTAAGGTAAGCTCTCGGAATCCGAGATGGACGGAGCAAATTACCGAGACAAGGACGCGGACAAGAGCATGATGTTCGGCTGAGAGGAAAGGAAAGTGCTCCTCGCAAAATGGCTCGGTCAGCTTTTACGCTCAATCCACACGGACCGTCAAGAGAGCTTCCAAACAAATTTTACCGCCAAAATCATTTCTCACGCATCAACACCAGATGCCTCCGAGTCCAGACACAGAAGGGAATTCATTACCCGCCGAGACGCGCAAGCCGTCGCAACAAAAACCACCACCTCTACACATTATTTCTAGCAGAAACATATACATCGGATTAAACTAAACCGTTAGCTTCCTGTTACATCAGGCAAAACGATGACCTCGAATTTAACGGAACAAATAACTTTCCAAATGATCGCACGTTTGAAATAATACTTTAAGAAGGATTCAGATTACGGTTTAAGAAGTATAAATGTTCTAAAATATATCAATTACATAAGGTGACAAGAGGAGGTGGGAGGTTCAAAGCAGAATTAGAATAGTTAGAAAAACAGTATATAAATTAGATGATCAAAAATACATTATAAGAATTTATACATTTTACACAAAAGTAATGCGAGTTCGAATATCGACATTACAGATTTAAGGAATGGAAATTAAATCATGTCGATCGACATTTAGAATGGGAGATACTTAAGGAGTTTCGTTTATTGTTAACTACTAAATACTTAATTCACGTTCTCAAATTTATACAAAGCAATTTTAAATGCTCAGAGTATTTTGAATGGGAATATATATATTTAATTTGTTTGAACAATTGTTTTTTGGAACACAACTTACTATTATTCAGAGGTACAACTGCCAATTTATATTTTATACTTATAAAGCTTTGCCTAAATGTATTATTATTCTGATATTTTACATTCTGAAACAAAAGTACAAATACGTGATATCTAGATAAAGTCCTTTATTTTAACTCCCAGCGACGTCTTTACAGGAGAAAATATAAATGTTTTTTATTTTCCTAATTCATTTTTACTTTCCTTATATACATAGTATAATGCATAAGGACAGTACTGTGACGGTGTCGAAAACTCAAATTCGAGTTTTCGAAGGGAGAGAACCTTCCCAGCATCCCTGAACACGAATCAAATGTTTTTGCGATGATGTCTGTGTGTGTGTGTGTGTGTGTGTGTGCGTGTGTGCGACCGTGCGTGTGTGTGTGTCCGTGTGTGTGCGACCGTGCGTGTGTGTGTGTGTGTGTAGAGATGATATCTCACGAACGAAATGTACTTCAAAAATTAACCTATCCATCTATCTGAATTTCGTTATCCTTGTATACAAGATCAACGCGTTTTTAAAAAGCATGTCTTGAAAATAATTATATGTTAGAGCTTATGTACATCGGAAATCCTTCTCAAAATGACTGCAGACAATATTTCTCTCAATGGCGCAGATAATTATTCCTGCAATATCAGCAGACAATTATTCCTGCAATGGCAGCAGAATTATTCTTGCAATAGTAGCAGACACTTATTCCTGCAATGGCAGCAGACAATTATTCCTGCAATTGCAATGGCACATGCAATTATTCCTGCAATAGCAACATACAATTATTACTGCAATGGTAGCAGACAATTATTCCTGTAATGGTAGCAGACAATTATTCCTGCAACGACAGCAGACAATTATTCCTGCAATGGCAGCAGACAATTTTTCTTATAAACCACATATCATCTTTTCTGCAATAGCCACATTCAATTATTTCCACAATGTTTTCAGACATTAATTCTTACAATGACCTCTGAAATTTCTGAAGGCAAAATGCTCTCTTATTCTGCTGGCAATAGCAGTTAATTACACACATGCAATTATTCAAGGAATTGTTACTTGCAATTCTTAGAAAATGACTTAAAATGTAGTTCTTCGGTGATTGACCATTGTATAATTCTGTCAATGGTTAATGCTAAGGTCCAGCAAGTAGCTCCATTCAACTATTTAGACAACTTTGTACAAGCTCACGTAATAATCTTCAGAAATTTCTCGCCGAAATCTTCCTCGGAAAATATGCACCATATAAAGATACAATATTTTTTTTGCTAAAATGGTTGAGATTGATTTATTAATGTGTTGCTGTAATTGGAGTAAGATTTCGAATTTAAAATTAAATTGTGTTTTAATAATCGAAAATATACAGTTTAGCTGGTATGTATTTTGCATAGTGGTGTTTATGAATTTAATGAGATGTTCATTGTAGTAACATGGTGTACTTAACATTCTTATTCTTAATAACTGATTATTTATAATATTTTTATATACTGATTTTGATAAATTGGATGAATAATGTTGAATTTTATTTACTTTGAAGTAATATGATTTAGTTTTGTCGTATATTTTAATTTTTAATGTGTCTTCATTTTGAATTTTTAAACTAACATCTAGGTAATTTATCCATTGTGATATATATACATTTTCAATTAGTTGTAGATTAAGTTAAAACTGGAAGTTTAACATCGTGGCATCATTAGTAATTTTAATAATAATTAGATCATCAATGAATCTCGACATGCTATGACCGTTGAAAGGGTACTGAAATTCGTAAAATGTAGATAAAGATTGTCCAGTATTGTGGATGAGATTCCTCCCTGTGGAATTCCCTTATTTAATTTGCATATGCAATTACCCTGAGAGAGATACTGGTTGAACAGAATAAAATTTTAACAATGTTTTGAATTTTGGAATAGCGATGTTTTTTGGTTGACTAAATTGTTCATATAAATTTAGTATCACTTTAAATAAATCATGTAGATCTATGTTATTAAAGAGGTCTTTGAAAAAGTTTTAATATCAAGTATGTAAGGAAGTTGTTTTAGGTTATTAATCAGTTCTAAACTATTTTTGATTATATGTGTTTGTTGTGTAGTAAAATGATTATAAATTTGATTTAATATAAATAGTATTTTTTTGTCCGCAGCATTGGTGTATGAATTAAATCCTATAATAACAGTTCTAAAAGTAATTAGTGATTAATGGAATTTGGGTGTAAGTATCAGGTAAGGAAAATTGTGTCTTTGTTCTAGTTTGTAGTAAGCAGTAATTTGCTAACTGATAATAGAGATATTAGTGTTAATGAAGTTAATGAAATTGAATATATATATATATATATATATATATATTATAAAAATGTAATAATAAAAATTCAAGCAATATTAACATCAGCATAGAAGCAAAACTACAGCCATATTTCCGATAAGTAAAAAGAACAGCACCGGACCAAATTAGATGATTAATTAGAATTAAAATCATCTTCAGAAATGAGTATTTAATTCTAATTAACCCAAATAAACGCCTGTTTCAGATTGAGCAATAGTACATTACTATAAAAGCTCAAACGTAGAGTACAGACATCAAAAGATGAAACATGATAGATCAATCATGCATAAGCATTAATTATGAAACACTTTCCAACTGAAATGTAATTTCATTTAAAAATTTCTAAAATGTGATACTTTCAGTGGTGATATCTTTTACATTATCGCAGTACTACAGTAATTTATTATACTTAAATATATAAAACTGTATCGAAATATAAATCATCTGATTCTTTATGCAAAATCAATGAATATTTCATTCATATAACTTGTATTCCAGACTGCAGAGCTAAATAATTTTGTGTGAAAAAAATTCAGCAATTCTTATGTAATTCATCTTACAATCGTTTGAAAAATTTGCATTCTGCATATGTTAAAAGTAGGCTTCGTTGAAGAAATAATAAAAGGTTAGGGATAATTTAAAATCGCAACTATTGTAATTGCATAGGCACGGAATTTAGATACACAGATAATACACAGATAATATATGTGCGTATGTGTATGTACTCAAAGTATTGGAATCGTGCCGAAGATCGGAACTCGAATTTTCAAAGGATCTACACGTTTTGGGACTTCTAGAACACGAAATTACTATTTTTAGGAAGACGTCTGTGTGTGTAAGGGGGTATCTGTGTATGTTTCTGTGTGTCTGTGAGGATATTACATCCACTCTAATTGAAAAACTAATGGACCGAATTTCATACAATTTGGAAGGTATGTTTTTTGTGGGAAATCCTGATGTTCATTATAGTACGATTCGTAATAAAAGAATCTGCCTTCTTTGCGAAATGGCCGCAGAAATTGCCTTTATCCACTCTAGCTAAAAACTAATGGAACGAATTTAACAAAATTTGGTGTATATTATTTCAATAACCTACAAGTGATTTTTATACCAAATTTAACAACAATTTGTATATAACTCATTTGTAGGTTATTCTAGTACGATTCGGGAAAAAGGAACGGGCTATTTTTGCGAAATGGCCAGCAAAAATCGTTATATATAAAAATAAAAGACTACGCGGGCTCAATTATATCAATTAAATTCCTATTTTATACGTGATTTTTGACAACAAAAAGAATAAGACTAACCCCATTACTCTAGGACTAGCCGTTCTTGAGATATTCTAGTTTTTTCGCGTTTTCACTACGCCACCTTTGACAATAAGTCCAGCTATCAAATGAGAACCAAATTTAAGTTTAACGTGCAAATTCAATGTCATTTAAAGCACTTATGGTTGCTATTTTGTGATGATAAACTCAAATTATTATTGAAGAAATAAAGAGAACGAATATGAGTCTGCAGGGAACTACATGTGCTGTCCACATCAGAATTTTTAACAATATTACAGAAATGATTTATCGAAGTGAACGGGGATTATATTCAGGCCATTTCGAAAAAAATGTATGATCTATATTTAAAGATCCATCAAATTTTTGTCGAATAAAATGTTCAACAAATTTAAGCTGTGTACCAAATTTTAACTCTCTAGGACGTAGGAAAGTGCATTAAAAATGCCATCAAATAAGAATATCATGAAGAGTTATATAAAATTTAAAAAAATGAAAAATTGTTATCTACCAAATTTATTTTAAAATGTGATGCTTTTCTCATATGCAAAATGATCAAGCATTTGGAAAGATATTTATTATATAATATATCTCTCTTATTTTTCTGGAGGATATCCCAAAGTCAGAATTTAATTGAATTTGTTTTTTTCCCTATATTAAATAATTTTTAATTAAAAAACTGCTCAACATATTTTACTGAATTTTTTTTTTGTATATTCTATGGGATAATATGAATATTTCCTAAAAATTTCGAAGCAATTCGTGAATTTTAAATTTACTTAAAAAATGTTTGAATAATTAGGTCCCATAGGGTTCAATGTATTTCATTTTTTCAACCCGGGTTCAATAAAAAACTAATTGGGTGGTATTATTTATTTATATTCCCATAGGTCCCACAGATCGACTGAAAAACATACTAAAATTTCATTTTGATAAAGTCATTTTTACGGCAGTTATCGTGCTAACGGACAGACAGACAGACAGACAGAATGAACAAAGTCATAAACACTTTTCAACTTTGTTGTAAAGTGTTAAAAATGAAGATAAGAAATATATATACATATATACACAAAAACAACGCTTCAGCAGACGAAAATGAATTAATATTTCAGATGAATGAATTAATATTTCATTAACGCCTGTAATTGTGGCTTTTCTCATCAGTTTGACGAAATTATCAACAAGATAGCTAATAAAAAAATGAGCAAAAGTTGCAAACTGTTCTACAGTGTATGGACAGAGGATTCCCCTGAAACTTTCAGTAACGTGCTTGCAAATGTTTTACAGTGTACTAGGATTATCTCTGCTGATTTCTGATTTTAATTCCATTTTTCGTACAAAACATAAGAATAGAACTAGGGCTTTATTATCAAATAGTCAATTAAAATAAAGCAAAAATGTAATAATACGCTTAAACGTATTAATCACATACTACTTCATTACGTTTTTTAAAGCGAAACAAAATCCCCCCTATAACGACAAGGTACATCGTTTTCAATATAACTAGTAGTATATATATGTACGTATGAGCGCACATGTACTTTATACACTAAAAACTATATTTTATAGCTTATTTTTATCTTTTTATATATAAAAAAAAAGGTCTCGATCCATTTTAATATTAAAAACATGATTTTATATTAAAATAAGACCTTTTTTACATTTAGACCAAATTTTAACTTTTTTTAAGGTAAATGCATGAAAAAAGAGATCAAAAGATAGGCCGCTCCATTTTGGAGCTACCTTATACATAGGATGAAATTAAATAAATGCGTGAAAAACTTCTAAATGAATAGAAGTCCTCTAAGCTTTAAAATAAATGGGGGGACCGTTAGTCCCCCCATAAAATTACGGTGAAAAAAATTATTTTCAAAGTTTTTTTAGAAAATAAAAAGGATTTATATGAAAAAAGAGGAAATGAATCCTCTAAATATAAGATCTTCATTACAAAGTGACTCAAAATATATTGATGACGAAACGTGTCCGAAAATTACGGACGCGTTTTATGGACTGAGTTTTTTTAAGACTGGAAATCCTACATTATTTCTAAATCTTCTTAACATCATGGGTATTTTATCTTCATCATACCGTATTTCATTTATTCTAGGCAAAAATATTAATTCATTTAGAGATGTAATATCGTTTTCTCTACAATATAATTTTTTTAAATTAGTTAAATTTTGTATACCTTCAATAGATGTAATATCGTTTTCACTACAAGATAGTATTTCTAAATTTATTAAATTTTTTATTCCTTCAAGTGAATTTAATCTATTATCTACACAATATAATTCTTTTAAATTAGTTAAATTTTTTATACCTTCAAGAGATGTAATATCGTTTTCACTACAAGATAGTATTTCTAAATTAGTTAAGTTTTCTATACCTTCAAGTGAAGTTAATCTATTATTATTACAATTTAATTCTTTTAAATTAGTTAAATTTTCTATACCTTCAAGAGATGTTAATTTATTTTTATTACAATTTAATGTTTCTAAATTAGTTAAGTTTTCTATACCTTCAAGAGATGTTAATCTATTATTATTACAATTTAATGTTTCTAAATTCGTTAAATTTTTTATTCCTTCAAGAGATGTTAATGTATTTCCTCTACATTTTAATACTTTTAAATTCGTTAAATTTTCTATTCCATCAAGAGATTTTAATCTATTATCTTTACAATCTAAGGTTTCTAAATTTATTAAATTTTTTATTTCATCAAGAGATGTTAATTTATATCCCTCACAATATAATTCTTTTAAATTAGTTAAATTTTCTATTCCTTCAAGAGATGTATCACAATATAATATAAAAATAGATTTCACTTCAGTAGGATTCTCTATATTTAAGAAAGACATAGTTTTTTTTCCATACCATTATTATATACAACATCCATTTATATAGAAACATTTTTATTAAATATTTATTTATCCTCTTTGTTAGTTAATTGTCTCAAAAGATAAACACTCTCTCTCAAGACTGATTTAACTTCATATATCTCTTCAAAAATTTTCTCTTGGTAAGGTTCTATTTCATTATGACCAAACTTTTTATTTAATTCACTCATCTGTATTGCTTGTACTTTTTTCCAATAAACATTAAAAAAGTGATCAGGTAATAGCTCAAATTTATATTTAATCAAATAACAAAAATCTAATTTATGCATAAATTCTTCTATAAAATTTTCACTAAATGTTTGATATCTAGTTATATACAACCAATTTAAATCATCTTTTAATTCTCTCATGGTATCTTCTGTAAGATTTTGAAATATTGATACTTTGTATAAATCTAAATTATCAGAAAATTTTATGATAAATTCGTTATTTAAAGTTTGATATTGAGATATGTTTACCCAATCTACTTTATCTTTACATTTTTCAATAAAATCTTCTGATAATTTTTGATATCTAGAAATTTTAGGCCAATCATCAGGTTGAGCAAATTCTTCAATAAAAGATTTAGACAGTGTTGAATATTGTAAAACTAAATCCCAATTTACATGACTAATAAGATTTCTAATTACATCTTCAGATAAATTTTTTCTGGAAAATTCATTCCAATCAATATCCATTTATTAGAAAGAAATTTTTTCAATATGCATATAAGGTTTTAAAGCGTTACCATCACATTTTATCTTTAAGGTGATGATATCATCACGTTTACCATAAGCAAAACAGGTTACTACATCTCTATTAACATTTAAAATTTCCTTACCATTGATTTCCAGAGATATCAGTGGACTTTTATCATATATATATTTACTTTCTACTGTATCATATATATCTATATATATAGAAATTTTCATATACATATCGGTAGATAATCGCATCTCTTGATCCAGTAATTTTGAGCTCATCATATTGAAATTTACTTTTTTATAATCCCCATCTGTATGAAAATCATCTAGTATAGTAACCCAGATATCTCTATTATCTAAATATATTTTATTGACAGCATCGTTATCATTTTCAGGTTCAGAAACATTCGTAATTATTTTATTTTTTGCATCAAATTTATCATTCTGTAATATTAACGAATTTTTTTCAAAATATCTTTTATTCACAACATTTTTTTCATCTTTAGGATCTGCAACATTTCCTATTCTTTTTCCTTTTGCATCAAAAACTTTTCCTTCTAAAGAATGTAAAGTTGTATCATTTAATTCTTTTATTCTCTTGCCTGTTTCTACAGTAAAGGATAAAAAACTCTCATCATATTTAGTTTCTATATGATCTCTCAATTCATGATGATTATTCTCTATTTTATTCAAAACAAAACTTTTAGTGGTTAAATCTAAATCATCTATAGGATTTTCACAATTTTTTAAAATTCTATTTTCCATATCATAATTTCCATCATTCATTAATTTAAAACCTATACCAGGAGGTCCAATAGGTCCTTCTTTCATTTGATCATCATAAGGTGGATAATAAGCACTCATTTATTTAATTTTAAGATTTTAAACTCTTAACCATTGTTATAGTTTTATTTTTTGAATTTATAAAACATCTCTTTCTTTCTTTAAAAATAAAATAAAACTTATATTTCTTTTGACTATTCGTTATCCAATTAAATTCAATATCTAAATTATTTAAATCGGTATAGTTTTCATGATTTGATGAGTCAAAAGGAAAAATAGGATACAGTTTACCAAAATTCTCCTTATTTATCAAAGGTCCTGTATCTGTATTATTATCGTAAAGTCCTTCATGTAAAAGAGCTTCATACACTCGAATATAATCTTTATTGGTAAAATTTGTTTTATAACGCATAAGAGGAACTTGTTTATTATTAATCATCAACCAGCATTCTTTCATATCTATATGGTCAAATATCATATTATTTTTTTCATAATTATTATCTCTTTCAACATATTGAGGAATAACATAGACACTTAAAACTTCATCTGACGCTGTAGTTGCTGTCACAGATCCACTGTTGCTTCTATAAGGGCCTACCATCTTAAATCTATATCGATCCCAATTTACCTCTATATCTTTATTAGACAGATATGATTCCAGAAACAAACTTTCTGCAGAATTTTTTAATTCTATATAAGGTAAATGCAAGGTTAAACCTTCAACTACTACCTTATAATTTTCGTTTCTTATATTAGTATATATCATATTTTTATTTTCATTTCTTTGAATTTCTATTTTCACTTCAAAACCTGAAATTATCTTTTCATATTCTCTAAAGAAATCGATTATATCTTTTAAAGGTGTCCATATTTTAATGACATTGCTATCTTTCGTTAGTTCCCATCTCTTTACGAATCCTTCGTTATAATCTTTATTCATTTTCAAATTATTAAAAAATTCAGTTATTTTAGTAGTATCTTCTAAAGTACCATCATATTTGAACTCATTACGGTCAGCTGAATCAGATGTATCTAGATAAAAAAATTCATTTTGAGCTTGTGATGTTACATAATCAGGAGTATAATGAATTAATCTTAAAACATGATTCATGATTGAAAAATTTGACTGTGTATTTGATTCAATTTCAGTATCTCCTATATGTACTTTTAAAGTTTTGATAAAACCTCTACCATTTACCAGACTCACATTTTCGTTTCCAATGGATGATTTATCATTTTTTGTAATTTTTAATTTTAGTTCAAGATATCCTCTAGAATATAAAATTTTTGCTTTAGTATCATTAATATGAAAAACATAGGTGGCATTCTCATCTGAACTATGTTCTTTTGGATGAATTTCTCTTAATTCATAACTTTTAATGTGATCATTATAAAAATAACGAGTATCACTTAAATCATAAATCATTTATTTAGGAAGAATTTTTAAACCACCTCCTTTCTTTTTCATAGAAAATATTACATTTAATATATTCTTAGGTTTCAATAAAACCTTTAAAAATCCTTGTATTTTTTTACTTTTTCTTCTATACATTTATTTAAGAAGAAATAAAATTAAATTCTACAGCTCCTTTATTTAAATCTATTAATTCACCTTTTTGATTAGTAATCCTCATTTTTATTCTTTCAACAGGATCTACTTTAACAGGAAAAATATCCAATTATTAAATTCTTTTGAAATAATACTACCTGGAGGGTTTTTATTATTGAAAGAATATATGACTTCTGAATTATATTGATTTATTAAAGATCCTTTTACAACATCACAGTGAATATAAATATTATCATTTCCATTAGATATATGAGCAATATGTTCACCTTCAATCTCTGTTTCTTCATCATAACTTCCATATGCCTATAATTTTATGAAAGTTACTTTCTGTAAAATCAATTACCCAATTTTTTTTCAGTTTAATAGATATTCTTTGTCTTGCTTCAATAATACCAAATTTCACAGGTGGATCCTTACCAAATATTTTCATCATATACTCATTTAAACCTCTTACAGTATAATTACCATTTGCGATAATAATTGTTATATCTGAACTGATGTCTAACAATCTAAATTTGTTATTTCCATAATTCTTACTTATATTAAACCAGGAAACTTCCATAGAGAATGAGTGTAAAGCTAATTTTTTTTATTTTAAGAGGTGTAATAAAATTTACAGTAAATTCTTCTGATTTCTCATGACCTTCAGATTTTAATTTTATCATTTATACATAACAAAATTTTCATTATAGTCACTAGGTTTTTGTGTAGGAAATGATTTGAGAACATTTTTAGGTGATATACCTTTATTCCTTTCTCTTATATATTTCATACAAAATATACCACATTTCACAGATGAAGGTTTCTGTAAAAAACTATCATTATAACCTATTTTTTATTAGATGTAACAAGAAATGATTTAATATTTTTAGGAATATAGTCCTTCTTCATATTGTCATATTCACCAAACGGATCAAAATATTCCACATATTTATATTTAGGATCATTATAATAACAAACCCAATGAGTTCCGGGACCTGTTGATACATCTAAGTTAATGATTCCATTTTCAAATTTTCCTATTGTTTTAGGTAATAAATCGGAGGTAAACACACCTCTAAATCCTTTTTCATTTTTCATATTTTCTATAATCATTTTGTCACTGATTCCCACTGTTGATATATTCCCTTTCCAAGTTTTTTTTTTTTCCCAGATCCCTTTTTTTGTACAGCTGAACTAGCTAATCCTGATAAAGCACCTGTTGCTAATGCTGGAACTGCTAATTTAGCAGCGGTTATTAAAGAGGGTATAAGTGCCGCTAGAAATGGTAAAAATCCTCCATTTTTATCTAATTAAGTTTTACTGATTGTAATTCTTTTTTTATCATTAATATGATTAATTTGAGTTTTAGTTAAATACATCTCATGATTAGGAGTTTTAGATTTATCTATTTGTAATGTTACTTCTACTTTATTTTTAAAAGCTGATTTAAGTCTATTTTTCTGACCTTCACTCAAATAAACTTTATTTTTTATCATTTATTAACAGAGAAATTGTTTATGATATTGTTGTACATCATTATAAGTCATTTCTTTATTTTTTAATAACATATCTAACAATAAAGTTACTTGATTATACAATTTCTTTGATTTACTTCCGTTACATATTTTTTCTGTTAAATTTGATAATACATTCAATCCTTTACCTACCTTCATTTCTTTGCTACTTCGAATCATATTTAATCAATGCATATAATTTTGCAACATATTTTCTTTATTTTTAATTTCTTTTATATCATTCTTTTTCTGGTTTAATTCCTCCTCTGAAAAATTTTTAGCCCTAGAAATTGTACTTTTTAAGTTGCCTCTTTTCTTAGATAATCCTTCTTTTAACTGTTTAGCTCTTCCATACATCTCCTCTAATTTTTCTTGATCGTTTAAAAATACTGACGGTCTGTAAAATTTTTCCTCTTTTAAATATTTT
Organism: Amaurobius ferox; assembly: GCA_951213105.1. Taxonomy (NCBI): domain Eukaryota; kingdom Metazoa; phylum Arthropoda; class Arachnida; order Araneae; family Amaurobiidae; genus Amaurobius; species Amaurobius ferox. The sequence continues at coordinate 9,266,100 of OX578144.1, forward strand.
AAATTTAAATTTTGATCAATATCATAAGTATAAGATACTAATTCTTTCACAGCTTCAATAGGCTCTTTTATAGATGGAAATGAAATATTTTCTACAACATTTTGAATACTTTTCACAACTTCTTTATTTGATTTTTCATATTTTTCAATTTCTTGAGTGACTGGTTTATGAAATTCTTCTAAGGTTTTTTGAATACCTATTTTTTCTTTTAATTGATCTTCATTATTCTTTCTTATTTCTTTTTCTATTTTTACTATTTTAATTGAATCTTTTATTTGCTTTAGAAACTTGTGTTTCCGTTCTTTTTCTAAGTTCATTTATATAATATTAATTTTTTTACTGCAGCAAATTTTATTTTTACTGCTAGTAAATTATGATAAAAATTAAAGATTACACAGAACCAGAAGAATTACCTGATCCTAAACAACATCCTTTGTTATCTAAACATCCATTTAGATTACTTATAGTAGGATCTCCAGGTTCAGGTAAAACAAATTTACTGTTAAATTTGATTTATGATTTATTATTTTTTGATGCATTATATATATGTGCAAAAGATTTATACGAACCTAAATATTCTAAATTACAAGAAATATATACATTGTTTGAAGATATAGAAAGAGAAGATATTTTGAAATGTAAGAATATAAAGAATAAGAAAATATTATTAAAATTATATGATAAATTAAAAAAAAAAGTATTATTTTCTTCAGATCATAATTTTATTAATGTAGATGATTTAAATCCTACATTAAAGAATTTAGTTATTTTTGATGATTGTGTGATTGAGAAAGATCAAAAAAACATCGAAGAATTATTTATCAGAGGTAGAAAGAAAAACGCATCCTTTATTTATTTAACTCAGTCATATTATTTAACACCTATCAATATAAGAAGGAACTGTAATTACGATATATTTTTCACCCTACAACCAAAAGAAAATCAACAGATTATAAGAGAGATAGATGGTTTATTAAGTACTGAAGAATTCAAACAAATGTATAATAAAAGTGTTCAAGAAAAATACGATTTTTTTATGTTAGATTTAGTGAATTCAGAAATGAGATACAGGAAAAAATTTAATCCTATATAAATGGATGTATATTTAGAAAAAAGATTATATGTTTACAGAAAGAGTAGAAATATGTATCAAAAGATAAGTATTTCATTATCAGTAAGTAAGGTTATTCTAAGTGGAACAGGTTTATCAGCAATAGCCTTTCTACCTCTTGCATTTTTAAGTTTATCAGTTGGTATAGTAGAAGCCATAGATCTCACATTAAAATAGCAGAAAGGAAAGAAGAATATAGACATTGTTATAATTTTTATAAAGAACTCATTAATTCGTTTAAAGCTAAGGATATGACAGAAGAAGAAATTTATATGCGTGAAAAGGATTTCATAAAAAGTTTAAAATTTAATCCAGTTGAAAAATACGTAAAACAAATGCAATTGAATGGATATAAATTTCTAAATAAATAAATGGTTTGTAAAAAGAAAGGTGGTGATATTGTTGGATGGATACAAGATAAAGTAAATCTTCCAGAAATGCATTTACCAGGATATCAATATTGTGGCCCAAATACAAAATTAGAAAAAAGATTAAAAAGAGGTGATCCTGGAATAAATAGATTTGATAAAGCATGTAAAGAACATGATATTGATTACAATAAAACAAAAGATACAAAACTGAGACATGTTGCTGATCAAAAATTAATAGATAATTTAAATGCTATACAAGATTTCATGCTATTCAATGCTATACAACATTTCAAGAAAGATTAGCTAGAGGAATTATTAAACCTATTATTAAAGTTAAAAAAACTTTTGGATTAGGTCTTTCTATATATTGTGTCAAGTGTAAAGATAAAACCCCAACTAAAAATTATTATAAAACTACTTCTAAAAATAATAAACCTGTTGGTAAAGGTATCTGTACTATTTGTGGAAGTAAAAAGAATACTTTTTTAGGGAGTTAAAAGAGACATATTATAATCCAGAAACAGGTTATTGTGGAATTAATGAATTGAAAAGAAAAACAGGGTTACCTAATGTTGAAGAATTTTTACATGAACAAGATGTATATACTAGATATAAACCTGTCATTCGTAAATTTAAAAGAAGAAGAGTTTATGTTCCAAACAGTAATAATCAATTTGACGCTGATTTGTTATTTATAAAAAATTATAGCAAATATAATGATGGAACTAATTATTTGTTAACGGTTATAGATGCTTTTAATAAATATGCTTGGGCTTTTCCTATAAAAAGAAAAACAACTGAAGAAGTTGTACAAGGTTTTAAACAAGTTTTTAAAGAAAGAATACCAAAATTCATTTTGACAGATGAAGGTACTGAATTTACAGGAAAACAGACACAAAAATTATTTAAAGATAATAATATACATTGGTTTACAACTAAAAATAAAGAAATAAAATCTGCAATAGCTGAGAGATTTAATAGAAGTATAAGAGAAAAAATTATAAAATATATGCATGCTAACAAAATTAAAAGATATATTGATGTATTACCTAAATTACTTAAAAATTATAACAATTCATATCATAGATCTATAAAAATGACACCTGTTGAGGCTAGAGAAAATGAATCTCAAGTTTATAAAAATTTATATACTAAAAAGATCATGAAAAAACCTAAATTTAAGATAGGAGATAGTGTTAGAATATCTACAATTAAGAAAACATTCAGGAAAGTAGATGATTCTACATTCACTGAAGAGATTTTTATAATTTCTGAAGTATTGAAAACAGATCCAATTACTTATCGATTAAAGGATTTAAACAGTAAAGAAATTGAAGGAACTTTTTATGAAAATGAAATGGTAAAATATAATAAAAAAGATGATGTATATAAAATTGAAAAAATCATAAAAAAGAAAGGAAATAAGTATTATGTAAAATGGCTAGGATATCCTGATGAATTTAATAGTTGGACATCTGAATTAGTATAAATGAATAAGATGAAATTAATCTATGATTTGGAAGAAGAAGAACATTTTTATGTTATCGATGACGAAAGTTTAAAACAAAGATATAATAGTAGAGTTTGTTATTTTAATCGATTAAGAAGGAGATATAATATTTCTCAAGAAGTTGAGGATATGTTTTTAAAATTTTTAGATTTTATGTATTATGAGAAATCAATTAACTATTACTATTTTATGAAAAAGATTTGTGATATTTTTAATATTGAAAATAATATAAAAGTTCAAAAAGTTAAAAAGAAATATGAAAAAATATGGAATGATTTTTTACAAAGTATTTCAAGAAATGTTTCTTAATAAATGGAGCTTACAAAAAAGTGCATACACTGTTTGACTATGAAATCGGTAAATGAGTTTTACATATATCATAGAAATGAAAAAATTTATTTCCAAAGTCATTGCAAATGTTGTGATTCCATAATCAAATATAAAAAATTTAAATGTGAATGTGGTATGCAATATACATATACACACAAAAAGAGGCATTTAAAAAGTATTTATCACAGTAAGCATCTTGGAAAAAGTATTGTAAAAAATGTTTCCTAATAAATGGAGCTCAACTTAAAGTCAAAGACTATTAATGAACTTAGAAAAGTAGTAAAACAATTGAATATTAAACAACCTAAAGGTTGTAAGAAGGTTGATTTAATTAAATTATTAACTAAATATATCAGAAAAACAGGTGAATATAAACCTGTTTTAGTAGATTTATTAAATTTAGATTTGTCAGCATACTTGGAAAAAAAGAAAAAAAATATTTATTAATAAACCTAAAAAACGTAAAAAAATTAAAAAGATTTTTGATTCTTTTAATTTAAGATTTGATAAAATGATTTTAAATCTGTCTTTCCTGAAGAAAATGTATTTACAGTAGAAGAAAATCTTGAAAAGTTATTTACAGAAGATAGAAAATGTCGTATATGTGGTAAATATTATGAAGATGAAGAAGAACATATAAAGAAAGACTTAATGATTAAAAGATCAAAACAAAAAAGAAAATGTATTATTTGCGGTATATATTATAAACATTTAGATAATCACATATCAAGTCGAAAACATAAAAAAGCATTAGATGAAGGTAATGTAGAAATTAAGGAATATGAAACTGCTTATAAATCTAGATTAAGATCATACAGAATTAATAATTATAATAATATTAAAATCCCTCTAGAATTTTTAGAAGAGAAAAGAAAGGTTGTAATAGAAAAAATAAAGCATATTATGAAAGAATTTAATGGAATAAAGGTAAATTTTAAATTGTTTTGTTTGTATAAATTGAATGAAGAAATTCAAGAATTTACATTCAAAACTGAGAATCAAATTATATTAAAATCTAATGATTTACATACTTTTTATGATTATGTTATTGACAACTTAATAAATGAATCTGATGATTTTATATCAAAAGGATCTGGTTGGAGTCTTGAAGAAATTAAATTTTTAGAATTGAGAATAAATAAGTATCAACCCTTGAGAGGATCAAGTTATATTGATTTACCTGAAAAAATTAAATCTAAACAAGCTATAATAAATGTAAAAAATAAAGATAATAAATGTTTTATGTGGTCAATATTATCAGCAATTCATCCTGTAAAAAAAGATCCTCAAAGAGTGTCAAAATATGAGCAATATAAAGATGAATTGAATTTTAAAGGTATTGATTTTCCTGTTTCATTAGACAATATTAAGAAATTTGAAAAACTAAATAATATATCTGTAAATGTTTATAGTTATGATGGTTCAATTTATCCACTTAGAATAACTAACAATAAATTAGAAAAACATGTAAACTTGTTTTATATGAAAGATCATTATTGTTGGATTAAAAATATGAATAGTTTGATCAGATCACAAATTACTAATCATCGTATATTTTTATGTGATAGATGTTTAAATCATTTTTATTCTGAGGAAAGATTAAAGATACATGAGGAATACTGTAAAGAGAAAGAAGCTGTCACAATTAATATGCCTAAAACAGATGAAGTTATTCAATTTAAAAATCATGAAAGAAAAATGAGAGTACTATATACTATATATGCTGATTTTGAATCTCTCTTACCAAAAATTGATACATGTGAGCAAGATCAAACTAAATCATATACTGTGAAATATCAAAAACATGTAGCAGATGCATTTTGTTATTATATCAAATATGAAAAGGAATACTTTAAACCTCCTGTTGTTTATAGAGGACCAGATACAATCAAAAAGTTTGTATCTATGTTAAAAGAGGATACTCTTAAAATTGAAAAAATGATAGAAGACAAAACTAAAAAATATGAAAGTATCAAATCAATGATAGAGTTCGATGAAAATCATTATAAAAGAACTAATATTTGTCATATATGTGAAAATCAAATCTTAAATGATGAAAAAGTAACTGATCATTGTCATATAACTGGAAAATATAGAGGTCCAGCTCACAATATTTGTAATTTAAATTATCAAATTCCAAAATTTATTCCAGTAAAAATTCATAATTTAACAGGTTATGATTCTCATTTGTTTATAAAAGAACTTGGATTTGATCAATCAAAAATAGATGTTATACCTAATACTGAAGAAAAATATATATCTTTCAGCAAAAAAATAGGAGGTATGAAATTGAGATTTATTGATACATTTAAATTTATGTCTTGCAGTTTAGATAATTTATCAAAAAACTTGAGACCAGAGAAAGAAATAAATAGATATCCTCCAAAAATACGAAAAATGAAATATATTAAATACTTAAAATCAAAATTTAGAGAGACATCATTACATTTTCCTGATGATAAATTAGATCTCATTACAAGAAAAGGTGTATATCCTTATGATTATATGGATTCTAGAGATAAATACAAAGAAACATAATTACCTTCAAAAGATAAATTTTATAATAAATTGAATGAATGTAATATAACTGATGAAGAATATAAACATGCTCAACGTGTTTGGAAAGAATTTAATATAAAAAATTTAGGTGAATATACAGATTTATATGTTAAAACAGATGTATTAATTTTAACAGATGTATTTGAAAATTTTAGAGATGTTTGTTTAAAAACTTATAAATTAGATCCAGATTGGTATTTTACTGCTCCTGGTTTATCTTGGGATGCAATGTTAAAAATAACAAATGTTAAATTAGATTTATTAAATGATTATGATATGATTCTCATGATAGAAAAAGGTTTAAGAGGAGGTGTTTCACAATGTTGTAATAGATATGGAAAAGCTAATAATAAATATATGAAAAATTATGATAATAGTAAAGAATCCAATTATTTAATGTATTTAGATGCTAATAATTTATATGGATGGGCTATGAGTCAATATTTACCATATGGAGAATTTAAATGGTGTAATGAAATAAATTACGTTAGACGTGAATTATATAACAATAAAATAAAAGATGATTCAGATATTGGATATATATTTGAAATTAGTTTAAGATATCCAAAAGAGTTACATGATTATCATTCAGATTTACCATTATGTCCTGAAAATAGAATACCTGAAAATTCGAAACAAGGTAAGTTATTAACAACTTTACATGATAAAGAGAAATATGTAGTTCATTATAGAAGTTTAAAACAATATTTGAAAATGGGTTTAAAGGCTGTAAGAGTACATAGAGTATTGCAATTTAAACAATCGAATTGGTTAAAAAAATATATAGATTTAAACACTGAAATGAGAAAGATAGCTGCTAATGATTTTGAGAAAGATTTTTATAAATTAATGAATAATTCTATATTTGGAAAAACAATGGAATCTATAAGAAAGCGAATTGATGTAAGATTATGTTGTAATTATGATCAAGTTAAAAAATTAATTGCTAAACCTAATTTCAAATGTAGAACTATTTTTGATGAAAATTTGGTAGCTGTTCACATGAAAAAAAACAAAACTATATTTTAATAAACCGATTTATGTTGGAATGAGTATATTAGATTTATCTAAACATTTAATGTATGATTTTCATTATAATGTTATGAAACCGAGATATAAAGATAATATTAAGTTATTATATATGGATACAGATAGTTTTATATATGATATTAAAACAGATGACTTTTATGAAGATATGAAGTCTATGATTGATTATTTCGATACATCTGATTATCAAGTAAATAATCTGTATAATATGCCTAGATGTAATAAAAAAGTATTAGGTAAAATGAAAGATGAAAATAACGGTGTGATTATGGAAGAATTTGTAGGTTTAAGAAGTAAAATGTATTCAATAAGATTAGAAAAACAGAGTGTTGAAGAATATAATAATAAAAATGAAGACCATAAAAATGTTGAGATTAAGAGGTCTAAAGGTACTAAGACTAGTACCGTTAAAAAACAGAATATCATTTGAGGATTATAAAGACTGTTTATTAAATAAAAAAGATCAATATAGAACACAGAATTTAATTAGAAGTAAGAAACATGAATTGTATTCAATTCAAGTGAACAAGATAGCTTTATCAGCAAAAGATGATAAAAGATTTATATTAGAAGATGGTATGAATACTAGAGCTTTAGGACACTATAAAAATGTTTACTAATAAATGGATGAGTGCTTAGGTGATATTCGAGCTTTAAATTTTACAAATTCTGAAGAAATTTACTATATGACTTATCTTTGTAATGAATTGTATGATTTATATATAAAATATGATCATAATAAAAAACTATTATCAGAAAGTTTTCAAAGGTTGACTGAATTAATTGAAAAAGAAGAAAATGAAGATATTAAATTGAATGGATTAGGAGTTTTATATGTTATTTCAAAGAATTTATTCTATTGGACATGAATTTTATAAAAAATGTTTAAATTAAATGATCCTGAAAAAATTGTGCCGCCTTACTTGAGTCAACTGAGAACAACAATAATCTTAGAAGCGAGGTCAAAGATGAGCAATCCTTATCTTTTCACACCCGGCGCAAAAAAAAAATCAATCAACACGCGGCGCGCTTTCTAAAGAGGAAAAAATAATGTGAAAGACAGATAATTCTATATAATTTTCTACAAGTCAGTGCAGTTTTAATATATTAGAGGGGTTTATAAAACTATTTTATCTCTATAATTCAGGGGGGGATGACTATCCCCCCCTATAATGTTTAGTTTATAAAAAAATGTTTACTAATAAATGGAATAGTTCAATAGACTGAGAGGTTATCCCAAGACGCTTAAATTAAATGATTTATATCCTGGGGAATATAATCTAATATCATTGAAAAAAATTAAAACCAAATATGGAGATACAGTAATTGTAAAGTTATATGTGAAAGGTATTGAAAAAGATTATTATTTAGCAAATAAACACGGTATGCTATCTGATGAATCTATATATGAAATCAATAAAGGTAGATTTTTATTTAAGTATTCAGGTATGATTAATGATAAATATGAATATGAATTAGAGGAAGCTTAATATATTTTAGAGTTAAAAGGAACAGCAGTCTTAGTAAGAATATTATTATAATTTTGAGATTAGTAAAGAACAACTTACTTTTGTTGATTTTTCTAAGCTATAGATGGCAGCACTTCCTTTAATATTTATTAATCTTTTAATATATATTAAACTATAGTACTTTGTGTATATATTCTTCAAAAACTATCCTTCTTTATTTTATATTATTTATAAACTATTTTTTAGTTGAAAAGGTCTTAGATGTTAACTTTTTTCGACTAAAAAATATTATGTCATGTTTATATTTTTAAAATTTATATGTGTTATTGCCCCGGGGTTGGCTGAATGGATAAAGCAATGGTCTACTATCAGAAAGATGCTGGTTCAAATCTCCATGTGCACTGTGAATATATGATCCGTACGTTATTTATTAGAATTAATTTGATTTAATTAGTATTAGTCTATATATATATAGTATATTAATTGTATATTCCTTGTCTATTTCAGTCATAGAAAATTGGAGATGGAATCCTGGCTGTGTTGAATAGAGGGCCTGACTGACTGATGAGGAGCCTGGCTGATGAGGAGTCCTAAGAAAAAAAAAAGGATTTCCCCCCCGTAGACCCTAACCCCCAACGTGTTGAGACGTATTTAACACCAGAAAAGGTCTACGGGGGGAAGGGGGTTTTTGCTGAATTTTACTATATTTTATTTTAGATTGGTACATTGGATAGTGCTGCTATCTATCAAATAAATCTTCATTCACGCTTGAAGTGATAAAACTTCGCTGTGTCGATAAACACTTTTATTTTTTTTTTGCTTCTGATATGAGAAAGCTTAAAGAGCCTTTTCTATCTGTGGACGCGTTTCAAAGTAGATTTATATATTCTGGTGGTGGCAAATATGAGAGAGTTATTTATTCTATGAAACCTATCGTGTTAAATCACTTTATTTTCTGACTTTAATTATGTTTTAAAAAATCAAACTTTTATGGGGGGACTAACGGTCCCCCCATTTATTTTAAAGCTTAGAGGACTTCTATTCATTTAGAAGTCCTCTTTTTTCACGCATTTATTTAATTTCATCCTATGTATAAGGTAGCTCCAAAATGGAGCGGCCTATCTTTTGATCTCTTTTTTCATGCATTTATCTTAAAAAAAGTTAAAATTTGGTCTAAATGTAAAAAAGGTCTTATTTTAATATAAAATCATGTTTTTAATATTAAAATGGATCGAGACCTTTTTTTTTATATATAAAAAGATAAAAATAAGCTATAAAATATAGTTTTTAGTGTATAAAGTACATGTGCGCTCATACGTACATATATATACTACTATAACTTTTAGTTTTTCGGACATTACTGGTTTGAAACCTTTTCATACAAGCCATCTAGCCAAATATAAGAAACACCTAACTTTATGTACATAAAAATAATTGAATGAAAAAATAGTTCAGGGATTTTCATGTGATCCCCACATTAGATTTTTCTAACTGTAATGTACCTTATTTTGCTACATTCTACTTTTTATATATAGCGGCTCTATATGAAGTCCCATTTATTGTCTGGGTAGGAATATTATTCAAAATTTTAATATATGCTTTTCACCTAGTTAAATTTTGAATAATTATGCTAACTAGCTAAAAGAATATTGTCTCCAAAATTGCAATTTTTTTGCATAAATTACTAATATTTACTATGTTCTTATTAATTATCGAATGCAACTTCAAAAAAAGAAATTTCAAATAGGGTGATAAGATCTTATTAAAACTACATGACAAACTTTTCTACCAGAAAAGATAGTTTCAAAATGCATCTTGTAAAGTTGAATCTACTATTTCCCCCAGGTATATCGACAATACATGCTGAATGCTCGAATAAATGTCACGAAACTCAAACATCAAGAACTGTATTTTTTTTATCTCAACAGGTATTAAGACATTTTAGGATGGTGAAAGAAGTAAAATAGAATGATTTCCCATCTCGGTAAATTTTATATCTTTATTTTAGGTATCACGAGGATTTAAAACTTAACAAATTTCTTGACTTCAATCCTACAAGTGCTGAATTTTATACGCATTCGAGTTAAGAAGAAAAATATGACATGGTCAAAACCTATCTACTAATAAAAACTTTATTTTTTCTTTACACCGTTATTCATTATTTTCCTTATATACATAATGTATAAGGAAAGCATTGTGACGGGGTCGAAAATTCGAATTCGAGTTTTCGACGGGAGAGCACGTTTCAAGCATCCCAGATCACGAATCAAACATTTTTGAGGTGATGTCTGTGTTTGTGTGTGTATATGTGTGTCTCAGTGAGTCTGTGGAGACGATATCTCATGAACGGATGGAGCGACTCGAATGGAATTTGGTACAAAAATCACAATCCGCGAATACTGGAAGCCTATTGTTTTTAAATGTTATCGAATGTCCAACCCCCCGCTAAATTTTCGAGTGAAATTTTGAAAAAATCATCAAAAAATGAAAACCTTTAATATAGTTACGCAAATAGACATTTCTTATGTAATTTACCTTAGAAAACGATTAACATAAACTTTAGAACGCTAGCATGAACCGTTCTCAAGATATTGTACATTTTTCAAATAAATTTATCCAAAAATCTTAAAAATTAAAAAATATATTTAATTTTCAGAAACTGTTCACTTTTCAAATGTAATACCATGCGATAAATTGGGTGCCATCATTTTCATGGATCTAGCTCGTGCCTTTCATGAGAAAAGATACTGTACAAGGCTTGACATAAACTTTAGAACGCTAACATGAACCGTTCTCGAGATATTGTACATTTTTCAAATAAATTTATCAAAAAATCACATAAAATTAAAAAAATATATTAACTATCGTGAAATGCGTTCACATTTCATATGTAACATTATGCAGTAAATTTGTTATCCTCATTCTCGTAGATCTAGCTCGTTCCATTCATGAGAGAAGACAAATTGTATAATAGTTTTGTAATTTGATGCCATTATTATTATGCTTGGCAACATTTTGACGGCAAATTTGGCGAATATCGCCAACTTGGCGAGTTTTTCAAATGTTGCTACATTGACGATAATATTGGCAAATTGATAAAAATGTCACCAAATTAATAAAAATGACTCTAAATTAATGAAAATGAAAAATAATTGTTGAAAACCCAATATCTTGGAAAGAATAAGAATCTAGTATAAGAGAGAAGATGCTTTGTGTAATAGTTTTGTATTTGACCGCCATTAGTCATTTATCTGATATAAGAATAACCTATTTCTCCGATCATAATGCTTGACGAAATTTAGCGGAATATCGCCAACATGGCGAGTATTGGAAATGTTGCCAAATTGATGCAAATATCGCCTAATGGATAAAAATGCGCCAAATTGATAAAAATGACGCCCAATAAGTTCCCATATTTTGCAAATTTTTAATTCCGTTATATGATGGACATACCTTTTATTATATAAGAAATATTCTTTAAATATCGCTAGATTGGCGATATTTGGCATCTCATTGACGAAAATATCGTCAAAATTGCACAAACATGACTACGAATTAATGAAAATGACGCATAATTGATGAATTTGTTAATAAAATATTTAAATATATGGACTATATTTCTTATGAGGTTGTTATCAATATTGATAATTGCTAATTTATAATTCAGCGAAATAGAAGTTAATTGGGTACGATAAAGTTTGAGACGTTGTCATCTGTATGTACAATTTACCGGGTCAAATGTGCAATTTAACGTTACAGACACTGTGCCGTATATCTTTTCATCACTTTTTCACCGTTAAGGAAGTAAATTCATTTCGCTATACAAGGAAAGCCATGTGCTGCCCACATCATATTTCTAGTTATAAAAATGAGTGAAGTTGGGGAAACAGGTTCGGTCTCCTGCGGCGACATCACAGAAACCACAAACCATTTTGAGATTTTATAATTTTTTTGGAAAAGTTAGAGTTTCTTAAACTTGTCAAGAATGTTTTTATTTATGAAGTTGTATTTTTATGAGTTTAGCACTTGACATACAACATGAGAAACGACGTCCCCGAAATAACAGTCTTACAATTTAATTATCCAGTATTCGAAGACCATTGGGGATATCAGGATAAGATTCGGTTTCAATTACACAGTAAGTGTCAGCAATTTTGCCGATTTAAATTTAAAGAAATGGGTAGGTTAGAACGGTCTTATAAGGCGCTACATGTAACTTAATCCTTATTTATTATCTCTATGTCTAATTTACTTTTATCCCTATTCGCACAAAAAGATGATATGTTCTCTTTATCCCCCCAAATCTGGATCCACAGGGTGCCCTTATTATATTACGTCTTATTATATGATCCATATACAACAGCTTGCTTATACCACGGCATAAGACGTACAGAACTAGCTGCCATAGCTCGTGAAGTATATATATATATATATATAATTGAAGATTTTTATTTTAACTTGTAATATATATTTATATATATATATGTATATATATATATATATATATATATACCCGAGATTTACCATTAATAGAAAAATGCTGTTTATAAAATGAAGAGAAATGAGAATAGATTGATGTGGTAACTATAAGACTGTACAACAAGCTGTTGTATCTGAAAAACAATAAAAGTAATTATGATAATATCATATATTATAATATTTTAAATACTCCTGATATTATGTGCCAGAACTACCGTGAAGGTAAGGAAATAGACCGTAAAAAAAGGGTGAATTAAAACTTGTATATGAGAGCATGTAAGAAAGTAATTGAACTCATATCTAATGCAGTTACCAAAGGTACTAATCCCCTGGTTCCCTACATAAGAATACAAGGGGTAAATACTAATGTATAATTACTTAATGTGCAAGATGAAAAATTGCAAATCAGAAACAAAGTGTAGCTCGATAAGCTAGACATTTTCTAGCTCCCAAAAAGTGTGGATATGGTATAAATAGAATAAAATGAATATTAATGGAATAAAATGAATATTAATGGAATAAAATGAATATGAAAAGCATTTCTGAAACCATGCACATTATCAAGGGCCATACATGTTTAATTAATGCTGTATCTACGTTTCTGTGTACACAACTGTAAAATGTATTACAGAAATAATGTACAAAGCCCGACGTAGAAGAAAATACAATGTGGATCAAATACACAAAGAAAACAAATATGAATATAATATATACTATTACACCAGCTAGTGGTAAATTATTTAAATGAGAATACAATGTGTAATTTAATGTTAAATCGAAATAATATATATATATATATATATATATATATATATATATATAGTAATATTCTGCAATTTCTAGTTTCATTTAAAAGTTGAAGTATTTTTCAAAATAGAGTATACATCTGGCGTCTTGTGCATTTGTTTATAGTTCTTAACTGATAGAGTTAAAAAGTATGCACAGCTCCTAATAATATACGCTTTTTATTTAGGTTTAAAAAATATCTCTAATTCAGGTGTTTCATTTAATTGAAATAAAATTTTCACAATTATGTTAAGGTAACTGAACGTATTCGTGCATAAACTTTATTCATAATTGTAAACTACAAATATGCCATGAAAGCGCATCTGCATGGATTTTAATTATTGTATTATGCAAATAAATTCCTCCTGAATTACATTAATAAAAATATATATAAAGCAGCAAATGCTTCTATTATATTACGCCTAAAACATGTTTCACGAATATTTTTTAGTTTGTTTAAAACACTGGGTCTTGAATTAATTATTAATGTGTCTAATTTGTGCTATGTAATTATGTGGTGTACGTGGCTTAACAAAAACATTGTTATGCAGAATAAATAAAGAATAATTTAGTCTAGAAAAATTGGGCCTATATCATTTGCAAGTTTAAGTAAAAATGCTGCAATTAACAGTATTCTCACTAACTATAACCGCCATGTTATAATTATTCTTTACTGAAGTTTTGCATTAATTTTTTCTGTTCAAATTCGAAAAATTCTTCTTTTTTTTATTTTTTGTTATTCTAACTTTCTTGAACAGTGTTTACAACGCAAATTACCTTAGAAAATGCTAGCGAGTAATATGCTGAGCACAAACGTATATATTGTAAAGGTTCGGTGTATTTATATATAGCAACATTAATATATTTTTTATAATTGATTTTGACCAGACTTTTATTCTAATGTAAGTCAGAATGTATTTGTAATTTTATTTACAAAGTACAAATGGAAGCATTATAACGCTATTATAACTTCAAACTGAAGAAATCAAAGGTTTTTGTTTCATTTTGAATTGCGACGTTATACATTTTCCAGTTTGGGTTATGTTGATTTCGTCTATAAAGTACACCGGTCAGTATCATAAAAGTACTATAATTTCTTTCTGTAAAAAATGGAACATTTTCTTTATTATTTTTTATTTATTTATATTTTTGCGACAGTATATTTATCTGGTTTGGGTTGTATTTTGGTTTTTGTCGTTGGTGATTTCATTTTTAAAGTGTGGAAAGCAGCATTGTAAATACATTATAATTTCAAATTAAAATAAATGTGTCTCACTTTATTAGTATTTACAACTTTACATTTTTTCTGTTTTTAAGAAATTATGAAATATGCAGTAAAACATTTATCGAATATTCAATTTCTGTGCTTAATTTTAGTTGAAGCAGCATTTATGAAACATTCAGTGTAATATCGCATAGGACAAAATTTTACATAATCATACATACAAGGGTTTATGTATGGCTCAATTATCACGAGGTTTAATAGAGCCATGGTCCAATGTTTTTATTCGTTACGTCATTAGTTCTCTTGGAGACAAGTTACCCCCAACCCCGGGGGTGTACATTGTCAAGTATGGTATCAATCAGAAGATTTTTTTACACCCTTTAAAGTGAAGTGTAATATGCTATAATTGTAAACATTTGACCGACAATACCAATTTTTCAAAATTTTTCTTGCAAAATTTGAAAAAGAAAGTTACTAAAAAATGAATTCTGGCATGAGAATGTCGATTTATGTCACGCGCCAGTTAGTTATCCAAAATTATTACCGTTCCTCATTTGAAAATTTAGAATTTTTACCTTGAAAGACAAAGCTATAGTGTCAGTGAATTTGCAGTTAAAAGTGCATGTATCTATACAGTGTGTCCTCGATGATATTAAGAATAATTCTTTTATTATAATTTTATCGGTTTTCGTAACTGACAATATCTCGAAAATGGTGCATTTTAATATCGTTAAACAATGCGTTGAATTTTATGTTGAAAATTTACATGTCATTATTTGTCACAATAGTCTTCATATATTTGTATTTAAAATAATATTATTAAGTGTAAGGTTATTGGCATAAATTAATTAAAATAATTTTTCAAATGTCATTAATGGATTTCATTAGGACATTTGAAAAATTAGGATTTCGTCCCTAGATATCATAGTTAGATTTTCGATTATTTCATATTTTTTAAGTAATTTAATTGTAATTGTTTTTACAATTTATTCAAATACAAATGTGTTAAGTAAAATAAGTCAGATTAATATTTCCTAATTGCAGAATCCGCCCTATAGGCGATTTCAAAGTTATGAATAGTGTCACTGCAGTTACCAACATTAGTTTTGTATTCCCCACAGCTGATTTAAAACCATATGCATTTTTCTCTATTTTGCTTTTACATTAGTGCAAACCACACCTGTTTACGCGTTCTGTAACTGTGGACTTGACAATTACACTCTTGTGAATTCAACCCTTTGAAGCCGACTATGAGGTTTGATTTCATCGGTCACTACAAAGGTTTGAAAACTTGCGGCACATACAAATTTTCCTGTTATCATGTTATTTATCATCTAATCCGTGACGAGGAGTGGAAATGTTTTTGCTGCTATCTATTGCTGCAATGGGAGCTATATTCCTTAATTTTCATAGATTTCTGCACTACCATAAGAACAGATTTCTTGTAGCAAAACTTGAATGCGAAAGAATTGTTTTATCGAAGTTTCATAACGATAATGTCCTACAATATATTTTGAACTTTTATTACTTTATCAATAAACATGTTTTTAGAAATTCCAATAATTTTATTGTGTAAGCTAATATATTATCAGATGCAAAGAAACAAAAAATGCCAAATTAATTTCTCTGGTAAAAATGAAAATTCTCTTTGTATTAAATTTTTCCTAGACATTTTTAATTCCCCAGAGCAGTGTAAATAAAATAACTTAGCAAATATTATTCTTTTGGAACGGCGTCGGTTGTGTCAATTAGGTAAGAATTCCATCTGTTTTTTTATGCCTCTGAGCTTATTTATTGATCAAATGATTAAAACAATAAAGGAAGTGTATTTGCTAATTTTCCGTTTCAAACAGCTGCTAGTGATGCGTACACAATAGTTCATTGTAAGAATAAGTTTTACCAATATTCTTAGGACAAAAGAATTGAATATATATTGTTGTCTTTGTTCTTTATCGATCTTGTGTTCTTTGTGTGAAATATTTCTCCAGTCTAGATTAGGGGTTTAAAAAATATCTAATTTGATTTCCGAGTCATAGTTAGAACTCCACCGTCATTTCCCATTCAAAATGGCTTTAAGACTTGTTTTCTACTTACAATAGAATTGTGAAGCATGTTATAGTTGGTGATAATAAATTACCTGGATTGTCAAATAATTCTCATAAATAAGAGCAGGTCAAACATTATAGAGAGATTGGCAACTGCCGACTAACTTATGATATAATTAGAATGGAATATTTTTAGAAATGTCGGAAAATTAAAGGTGATAATAGCGATCGTATAGAATTTTAAATACTACCTAATAGCGTTATGCGTCGTGTTGACCAGGTCTCATTCCCTCGCCTGTTCTAGGAATCGGTTGGTCAACCATAGATCGATATTAAAGGGAACGAAGCAACACACCAAATAAACAAACTGTAGAAACAGAACAAATTAATTAAATAACAAAGTATTTATTCAAATAGAAATTATCTAGATTCTCAAGCAATTAACATATTATAAGCATCACCTTGACCAAAGGTATTTAACATTTTCTCCTGTTGATGCATATCATGTTAAATATACAATTATACATACTTACAATACGATGACGTACCCGGCAACCCATAAAAAATAATCCAAGAAGAGGGGAGGTCACAAAGTTTGACGCCCGAACGCCTTAATCTTTATCGCCACGGTTATGGCATGGCACTTCGTTGCTTAATTAAACCAAAAGAACTTCAACACACAGAGATGACGGAACCCTGGTGGTTGAAACACCGGATAGATTCTAGTTCCAACAGCTAATAGCACACTGGACAGGCACTGTATGGCCAAAGGCATATAAACTGGCATTATCACGCAGGAACACAATAAATCCTTCGGTCCTTTTGGGATTTCTCTTTTAGGCATGCAAGTAGTTAATAATTTTCATACGGTTTTAAGCGAGCTCTGCTGCTCGTCCATAACTGTTACTTCGCCACGGCCGAAATCCATCGTTTCTATTTTTAATATACAGGGTGTCCCATCAACACCGCCCAAACTCTGCACATCCAGATTCCTCGCTTGGAATACATAAAAATCGGCGAAAGAACTGAACCTCTACGACCCATAGTTTTCGATAAAAATGCGAGAGTAAAGTATGACGTCATATCCTGTGTAAGAAAAAACAACTTTATTGGAAACATGAACATCGGAATTTGCATATGTTGACATAGGAAGATGTTAAAAATGTCCACCGTGCACACCGAGGCATGCATGCACGTGCCGTGGAATTACGTCAAACCGTAGTTTGAATCATATTTAAAAGGCTGCATCTAGTAATTATCGGTAATCTTCGCATGATGATAATGTTTTCCGTACGTGAATATTGCAACATGTACGTTATGCGCACGCATATATGCCTCGATACGCGCGGTGGACATTTTGAACAACTTCCTATGTAAACATATGCAAATACCGATGTTCATGTTTCCAATAGAGTTGTTTTTTTCGTGCACCTGATATGACGTCATACTTTTCTCTCTCGCATTTTTCTCGAAAACAATAGGTTCTAGAGGTACAGTTCTTTGGCCAATTTTTATGTATCTCAAGCGAGGAATCTGGCTGTGCAAAGTTTGGGCAGACTTGATGGGACACCCTGTATTCATTTTTTTATCAATCCGCGCGAATTCTATCACCCATCGTAGAGTAACGCGGTGACTTTTCGGTCGTCCATACTCCACATCAATCCAGGATCAAATGCCACGAGCGTCATCCGAATAATCCGTACGTCACTCTCCAATCAAGCCTCCATTGCTAAACGAGAGCTGCATCAGTGAGGTATCGTAATTAAAACCGCAACAAACTTAATTTCCAGGTGAATGCTGGTGACAAACAGAACTGCGTTTCCCCATGTTATCCTACGGAAACAAAAGATCTGTCGATAAAATGGCTCTGAAATGCAGAAAATTGGTATGGTGTTCCAAAAGTCTATACGACACAATTCAGGATTTACCTTATTTATTTATTTTTATTATTCCTTTAGATAAATTTGACCAGGAACTGGCATTCTTATAGATGTGCGAGCCATAAGAAATTATTAAATATCTATAGCAAAATAATATTTTTATGTATAACTAGCAGTATATCCGTTCTTCGTATGGGATATATAATATAAAGAAAAAGTAAAATTCACAATTATGTGCAAATGCTTATAATATTGTAAATTACACTGTTATTCAAAACATTTTATTATATATTTAATTTAATTTTCCTAAAATGTATAAGAATATATGTTTTAGCTATACAAAATTATCTTCAGGAGCAGAGCTAAGGAGTAAAACATCCTGGTCCCAATTGTAAGCAAATTTTTAAAAATAATTTGGCGAAAATGAAAGCGCTCAAATGATATTAGAAGATACTCGTATACCAGTAATACTTTCAGTTTGTGTCAACAATCGGTTAAACACAATATATGCATTAAACATGATATATAAGTTTCAAAATCTTTACCGAAATAAAACAGATGAATAATGATAAAATCTTTTGTTGTATAAATACATCGGATTTAATTTCCTTGCTAAAAAACCATTCCATCGCAACATGAAATATTTTTCTTCAAATAAATCAGCTATAAAAATATCGTTAGCGTAATGCCATCTCTATAATAGGTTCGTTTTTACTAATATCTGGCGAACCTGTGGTCCTAGATATGGACTTGGGTGGGATTGGTCAGTGATTAGGACGCGGGGATTGCACTCGAACGACCCGATTTGAATTCCCAGTGTTGTCCAAACTATCTCCTGTCTACTCGTAGTACGGGCACATTGAATCTATGGGTCCGAATGTACTTCCGAAAGTTTCGTGGCAGGCAAAAGAGGGTGCTGTACCTGTGGATGGCTCTCCTCCATGTGTTCCTGTTTAAATTGGGTGGCACTGCCCAGAGCGCCCAAATATATACCTTACACTTTCGGGTAGATCAGATAGTCTGAGATGAAAGAAAAAGCATGGACTAAATTTTAAGGCTATCCGCATAATTAGATACATACTACAATTTTAAGACCAATCCAAAAAAAATTATGATTATTACAGTCAGTGAATACTGAACATTATTTATTTTAAAAGCGAATGTTTCAACTCTCTGCCCAATCCAATTTTTTAATGATTTTTTGAAAAAAAAATCATTCAAAATCAGGACCATTAATAATATTATAAAAATAAGTATATCTTACGTAATTTCTTATTTGAAAACGAATGGAATCCATTTTAGAATCCTTGGATGGACCGTTTTTGTGATATAGTGCGTTTTCACATAAATTCACCAAAAAGTTTACAAAACTTAAAAGTAAGTAGAAAGGTACCTTAGGTAGGTTGATATCGATGATAAATTTGTCAAAATATCGCGAACTTCTCGAAATTTTAAAAAGTTTGCCATATCGACGAAAATGCCACCAAATTGGCAAACATGACGCTTATTTAGCGAAAATAACACCGAAATGGATGGCAATCTAATATTATTTAATGATTAAAATCGTTCATAATATAGACATATGGCTTAGAACATTATTGAAATATTTCTAAATGTCAAGTTAGATTTGCGCGAAATATAAATTAATTTGGTACTTTGAAATTGTCTTATATATTGCCAACCAGAAAAGTTCAAAATATTAATGAACAATTTAACATTAAAAACATTGAGCCATGGATTTTGTACATCATAATGTTGCTATGTAACATGTGAAGTATTTGCATTATGTTGAAAAAGTCATGTGTTTCCTCATCAAATTTTTATCAACGATTTCTTTATTGCTATTTCTCTAAATATCGATGTGTGTATATACAGGGTGTTCAGAAAGTTCCGGAACGGCGCAATATCTCGAGAAATACACTTCGGATCAGAAAATAAAAAAGACGTATTCAATATTTTTAGAAAAACTACCCAATGATGCCAAAATTGACCCCCTCCTGGGGGGAGGGCAACTTTGACCCCCATTTTTTATTGCAGATTTGGATTCTAAAATTGACCTCCTCCTCCTCCCGTTAACCGTTCACTTCAGCGACAACTGCTGACTTAAGTTTAGAAAACGGTTCAAAACTACTTTTAGGAACAACGATGTGGACGTAGTAGTTTTCTGTTCCCTTCGGATTGCTTGATTAACATGAGTCACCTGCCTCTCATGATCAGGGTGATTTTTTCTGTAACTCCCCTTTCCTCTCATGATCAGGATGTTTTTTCTGTAATTTTAAACGTTAGTACCTCACTTCCGTTTTTCCCGATTATAGAGCCGTTTGTGGGAGCAAAATTCAAAAATCGTTGGTTAAATGTAAGTAATTTTTTCTGTAGAATCCAAATCTGCAATAAAAAATGGGGGTTCCCATTGAAAATTTCAAATTTGCCAAAATTGACCGCATTCCCCCTCCTGGGGGAGGGGGTCAATTTTGGTGTCATTGGATAGCTTTTCTAAAAATATTGAATACGTGTTTAGTTTTTGATCCGAAGTGTATTTCGCGAGATATTGCGCCGTTCCGGAACTTTCTGGACACCCTATATATATATAATTGAAGATTTTTTTTTTACTTGTATTATATATACCTGAGATTGATTGTTAATAGAAAATGTTCTGTAATGTTCTGTATTATTTTGTGTTTTATATTCTGTTTTCTACAAACTGACCTCTATTACATCTTTTAATTGTACATTTACATTTATTATTTCATTCTGAATTCAACCATCTACCTTTTGATTTTCATATTTGCAAAAAACTTTTTTAAAAAAGGTAAAACCTGTTGTAAAGCTGCATTTGCGCTTATTACAGAGTTTATTTTCTTTTTAATTTTAATTTTATTTTATTTTGTTTATTATTGTCGCTAACGCATTTCTGTACTTTAACTATAGGCCCATCAATGTCTTAACAGTGACCTCTATGGATATCGTTTTTATTTAGCTAACCCTTTCATTCCTTCCATTGATTAATTTTGGCATGTCTTCACATTTCGCATTATGGAGTATTTTGGTTTGAATTCTCTCATCGCTTATATGATTTCTTCTGCGGGTTATTGCTCTTTTTGGTAGATTTCACACTCGATTCTCAAACTCGTTTTAAGTGTATGTATAGTGCTGACATCTCTCGGCAGGCATTAGAGTTTTTTGTGTTATTTATTTCTGTATCTTTTAGTTAACCCAGGCGTCAATATATTTTTTGCTTATTTTTACATTTTAATCTAGACATGGATTTCCACTATATATACTCTTTTGCCTGCAGTTGTAGGGATTCAGTCAGACACATACGTATTAATGGCTTTGTATATCTTCCATTGCGGATAATTATGACTATTTGTCCACACTTCGCTTATTTATGAATATTTCGTATGAAAATCTCATTTAGATCTTATATACTACGCTTTTTTTGTTACTCTCCGAAATTTCGTTTCAATTCTTCTTTATGGTATTTGTAATAATTTGAAATTCGTACCTGACAAAATAGTTTTTGAAGGGGTTTATATTGGGAATTTTAATTAAAATTCGTGATGTAAATTTTATTCATTACCTAGTGTCCGGTCTATTATTAATATGAATTGGGATAATTATAGATCGACAAACATTGACCAATTAAGCGTTATAGACGATTTGGAAGAATACCATACCTACTCTCAATCTAAATCACCTCCCTTCAATAGATGCAATAATCTTAGGTGCAAAACTTGTCCTTATGCTGACCATTACAAATTAATAGTAATTCCACTTCACAAAAATTCTGCAAAGTTTTTAATTGAATATACAAACTTAATTGTACTATTTGTAACTTATCCTATATTGGCCAAACCAGCAACCCTTTATATCTGAGAATGAATAAGGAATGTCCACAGGGATCATATTAAAAAATTTGACCATAAAGTCTTTAATGATCTCCCTACTAAAAATCAATTTGAATATCAGCACTTTGCTACACACGGATTTGAAAATGTATCCCTTCATATTTTAGATATTAAAATTTCACTCACTGGTAGATTAGTATTTGAAAATTATTACATTAAAAAATATGAAACTCTCTTCCCCTATGGCTTAAATTAAATTTATAATAATAATAATGTTGTTAATAATCATTTTGAATACAATTCTAATAAATATTCAGTATATAAACATCTTTTTCAGTATCCAAAGTCATCAACTCCTAGTAAAAAGCGATATAAGCGTGGCAAAGGAAAAAGTAACTTAAGTAAAACTATTGATTACAGTGCAGATATTTTGAAATTACAATATAATTATTCTCAAACTTTCAATTTTCTACCTGTTAGAACTTGGTTATATAAAGTCAGAAAATGCAAATTAAGTATTGTTTATACTAATTTTTTTAAATTAAAATTAACTCATGAGCATTTTAAACATTTATTTTATGATTTGCTTCTTTCACGTACAAATTTCTTAAATTACCACCTACTCCATTCACCAAATCCACATACTAAAATAGCTTACTGTGTAATTTTTTTAAACACCCTATTCTTAATTCTCTTAACTTTAATAATTTATTTGCAAAACCTCAACACTTGTTACCAGTAAATGATATCAAAATACAAAAATCATTCAAATATAATTTACCAATTGGTAGAATACACTTAGGGAAATTATGAATAAAGGATCTAAATTCCGCATTCCATTCTGCCATTACCCTAAACAATAAAATAAACTATTGATAAATTCTTAATTTGATTTTGATAAAGATTTATATAAAGTTATTATCTCTCTTTATCATGACTATATATCTACCAATAATATTGCATTTAATGTCAAAAACTTTCCTATACTCTTGCACTTTGCGTTATACAACAATTATATTATCCAAGGTGATAACATTTATTTACAAACATCTGGTGGACCACAAGGTGGCTGTAGTAGTAGTATTATCGCTAACTTATATCGTTATTATTATGAATGTCATTTTAACTCTAATTCATATATTATATATAGATATGTTGACGACTTAATTTGTATTATCATTGATGATTCCTATCCAATTAATATTGATTTTTACCCATCTAACCTAGAATTAATTCCTAATGAGCCTAGCGTTAGTCAAATTGTAAATTTTTTAGACCTAAATTTAGATACCCTCAATAATCATGTAATCACCAATCTATTTGATAAAAAAGATTCTTACAACTTCACTATCATAAAGCTGTTATCATATCAATCTTGTAATTCTATTCAATTGTTTAGAAACATCATTTTAAACCAGCTATTTCGAATACATCGACTTTCTGATCCTCGGTTTCACTTTCTCCATATCAATAATCTTAAACGCATTTGTCAAAATTACCAATAATCGGAAGTATTTGTAAATAATATTATTAATAATTTCAAATATACCACTTAATAATTTTACACATGCATTATTTATCTTTGATTGGATAACTCATTTTTAGGAATTCACCCATTCCTATCACCATATTTACCACTCGACCTGAGTCTAATACTCTTTACAATTTTCGACTGAATATTTTCCACTTGTCCTGAGTCCTATACTGATTACTATTTTTGGAAGTCTCCATACATATTATGTATCGAAATGACGGGATCGAAACTTCGAATTCCAGTTTTCGACGGGAGAGCACGTTTCAAACATCCCTGATCACGGATCAAACATTTTTGAAGTGATGTCTGTGAGTGTGAGTGTGTGTGTGTGTGTGTGTGTGTGTGTGTGTGCGTGCGTGTGTGTGTGTGTGTGTGTGTGTGTGTGTGTGTGTCTGTGTGTCAGTGGAGACGATAACTGACGAACGAATGGATCGATTCGAACGCAATTTGGTACAAAAATCACAATCCGTAAACACTGGAAGTCTATTGTTTTCATACGCAATCGAATGTTCAGAACCCCTAAAATTTTCGAGTGAAATTTTGAAAAAATCGTCAAAAAATCATAACCTCTAATAAAGCTACGCAAATAGACATTTCCTATGTAATCTTTCATTAGAAAACGATTGACATAAATTTTAGAACGCTAACATGAACTGTTCTCGAGATATTGCACATTTTTCAAAAAAAAATATCAAAAAGTCATATAAAATAAAAAAAAATATTTCCTATTGAGAAACATGTTCAATTTTCATATGTAATACCATGCGGTAAATTGGGTGACATCATTCTCGTGGATCTAGCTCGTTCCATTTATAAAAAAAGATACTTTGAGTAATACTTTTCATTTGAATGCCAATAGTCATTTATCTGCTGTAAGAATAACTTATTTCTTCGTCCATAACGCTTGGCGAGATTTTGGCGACGAATTTGGTGGCATCTCGCCAACTTGGCGCCTTTTTTTAAATGTTGCTACATTAACGAAAAACACGCCAAATGGATAAAAATGACGCTAAATCAATGACGACTCATGGATGATGACGATATGGAAAATGACGACTCATTAATGAAAATTTAATATCTTGTAAAGAATATAAATAACTACTATAAAAATAATTTATTTTTTTTTACTGTAAAAGTAGTAAATTCATTGTATTATATAAGGAAAGTCATGTGTTGCCTTCATCAGATTTTTTATTATTCAAATCGAAAAAATAATAATAAAATTTTACAAACAGATTTGATTTGATTGCGTTGCTAAGCAGCAACATGATATAAAGAAGAATCTTTCTCATGAAATGTTTAAAAGTATATAACCATTTTGATTTCTTAATACTTTCATTGTTGATTAAAAGCCTGTAAAAAGTAAATCATAGTGACAGAGTTTCCATTTAAATTCATGTTTAGAACCTGCGATTTTCAAAAGTGACTGATATTCGCAGTAAACTCCAACCAAACTCAGAGAAAGAGTTTTAATTCGCTTTCACGTTTAAAACCAGCGATTTCCAACCTTTTTCTTTCTGAGGAACCAGGGAGTTAAAGAGAACTCTTATGAATGTTTCGTTTTTCATTAATATCTCAACAACCTTTAGCCTTAGAAACTCGAAACATAGACTCAATGTTAAGTGGGGCTATTTCAAAGCTACCCATAATATGCCATTAAAATCTGTTCAGCCGTTCTTCCTTAATGGTGAGACAAACATACAGAGAGACAGACAGACAGACAAATTTTCAATTTTATTTATATAGATATAATATGAATATGAAAAAGGAAGTAAAATATCCATATTTTACTTATTTTATGTAAATGTTCTTTCCTTTATATTGGATGCTAAGCAACGGAGTTAAAATACTTGCTTTATTCAATTCTCCCACACCATTAATCTTTTTCTTTGCGTGGAATTGTGCACTTATAAACGATGAATGTTGTAAATGTAAAAATAACATTGATAAATATATTTTTTTACAAAAAAATGTTCTTCAAGGTTAAGATTTCGAAAGAAGTAAAAGAGACTATATCATCAATCATATGAGCAGTTCAAAAGTTTTACCTCATATTCAGGTTATTAGCAGTATACTCGTTCTTCGTACAGAGAATATAATATACATAAACTTAACATTTAGAATTAAGTGTAAAGTCCTATTGTATTCTAAATAACTTTAATATTCTATTAAAATATTTAATTTAATTTTTACTTTCCTTACATACATAATGTATAAGGAAAGTATTGTGACTGGATCGAAAATTCGAAATCAAGTTTTCGACGGGAGAGCACGTTTCAAGCATCCCTGATCACGTATCAAATATTTTGGAAATGATGTCTGTGTCTGTGTCTGTGTGTGTGTGAAAGTATGTGTGTGTGTGTGTGTGTGTGTGTGAAAGTGTGTGTGTGTGTGTGAAAGTATATGTATGTGTGTGTGTGTGTCAGTGAGCCTGTGGAGACGATATCTCACGAACGAATGGAGCGATTCGAATGATAATTGGTACAAACATCACAATCCATGAATAATGGACGCCTATTGTTTTTAAACGTAATCGAATGTTCAACCCCTCCCCCTAAATTTTCGAGTGAAATTTTGAAAAAATCGTCAAAAAATCAAAACCGTTAACAAAGTTACGTAAATAGACACTTCTTATGTAATTTTTCATTAGAAAACGATTTACATAAAGTTTAGAACGCCAACATGAACCGTTCTCGAGATATTGCACATTTTTCAAAAAAATTATCAAAAAGTCATATAAAATAAAAAAAAATATATTTCTTATTGAGAAACATGTTCAATTTTCATATGTAATACCATGCGATAAATTTGGTGACATCGTTCTCGTGTATCTAGCTCGTTCTATTCATGAGAAAAGATACTTCGAGTAATACTTTTGTATTTGAAAGCGAATAGTCATTTTTCTGCTATAAGAATAACTTATTTCTCCGTCAGTAAAGAGACTCACTGTCAGAACTGACAGTTTCACTTGGCGATAAATTGACAAAACATCATCGCAATACTATCCCGTAACAAAACACAATTAATTTCATTTATTTATCACAATTTTAACATTTTTATGATATTTTTATGGATTTGCAAATATTTTTATCAATTTAGTGACATTTTAAAAATTCACTTAATGTTTTACTAAAGCTTGGCGAGATTTTGGCGACGAATTTGGAGGAATGTCGCCAACTTGACGACTTTTTGAAATGTTGTCAAATTAACGAAAATCTCGCCAAATGGATTAAAATGACGCTAAATCAATGGAAATGACGACTAATTGTCGAAAATTCAATATCTTGGAAAGAATATAAGTACTTACTATAAAAAAACCCTATTTGTTTTACTATAAAAGTAGTCAATTCATTGCATTATATAAGGAAAGTCATGTGTTGCCCACATCAGATTTTTTTAATGTATAAGAATCTCTGGGCTCGATGTACAAAATCATCTTCACAGACAGATTTGAAGTGTAAAGCATCCTGGTCCAGTTTGTAAACACATTTAGAAAATATATTTTTTAATTCTCACTAAATAAGAGAGATTATCTAGAAAATCGTATTTATTTATGCAAAATATTAAATTTTAATCGATTCGGTGCTATTTTGATGAAATTTGATGTCATTTTGATTAGAGTCATTTTATCAATTTGGCGACATTTTACAAATTCGCCAAAAGTATCGCCAATTGAGAATGTAGAACTGACAGTTTCACTTGGCGACAAATTGACAAAACATCATCGCAATACTATCCCCTAACAAAACACAATTAATTTCATTTATTTATCACAATTTTAACATTTTAAAGATATTTTTATGGATTTACAAATATTTTTATCAATTTAGCGACTTCATTTTAAAAATTCACTTAATGTTTTTCTAAGTAGGACGGTTGGAATGGCAGGCAAATGCTATCAAAGCATCCTTTCAGTACTCTTATCTAACAAAACAAAATTTATTTCATTGATTTAGTGTCATTTTTATTAATTTGGCAACATTTCCGTCAATTTGGTAACGTTTAAGAAAAGTTGACAAGTTAGCGATATTCGGCCAAATTCGTAGATCGGAATTTGCAGATCCGAAGAATAAAACATCATGTTCCCTTTTGTATATACTGAACGAAAACACTAAAATTGTATTAGAAGATATGCCCGTTCTACTATTATTCTATTTTAACAATCGGTTATATGAATTTTTTGTCTGAACACAATATATGAGTTTATTGGCTGAACACAATATATGAGTTTATTGGCTAAACACAGTATATGAGTTTATTGACTAAACGCAATATATGGGCTTATTGGTTAAACACAATATGTAAGTTTGCAAACTCTTTGCCAAAATAAATGTGAGTGATGTACTCAGTCCGTAATTAATACAATTAAATGAAAAATCAACCCGCTAATGTATAAGATATATTTTTATATCCATTTATATATTATTCAAATCGAAAATAATAATAATAATAATTAACAAACACATTTGATTTAATTGCGTTGCTGGGCAAACATAAATTTTATTTATATAGATTAGATTCTTCAGAAGGAAAATTTTATACGCTGAAATCATGTAAATCTAAATGATCGACTTACCATTTTATTTTATGATAGATAAATATGAGGAATAACAAGAAGTAAGGTATTTATGCTCAACATGATCTATTTTTAATGCAAATAACATCATCTTAATGTAGGTATGAGTGACGAATAGTAGTGCTGGGTTTCTTTCATTACTAAAACCCTGTTGTGTATAAAATTTTAAATGAAGACTGTGGTGCACAAAAGAGAAACTTAAAGAGCCACTTTAAATATTTATTGCTGCGTTGATTACCATTAATACCGCACCTTTGAAAATAAAACATTAAAGTTTACTTATTCTTAGTTACGTTGATTATTTAATAATACCGCTTTAACCATCATACACGAATTATGCAAAATAAATATATATTAAATTGATTTATCTGAACATGGCCGTGAATTATCGTATTCGTGGAACATTGCATTGTGCCGCTAAAACCCTCCAATTTTATCTCTAGTGCGAGTTCTGCAAAGGAATATTAATTAACGTAATATTACTCAATTAATTGCACCATTGTTAACTTTACAAATAAAATCATTTACTAACAACATAACATTAATTATTAAATTCACTACACGTTTTGCATATTTTATTTGCGGATGAGAGAGCCAAATGTGAGAGATTTGCAGTGTGAGAACAGATCGTTATTATTATCGATCACTATTGTTATCGTTAGATATCTAAGACTTGTTACCATATTTAATAAGCACATACCTGACCACAACGTTTGCATCCTTGTATATTGTACTAATTTTGTTGAAGTCTCCTTGGACTCTGACTGTGGTTGAATTGCTTATTAGGACACATTTTGTGGACTATCTATAGACTACTCTGTGACACACACTCTTAAGAGATCCTCCTGGTATTCTGATCACTGGCTGGAACTGTGGCTCTGGGGCACTTTCGCTCCGCAGCTCTTAATTCAACCTCCTTCACTGCTCTCCCATTCTATATTCCTATCTGAATCTCTAGTGGAACACTCTCACTTCTCGTAGAAGTTGAATATTTTCATCTCTTGTTTGCCGACTCTTTTTTGCCTGAGGTCTGACACATTTTTTTTCTCTGGTTTTTGAATCTTTGTCTTATCCCTTTTATCTTCCATCCTTGATCATTTTCTGTTTCTGTATTCCCTTTTGTAATTTGTGTTAGGGTATGTGTTAGGGTATTTGTGTTAGGGTAATTTGTGTTAGGGGTTGTATTGTTTTTATGTTTTGTTTTGTCGTTGTCAATATTTTGATTGTCTTGATGTAACTACTTGATTCGTGATTCAACTTTAATATGTACTGCAGCTTTTTGAATCTAAAATAAAGTTCCCGGCCACACACTTAGCAACACTAAGCCTTCGGGTCTGTCGTGTGGTCTGGGTTTTCAATACTTCAACACTTTTTTTTTGCCCTCGGCCTCACATCTTGCTGCCGCAAACCCCTGGGTTGGTCATGCGGTCTGGGTTTTTAACACCTCTTTTTGCCCGGCCGCCCAAATAGCTGCTCTATGTCCACGGATGAGCCGGACCGTCTGGGTTTTCGACACCCCTTTTTGCTCTGATTGGTCGAACTTGTTCATTTCGGCCATTTTGCTTATTATTTTTACCCACTTTCATGACTACACCTCAGTCTGTAGGTTTAGGAATTAATTTGACCTCTTGGGGCAAACACTGGCGTCGTTTCTTCTGAAGCATTGTTTGCTGTTGCAGTGAACCATAAATATTGAACATAAAACTGTATCAGCTAAATGTGGTGTGAACTCAATCCCTGTACTTACTCTGGTCTCACAAAGACATAATAATTAGTTTAAAGAAAATTAGTTTATTAAATTGATACTTCAAATTAATTCAAACAATAAATTACAAAACTCTGCTTACAGGTAGGCAAATCAGGAATAATTAACAACTTTAAATTAAATTTTATCACAGACATATTTAGAATTTTAGAATTATCAACTTAGTTAAAATTAAAGAATCTGTATAAAAACTTTGCTCTAGAAAAACCTATATAAATCCCATCATAAAATATTAACAATAGAATATTAAATTTTAAAATTAAGAATTTTATCATGTCCTAATAAATAAAGAAGGAGTTAACATTACAGAATCTGTATAAAAACATTAATGATGGAACGGTCTGTGCTGTTGTTCCGAACGATGTCCATTGGCGATCTGCTACGTTCAACTGAGTTTTCTATGATGTGACGGAGCTGTCCGTTTTTGTGCTGATCACGTTCAGGAGTTCGTTCAAGTTTCGTGAGTTGTTGGAGCACCATATTCCACTGCATGGCTGGACGCAAGTGATGTACCGATGATTTTCGGGAGATACGTCTCCATTAGCTTTTTCTAGAGCAAAAGAAGGTTG
The DNA here is from genome assembly GCA_951213105.1 of Amaurobius ferox. Lineage (NCBI taxonomy): Eukaryota > Metazoa > Arthropoda > Arachnida > Araneae > Amaurobiidae > Amaurobius > Amaurobius ferox. The sequence continues at coordinate 9,297,204 of OX578144.1, forward strand.
CATCCGAGCTGATGATGAATGACATAGATTTCTTTCCCGAGATTTTATTTCAGCAGTTCGGCGTTTTCCCGTATATGGGTGATATATTTTTACTTTCCTTATATACAATAATGTATAAGGAAAGTATTGTGACGGGGTCAAAAATTCGAATTCGAGTTTTCGACGGGACGGCACGTTTCAAGCATCGCTGATCTCAAATCGAACAATTTTGAGATGATGTCTCCGTGTGTGTGTGTGTGTGTATGGAGACGATAACTGACGAACGAATGGACCGATTCAAACGAAATTTGATACAAAAATTACAATCCGTGAATACAGGAAGCCTATTGTTTTTATATGCAATAAAATGTTCAGAACACCCCCCCCCCCTCCGAAATTTCTGTGTGAAATTTTGAAAAAATTATCGAAACAATAAAACCTCTAATAAAGTTGTGCAAATAAACATTCCTTATGTAATTTTACATTTGAAAACAATTGACGTAATTTTTAGAACGCTAACACGAACCGTTCTCGAGATATTACACATTTTTCAAAAAAATTATCAAAAGATCATATAAAATAAGAAAAAAAGATTTTCTATTGAGAAACATGTGCACTTTTCATATGTAATATCATGCGATAAAATTGGTGACATCATTCTAGTGGATGTAGCTCATTCCATTCAGGATAAAAGATACTTTGAGTAATACTTTTGTATTTGAACGCCAATAGTCATTTATCTGCTATTTTAAGAAGAATAACTTATGTCTTCGTCCATAACGCTTGGCGAGATTATGGCGATGAATTTGGTGGAATGTCGCCAACTTAGCGACTTCTTTAAATGTTGCTAAAGTAACGAAAATCTCGCCAAATGGATAAAAATGGCGCAAAAAATGAAAATGACGACTAATTGAAGAAAATTCAATATCTTGGAAGGAATATAAGTATCTACTATAAGAATAATCTGTTTTTTTACTGTTAAAGTAGCAAATCCATTGCATTAGATTAGGAAAGTCACGTGTTACTCACATCAGATTTTTTAAATTATATTCACCAACAGTAAAAAAAGCATGTGTTCTAACAGGTATCCAGATCCTGTTTATATTTGTGATTCATCTTTGGGTTTATAACTTTTAGTTGGGATACGTATTATGTTCTAAATGTCCTTTTTGGCTAACTGATGCCTTTTTTTTATTCTAAATTCTCGTTTGGCAAATAATTCTATAAATTTAACATAATTTAATTTAAACATTAAAAGCTGTTTTCTTTAACTTTTAGTAGTCTAACGTTTTGTATACCACTATACGATCGGTCAATTTATTTATATAATTTAATATGTTTAATTTGATTTGTTTAGTTAATGAGATGTTAAAAAAGTTAAAATTTTAAATAAACGTTAGATTTCGGAAAACTTAAACTATGTGTTCTTTCTCCTTTTTTGTCTTTTAATGTATTCTATTTTTAAGAAAGTGCCATTTTAATATTTTACAGGTTAACGTATTTTCAAGCATTTAGGAATGGCTGGTAAACTGGCATACTTCAGTTTATTTCAGGATGTTTCTTATAGGTACTTTTCATGTATTTTTGGTATTTAGAACTTTACAGACTTTTTAGGAACTTTCTAGGTTTTAGGTATATTCTAAACGTTTTTAATGTTTTCGCCCCCCCCCCTCTCCCAACAGTAGTGTAGGAACGAAAAATTTTTAAATTTATGTTTGTTACTAAGTGATGCATTGAAAATTAAATTTCTCATAATTAACCCCTTCGTATTTGCAAAATCTACTATGAATTGTAAGAATACAAAATTCAATGCAATGAACAAACTTTACAATGGTCGGATATTAAAGAGATGTAACCTTAAACAGGCTAAAAACCTCTAAGTTAATTTTGTATGCCTTTAAATATAATTTGTTTCGTATAAAATATTATTTAATTTCAGACGCATTTTAGAAAAAAGTTATTACTATTCCTAAAAGATCAATTTACATAATTCGTTAACATTTGGTGATTGACGGAGTTCACGACTTGGTTTCACTAAACTCATTTACTAAAATATTCATTTTTAAATAGTTTCCTGATTGTAAATTAAACTATGACAATATCTTTAAGCAGTCAGACATAAGATGTCGTGGAGAGAAGCTGGTGCATTTGTAGCATAAATCGGTTCTCTGCCGTAGTAGTCGGGAAACTTAGACCAACCATACTCTATGAAAATTTTCTTTTGGCTACTACCACATCTTTACTTATGAATATCAGAGCGTACTCTCAATTTTTATGAGTCCAAAATTACACTATCTCGGCTTTTTCGTCAAAAGGCAGGCACCATTTAACTCCCCCTGTCTTTGTTCCAGCATATTCTTCAAGACTTTATTCAAGATGTTATTACTTCGCATTATTGCATTTGTTGTTGGATTGGTTAACCGATATTGTGGAGCCTTACTTGTCCCTGTAATGCAAATGTGATACTGGGTCTTCTTCTGTACACGTACTTTCTACAGAACACTGCTCATTTATTGCAGTGTTATAACTTTTGATATCATGTGTCCGTCTATTTCTGGCGACATTCAGCCTGTCCAATTGTTAATTAATGTTTATTACCCCGAACTCGCGTAACATATATATGTACCACCTGGGTAATTATTGTTTTCTTACATCTCTTTCTCGCTTTCACATACACTTTGATTTATTTTCATACTTTACGATGAAACCTAAATACGCTCCTTTTATCATCACAACCTTTGCGAAATATTTTAGTGACTCTCAGTGCGCTTAATTGGTGTAGTAAGTCTGGGTAATACATCTTGGTACAATCCAGAAGGTCCCGAGTTGTATTTCCATCTCAAACTGATTGTTTTTTCAGGAGCTGATATTAGTTCTAATATTCTACGAAATATTATGGAAAGTAGACAATTTTTATCCAAAGCCACTATAAATCTCGAGGATTATATCTCTATGTCCCCGTTAGAATAACTACCTGTGTTCGAACCACTGAAACAAAATATTTAAATTACGGCAAGGAATAGAGAAATACGGAATGCATTTACTTTTATTCCATTTTAATTTAAATGAAGTGTTTTTCACACCACTTGCCACCTCATGAAAGCTCCAACATAAATTTCTTGCTACTCTCAGTTTTTTATTACATTCTTTGCCATGGGCTTTGACAATGAAATGAGGATTAAAAATATTATTACACATAAACTAGTTAATATCGAATTTTAATGAAATTAAAAATGCATTAATAAATAAATAAATAATATCGAATAATTTTTAAGCAAAACAAATTTTACTAAAACTCTGCATTATTTAAAATGCATTTTTGTTCAGCATATATAATTGCATATTCCATTTTGAGAAAATACGACACACGTGCGTTTAAATTGTCGTGGGAATTTAATGACACCATAAAAAAAGTAAATTCTAAAATACGTACATTTATGAAAATACATCATTTTGCCAGTAAAAGATGGCATAATCTGAATATAATTTAGAGTATGGATAACACAATTATGAGACACAAAAAATAGTAATATGATTATTCGCTTATTGTGTACAAAACATAAAGTTTTAATTATATTTTTGCTTTCAATTGATAAATTTACTGTGAAAATAGGAAAGAAAAAATTGTGTTTTATGAGACAAATTTTTCCTTAAATCTATAAGAAATGTTTTAAATATTAACAAGACCAATTACCAGGTTTTTACCTTGAGCACAAAACCTTCTGATGTTAGTCTGTTTTATGGACCGAATAAATTAATTAAAACTGCAAATGCTTTATACCTGGGGATCACTTTGGATCCCAGGCTAAGTTGGAATTGTCAAGCCAACCGAATGATTGAAATTGGCAACTCTAGAATCAGGCTCTTAAAAAGGCTTGAGGGAGTAAGGTGGGGCGCCTCACATGACTTACTCTGCACCACCTATAAGTCCTACATCAGACCTGCAGTCGTATATGGAGCTGAACTACTGATAACTGCATCTGAAACTATCCAGAAGAAATTAGAGATTGTACAAAATAATATCTTCAGACTTATTACTGGTGGGGCTTTTTCCGCCCCTATTAAGGCCATGCAAATTCAGGCTGGTCAGGAACCTTTGGTAGATCGGAGACAAAGAGCTGCCTTGAAACTTTCTGAAAAACTTTTGAGAACTGATGTTTTTTGGAAGACATATACACCTGCCCAGACTAGGTTAAAAACTCAAATAACCTTTTTGAGTATGGCCAACGAATTATTAGATAAATTTGATATTCCGGATGTTGAAAGGGAGCCTCTGTTTGGTCCTTCCGCTTATTTCAGACATAACAATAAAGTTGATTTCCGCCTTGACCTTGTTCTTCCAGTGAATAAGAGTCTTTCTAAGGATACTGAACTAAGAATGGCTGCTCTTGCAACTATTGAAGAGCGATACCCCTCATCAAATTGGTTACATATATACACTGATGGATCTGCTATGGATGCCATTAAAAATGCTGGAGCGTGTGTGTATTCTAGAGGTTTCAGGCTGAGCAAAGCTATAGGGGAATTCAGTAACAGCTGCAGCTGTGAGGTGGCAGCTGTGTCTTTGGCAATTGACGAAATTGGCAAGGGAAGAAAGTATATTATTGTAATCTTCATTGACTCACAGGCTACCATCAATTCACTCGCTTCAATTACGCTTAGCAATATAAAAACTGTGCACCACTGTTAGATGGCTATTAATGCTCTTTTGGAGGAGGGACCTCAAATTGTTCCGCAGTGGATCCCCAGCCACTGCGGTATCTCTGGTAATGACCTGGCGAACAAACTGGCTAAGGCTGGTTTAAACCTATAGCAAACTTGCCCGACTTTGGACATCACACTGTTAAAAGTCTTGTTAAACTAAAAATTGGCTCCTTTCGACAAAAATATTACAAGGATTTTGCGAGGGGAAAGACTTGGGCTACTTTGTTAAGGAAGCCTGTCCCGTTCTCCCTACATAGAGCTGTGGGAGTGGCTAACTTCCGGCTCAAGACTGGCCACGACTTTCTACAGAAACATTTACATCGTTTTGGCTTGTCGGATCCTCCGACATGGCCACTTTGTGGCCTTGGTTACATAACTGGTGACCACCTCTACACTTGCTCTGGGCTTAGTGAAGTCGCAGATAGAAATTCTGCGGAGGATGACTTTTCGTTTCGTTCAAGACTTTACTGGGCTGCCCGACAGAGACTGATGGTTGAAAAATCAAGGTCCGGCGTTGGAAAAAAAACAAATATTTTAAATTAATAGCATAGATACGACTCCAATAAAACTGTACTTTAAATAATGCAATATTGAAATATTCAATACCATATAAGCAGTTAAAGGTCTTGTGATTATATACTTTATAATAAAGGGCGTAGTCAGAGTATCGGAAAGGAAGTAGATGTATGAAAAGGTGGGGATGTGGGTGCAGAGCTAAATTTCACTTTCCTATATAAGCAGTATTGAGAAATAATGATTTTTTGCACTGATGAAGGGTTATGATACGTCCCCTTTTGCGTAAGCCTCGAAAATAAGTGTATTTTTAGTGTTTCGAATTTTTCCATTCAGTTTACTAAAATGTCAGCACAATTTTTGCTAAATATTTTTGAAGCATCTATTTTTAAGATCTATTATAAAGCTTAGATGATAACTGACATGAATTCAAAATCAGATTTTGAAGAAGATGGAGGGGGAGTTTAAAATTTCACTTTCCGTTTAATTTTATATTTCCTGTTAATTTTCATTGAAACATCTATTTCTCAGGATTTGATTGTTGTAGAGTGACCTTATTCTACGACTGATATGGATTCAGAATAAAATTCCAGAGGTGGTACAGTGTTCACTAAAAATTTCTTATCCAGTTCCTTTTCCATTGCCGGTTCAAAAATTTTCCCTAAATTATGTTTATTTACTTTGAAATATTACATTTTCAAACATTTGTTTACTTTGAAATATATGGCTTTTTTTAATATTAGAACGTGTTTATTTGTCTGATATATCGCGTTGATGCTCGATCCAAAGATCTGAGCGCCACCGACATGAGAGGGGAGATTTGAGAATACAAGTACGTTCACAATAATTCGTAATCCACTTTTCTACTTTAAACTGTAGGTCCCTATTTGTGTATTGAGAGCCGCCTACTTCGGCATACCAGACCTACTTGTTTCACGGTAAATTATCTTACTCATCGACCGCTTATATGGCCGAATTATTTAACTAAAGTGTTTGACTTAAAGATATTAAAAAATCATCGGAATATATGAAGTTTTAAATGTTTACATTTTAAAATATTTAATTCGCTGTAATAATAAATAAAATAGAAAATTAAATTAATCTGATGCGAAAATAGGAGTTGCTAATGCGTGTCAAAAACAACGTGAAAAAATACTTAATTTAATTAAAACCCTAAGTAGCATTAACGGAATTAAGAAAATTAAATTTTGATAAAACTAGTTAGACTGTTTACCAAACTAAAGTGTTTTATAAAAAAATATTAAAATTATTTATGGTAATTCCACCATTTTTTCAGAATGAAAGTAACGTCTTTAGCGAATATTAATATTTTTTTCCTGCGACCAGATTCTAAGGTTTATAAATAACTAATTATTAACCATCCTTATGTAAACTTAATTTGAGCAAAGTGAAATGCATTAACTGATATGCATTAAATGCGTTAGGCATATTTTAACAACCACATCTATTACAACATGCCTTTCTCGTTTATTTTATCCGAAATATATACAGTTAAAATTATTTATAAGGGTAAGAATATATTCGCATAATTTAGAAAAATTATAGTGCTTATATGCATCACATTCTCTTAATATTTAAATTAAATATTAACAATTACCTTATGAATTTAAAAAAACTGATTAAGACCATATTTTTATATTTTAACGAAGCGTTTCTATATTAATTTAATTTAAAGAAGCATAATAGTGTTAGATATTATCATATAGTCGCCTATTTCGGGCCTTATTGGTCCAATATATGTTCGCAAAATTGTAATGCGTAGTCATTTTTTGCTGACATTTCAGATATCGGCTATTTTAGAACTACCTCATAATAAGCATGAAATCTTAAACCTACGTCCACGGAGCGTGTTATCCCAAGCACAGATCCAATTTCGCTAACGACTCCTTCTGTGAGTATTAAATACACTTTATTTCTGGTTACCCGCAGATTCGTTTAAGCCGAATATTGATATTATAAAATATAAAATATTAAGCAAAATTAATATTGCCAGGGGGAGGGAGTGCACAGTTAAGGGTTAATTACTATTACACTAGTATGTAAGCCTGTCAAATACATCGGAACGAACACTTTTAAAAATTAAAGTGCAACTTAATTTTTAACAAGTTTTATTTTGTTTAACAATACATGTTGTGTACCGTCGGAAATGGAAATATTTATCAGAACTGAAAATTGATTAATATGAATATTACCCCGTGGTACTATCGTCTTTTTGCCAACGGTGGGGTATTCAGCGATATTTTGAAAAGCGAACCCTCCTCCCATTTTTAGTTCCCAAAAATCGAAAATCTAGCACCGTTAGATTTCGTACAGAGGTCGATAATATATGTGGAAATTCTACTTTCTAAGTAACCAGACGACTGCTAAAAGATCTGGATATACTTAAAAAGAAAAAAAAAATCCCACCCACGGGGTGGGTGCTTCAAAATTGCGACTTTGTTATGTTCTTTCCGATAGTTGATACTATACATGTGCAAACATTCAGCCCACTAGATCAAAGGAGGGATTCCTAGAGAAACTATTTTCGCACCCTCCCCCCCAATTTCTCTGCCCCCCCTTTGTGGAAAAAATCTGATTCTCTAAAGTTCTGTACAGAGATGCAAGTTCTGTGCAAAGATTCAGTTTCCTAGGCTCTGGGGAGGGGGGGGGGGAGGAATCAGGTAAGCTTGGATAAAAACGTCTTAGATAATTATATATGATAATTTACGGAAGTTTTACGGAAACCGTTTTTGTTAAGCCTGAAAACAATATTACTGATATGAAAATCTGACGGATAACATTTGAAGATGAACGTAACAATCGCCGTGCCTTTGTGGTATCTGTGTTTTGCATTTCGATAAAACAAACAGATAAATATAATTGCTTTACTAAATTATTAACTAAGATCGTCTAAAGAGCAATTACAAAACTCTGGTCACAAGCAGGCTTTTCGGGAAAGTTTTACGAATCATTTTTTAACACAGACAAAATTCTAATTTAGAAGTTAACCTCATTTTTTTGTTTAATTAAAAAACTGCAGAAGAATATTAAGAAGAGAAGAATATTAAGAAAAGAATATTAAACCCAATAATTAATTAAAATACTTTTCAGGCTCAGCAGTATTAAGAATTTTAGAATACTGTTGACTAGATTAAAGCTATGCCATTTTGATTTCAGAGTATTTACAAATAGGGATTAAATGCATTTTTCATTTCAAAGTTTAATAAGAATAATGAAATGTTCTAAAGGAATAATATTCTCCTTCGGGGCCTTCTGAAGATTCTGCATTTAAAGAAAATACAAATTCGATGGCTGGAAAAAGATATGTAAGAGAATTCCATGGATTAGAAATTCGGAAAGAAGCAGCAAATATTCACAAAACAAAATGCAAAGACTTCAAAAACCAACACCTGCTAAAGCCACATCTACTCCACTTGAATTTTCTTAAAGAAATTCCCGAAGAAAGAATTCTGTAACCATCAATTTTGATGGAATTCGACAGGAACAATCGTCAAGCATGATCCTGCCTAATAAAATGTAGGAACCTAACTAAAAGAAGTTATTCCATATCGTGCTGCAATCACGAATTAAAGAAAGTGGGGAAAAATAAACGCCACTTTAATTTCATTAAAGATATTTGTAGTTTAAATATTTAAAAATATAAGCATCGTAGGAAAAGCTAAGTTTAAAAGAAAACGTCATCACGACAGTACGCGATTAGAGCTTTAAATCCTCGAGATTTCAACAGCAAACTGAAACGAAACATGTCGCAAGCGAATTAATCACCTCAGATATTGACAGAAATTTTAAAAATGCAAGCAATGGAGAACAGTTCACAGAAATTTGAACTGCTAAAAAGAACAAATAGATACTCCGCCCGCTAGCATACGATTTGGAAAAGAACGAGCCAATCGAAATAAATCACGAATTTCGAAAGGCGGGAAAGTAACCTAGGTGGCGCAACAATCGCACCGAAAACCGCACTAAGTAAAGAAAATCAAAATGGCGACATCTGAAATTTTGGAAATGCATTACTTACTGAAATAATAGAAAACTATGGAAGAAACGCAAATTTTAACCAAAATTGTAAAATGGGGCATCGAATTAAAGGGAATAAATAATCTTTTTTATAAATTCGCAGATAAAAATTTATAAAGATTTTAAAAAATGGAACAATTTTAATTAAGAATATAATTAGAAAAATTAGTTTAGAAGAATGTAATTAATAAATAAATAATATTTTGATGCCAGTAAATTGAGAATTGGGTCAAAGAAAATAAATAAAATATAAATTGTAAATTCCCATATTATAAAATTGTTTCAAAGCATCCGCACACAAACTAAACATAATGTATCAAAAGTAACTTTGAAATTTCCCCATATTTTTAAGTAAAAGTACGCAACCTTCCAAAAGTTAAATATTAATTTTGCTCTATTCTACGAAATTAGTTTCTATTTCATTTTTTTAATAATCATGCTCCATTCGAATCGGCTGTAAATTTGAAGATGAAAGTGGAACGAAATATACTTATCTCATAAATAATTCAGTTTTGGATTGGAGTAAATTACTTGGAGTGCAAGTTATATATATTTTCGCGACCACGTCTAATTTTGAGGTAGGTTCTTCGGTTTATCCATTTAAATTAAATTACTGATATGTGCTGTGTTAGCTTTATTCATTTAGAATAAAATGAATATTTTATGAGTTAAGTTTAGTTTTAAATTTAAAGATATAGTAGGATTAATCTGCGAACGCAATTCTTTAAATTTTATCTGTAAGGATTTATTATATTCAATGAGGAATAGCGCATTGTTATTCAAAATTGCTGGAATAAAGATTATCATAAGTTTAATTTAAAATAATAGTTGTTAATTAATTTAAAAAAATATTTTAATCAATTAAAGGTTTTATGGTCGATATCATGTAATAGTAATATTTGTATTACGTATTTTCATGGATATACAAATTTTGATTTCTTCGAATTCAAATCAGCATTTTAAAAAAATTACTATAGAAATTAAAACTACTCGATTGTTACGAACACATAAAATGCCTTCGTTAGAAGCTCTTTTGACTACCAGAAAGGAAGAATACTTATACAGGCAGCCATTCCAATTTTGTTAAATGTAGAGATGCCGTATTTAAACAATTGGTATAGGTTTGCCAGATTTTGCGATTTATCGACCATTTGGCAACTTTAGGCAACTTTTTGGCAACTTTTTTAAGGTACGAGTACCTTCCCGAAATAATGAATATTCTGTCAAATACAAGTCCCTTCCGGAAGTTTCTAAGGAGAGTATGCAGAAAAGAGATATCGCTCAGTTAGAGAGCAGTTGACGTAATACAAGTTACAATGAATTGTGAGAAACGTCTATGTTTTGATAATAGTACAATACGTTGTTTGGTGAAATTAGAGGAACATTTAATTGCTGTTTTACTGAAGTGGGATTTACTGCAACCTCTAAAATTAGAGGAGTATTCAACTGCTGTTTTACTGTACTAGCCAGTAGTTTAATTATCTTGTGAGATAGTTATTGAGCTATTTGTTGTATATTGTACGCTGTACTTGTAAATAAAGGCGTTCGTTTTGGACTAACTCTTGGTAATTAAGTAATATTATTGGTAATTAAGTAATTGGACTAATTCTTGGTAATCTAATTAAAACTTTACAACAAAGTTGAAAAGTGCTTACGGCTTTGTTCATTCTGTCTGTCTGTCTGTCTGTCTGTCTGTCTGTCTGTCTGTCAGTCTGTCTGCCTGCCTGTCTGTCTGTCTGTCCGTTAGCACGATAACTGCCGTAAAAATGACTTAATCAAAATAAAATTTTAGTATCTTGTTCAGACGGTCTGTATGACCTATGGGAATATAAATGATTAATATCACTCAATTAGTTTTGGATTGAACCCGGGTTGAAAAAATAAAATACATTGAACCCTATGGGATCTCATTTTTCAAACATCTTTTAAGCGGATTTAAAATTCACAAATTGCTTCGAAAATTTTAAGTAATATTCAAATTATTCCATAAAATATATAAAAAATTTTTTAGCAAAATGTATTCAGAAGATTTTAAAATAAAAATTAAAATAATAATTACACCTCTTATATTAAGCGATCACGTGACCATGATATGAAAAGATCACGTGACCCACTTCAAAATCAAATATGGCATCCATCTTGTTTCAAAATCGTGATTTTCAAAGTTCTTTTTATTCATATTGAGTGTTGTATTCGTCCTAAAACCGCTTTATTTTTGCTTAAATTCTGTGCATCTACATACTAAAACAACACAATGACAATATATTTGAGTTTAAATAATCATCCAAATTTAATTATTTCTACAGCGAAGCCTATTTTTCATTTATGTAAAATGTAAACAGCAAAATAAGTAGGTAGGATGAGTTGTATAAGAGTTGCTGTATTTCTTTAACGCAAAAGTACTTAGCTCATGGAGTCTGCATAGCTGATATGAATGAAATATTCATTGATTTTACTGAGAGAAGGACGATATTTTCGATGAAGTTTTAAGCATAGAGTTTAATTACTTGTAGCTCCATGGTCTTAAGTTTTTAAATAAAATAAATTATTTTAGTACTGTAATGAATGAAATAAATGGAAAAATGTTATGAATGGAATCCTGCTTTTATAGAGAGAGCCAGGCGTGTTATTTTTTCTATGACGTTTGAATGAATGTCAGTTGTTTTCGATAAAGTTTTCAAATATAATAAATTATTGTAGTTATTGAGGTGTATGATTTTAAAAATATCTCTGAGGAATGTATCGCATTTTAGAGATGTTTTAACCAGGCAGTTTATATTTCAACGCCGTCATTTGAATGAAGTTCATTTTTTTCGTTGAAGGTTTAAGTTTTCAAATATAATAAATTAATGTAGCATTGTGATAAGTTTTAAAATATTACTTAGGAATGCATTGCATTTTAGAGATGTTGAAATAAAATTGCATTGAAGTTGGAAAGTGTTTCATAATCAATGCTTTAAGCATGATTGATCTTTCTTGTTAGTAAATTGCACTAATTTTTGAATCCCGAGAGCACGTGGGAAGGGTGTATATGATATTCTGTTATTGACTATACTAGTGCTTACTACATTGAATCTGTCAGTAAGTCAAGATTCAGGAGAGTAAGAAATAATTCGATTTATTTAATTCAATATTTAGCAATATACTTACTTCCGTTCAAAATCTAAGGGTAAGTTTTAACACATCGAAAATTTCATATTCGGATGTAAAGACTTTCAAACTATCAACGTTTCATTGTGTTTTCTTTAATTTTCCATTTTATCCACACACACCCTCCCCCCCCCCCCACACAACATATCTCAAGTAGCAAGCGATACTGTTATACACTATATTTGTCAATACAATAAAGGGCCAGTACAAAACTAATATATGAAATATCTTCAATATTGATCACATTTTAATAGTAAATTTTAAAATTACTTAGTGTAGAAGCTATATTACCAGCTTTGAATTTAATAATGTTCGAAAGTAGTAACAACTACTAATATTTTTTTTTACGAAGCTACGTAAATATAAAACTTTGAACTGAAATATATAGTATAAAACAAAAAATATAGCTTTAAATCATATTTGATTTCACTACATAACTTGAACTAATTTATAACTAGATTCAAGTTGTTTGTTCAAATTATATTATTTTTTAAATTAAATATTATTTTTTAAATAAATATTTTTTTTTAAATTAAATAAATGCTTTACAATTTAGTAAAAGCTATAAAAAGTGACTAATTCTATCTAGGGACAAATAATTATCAAATAAAAATTAAATAATAATCAAATTTATTGAAGATTTATCAAGAGCATGACCAGATTAGAAAGTAAAGCTCATAGTTCAATATGGACCTTTTGAAGGGTATTTATAATATGAAACTTAGAATTTCATTCTCACAGTTTTCTTTTTTTATTTATGTATTTTTTTCACTTTTACAATATATTTTATTATGGTTGTTTGAGATATGTCATCCTATTAATTTTTTTTTTCTGTTTAGGTTTTGAGAACCTTAATATTCTATTAGAAATCAGATTTCCTTCGGATTTTTTGCCAAAAATTAAGTGTAATTTTAAAGAAACCAATTTAACAAATAAATTATTTATTTTATTGAAATTCTATTTAATATTTATGAATTGCTATATTTTTATATTATATTTTTTACAACATTAAAGCTGTAATATTACTAGAATATGAAGAAAAGTTTCTCCTGAAACATTCATAAGCAGAACTTTTTTTGTAATCCCCAGAAAATCTCGCACGTCATGCGTATAAAGCATAATTTCCCAAGGGTTTTAAACAACAAACTGCTTGGAATGAATTTCTTTGATATCCGTTATTTTTTATACAAATATACGTCCTTCTCAAAATTCTGGAAATGGGCAACTTCTAAAGGTTTTGTAGTCGCAATTTCTTTTCCGGATTTAAATGTTATGTAGTTACATAAAAACCTACCCAACTTTATAACCTTACTACGTATAGTCTTATATAGTATTCATCTTCTAAAATTAAAATAATTTTATGAATAGAGAATAAATTGTCTTATAGTAAGCATGTTTCTAAAGTAATTTATATAAAATTAATACTCATTTATGAAGCAAATCCTATCGTTGAATATTAAATCATTTTCAATTAATCTTTACACAAAGAATATAGTATGTCCAACACACGGCACTCGCTACAGATTAATTAATTTTGATATTGTAAGAAAACAATAACATTATATACAGGTTTCTACAGGAAACTTCTCTCACTCAAAACAATAAGGCTTTTCGGTGTTACGTATTAAAATAAGCATACTAAAATTATTTTAATCAATAATTAATTAATTATTTTGAACTATCGAATTAGTAAAATTTCTCTAAAATCAGTTTAACAGGCACCAAGACTCTAAATTTGATGAAATATCAAATGTTATTTTTTAGAAGTTTATCTGCATATGATTTTATGAATATAATTTAATCTGAGCATATTTTTATAAATGTTTAAGAAATAATATTTCCTTCATAATTATGTATTTCACATTTTGCAACAATTTGATTAAAAAAAAAAAATTAAAATTAAGAAACTTACATGGGCAGCACATGAATTTCCCTATAGGTAAAATTTATTTTAGTTTCCTCTTTCATAACTGAGTTCAGTTTTACAAAATAATACTGTTAATTATTTAAAATTCCACAGAATTGACTATTTGACGTACTTTCAAAGGCAACGTTGCAAAAAATATGAAATATCTGGAGAACGGTTAATTCTAGAGTAATAGAGTTGTTCTTATTATTTTTATAATGTAAAGTATTGGAATCGTGTTGAAAGTTGGAACTGAGTTTTTGGTAGATCTTCACGTTTGAAGCAGACCAGAATCTGGAAAACTATCGTTAACATGACGTTCGTGTGCCTGTCTGCTTGTCTGTCTGTGCAATACATGTTTCCACTCTAGTTGAAATACTAATTGGCGAAGTTTTACAAAATTTGGTAGATGAGTTGTTTGTATGTTACCTTGGCATTGATTATATTTTGCTACAATTCGATAAAAAGAACCTGCTTTTTTTTCAAAATATATCCACTCTTCTGAGTATATATATCTCCACTCTAGCTGAAAAACCAATTGACTAATTTAAAAAAATTATATTGCTGTGGTAATTTAAAAAATACAAATCACTGGTTCGTTACAGCTAGTGCATATTATCGAGTACTCATATAAAATGAAAATGATGTCAAGATCGCGCCTTGTGCAACCGTTCAAATTTGATCCGCAATGCAATTGTTCTTGCTGGTGTAGTTACCGGCTACTTCTTGCTGTGAAGTACTAAAAAACTGAAACGGTTTCACGAATACTGATCACTGTATTGGAAATTTGTTTCATAAGTGTCTACAACTGATAACTTTTATGCACCCCTTTATTTACGTGATATGTTGTTTTGTGATATTAAGAAAAATTTATATCTTCATTAAAGGCGAGTAGTAGAACTATTAACAATTTAAACGCTATTTGTTGAGCAGCTCACTTATAATTTGGTTTTATCAGCTATATCTAGGCTTACATGGTAATAGGCTACAGTATGTTATTTTGCAAAGTTACGTTATTTTTTATGTTATTTATTTTGCTACATCAAAACTGTCAAATTACTAGAATATGAGTAAAAGTTTCTCCTAAAACATTCATAAACAGAACTTTTTCTCTCATTCCCAGAGAAAACTCGCACATAGTGCGTACAAAGCATAATTTCCCAAGGGTTTTAAACAACAAACTGCTTGAAATTACTTTTTTTCATTTCCGTTGTTTTCTGTGCAAATATACGTCCTTCCGAAATTTCTGGAAATGCTCAACTTCTAAAGATTTTGTAGTCGTAATTTCCTTTCCGGATTTAAATTTTATGTGCTTG
This sequence comes from Amaurobius ferox, assembly GCA_951213105.1. Taxonomy (NCBI): domain Eukaryota; kingdom Metazoa; phylum Arthropoda; class Arachnida; order Araneae; family Amaurobiidae; genus Amaurobius; species Amaurobius ferox. Next base: position 9,312,810 of record OX578144.1, read on the forward strand.
TAAAAACTTACCCAACATTATAACCCTACTACGTATAACCTTACGTATTCGTCTTCTAAAATTAAAATTATTTTATGTAAGCATCTTATGTAAGCATTTTATAAACATAAATTGTCTTAATATAAAATTATTTGTCAAGAATCCATAAAATTAATACGAAATTATGAAACATATTATATCGTTGAATATTAAACCAATTTAAATTAATCTATAACGCAATGGATATGATGTATCCAATACACGGCACTCGCTACAGATTAATTAATTTTCATATTGTAAGAAAATAATAACACTATGCAAGATGTCCCAAAAACATTGACTTCGGCTTTTATTCCTTAAAAATTGATCTTAGATATATATAGTAAATCACAAAGTTGCGTAAAAAAAGTACATAATTTTATGAAATCGATTAAAATTTTCATACGGCCCTCGTACAAAAACATTTCCAATGAGTAAAATGTGTCCCATACACGAATAAGGTGATGTTCAAAATATCTGCATTTTATCATAATAAGTCCCATAGATATGAAAAGACAAAAATGCTGACTTAAACCACTTTTCGATGCATCGACATTGGTTCTCAGAGGGGAAAAACCATGTCGGCAGATCGCGTTTCAGGGGCCATACACAAACTACGAAAGAAAATAATGATTACATAAATAAATAATAACTCTGCTATTTATTGATACAAAAGTATCTACACTGTGTAGAAATAATAACTTTACACAAAGATTACATTGTTCAAAATGTTTTCCATCCATGCCAAAGTTCCATTAAAGATAAGATGCAGATATTATTTGCCTATGACATATTTCTGCGTTGCGTCATTTACACTCTTACTGTAAACATTTACATTTGTGATTTATTGCTTGTGATTTTTGTGATTAATTTGTGATTAATCCCTTACCAAATTTGTTTAAACATATCTCTGGGACTTTTCATGATAAAATGCTGAAATTTTGTATAGAACCTTATTAGTGTATGGGGCACAATTTACTCATTGGAAATGTTTTTGTATGGGGACCGTATAAAAATTTTAATTTTGTATTTCTTCAAATTTAATCTCCTGTTCAAAATCAATTCCTGATTTATCCCCTGTCGGTGGGGGTGGGGGTTAAATTCTGTACCTTTTTTAAGCAACATTGTAATTTATTATATGAGATCAATATTTAAGGAATAAAAGCCGAGGTCAATGTTTTGGGGACACCCTGTATACAGGTTTCAACAGGTCACACTCAAAACCATAAAGCTTTTCGTTGTTACCTATTAAAAAAGAATACTAAAATTACTTTTATCAATAATTCATTAATTATTTTGAGCTATCAAATTCGCTGTAGAGAAGTAAAATGTCTCTGAAATTCATTTTACTAGGGACCGACACCCTAAATTTGAAAAAGTATCAAATTTTATTTTTATAAGTTTCTCTGAATATATTGTTTTATGAATATAATTTAATCTGAAAATATTTTTATAAGTGTTTCTGAAATAATATTTCCTTCACAACGATGTATTTCTTATTTTTCAAACAATTTTATTTAAAATTAAAATTAAAATAAAAAATCGTATGTGGCAACACATGAATTTCACTACAGACTCAAATTCGTTGTCTAGTTTCTTCTTTCAGAATGCATTAAGTTGAGTTTAATTGCAAAATCATACGGTTAATTGTTTGAAATGATACTACATGTACAGTTTTCATTTGGCGATTGTAGAAATTTTTAAATGCAATGTCGCAAAAATATATGAAATATTTGGAAAACGGTTAATCCTAGAGTAATGGAGTTGGTGTCATTTTTATAATGTATGTGGAATGTATTGGAATCGTGTTGAAAGTTGGAGCAGGAGTTTTGGTGGATCTACACGTTTTGAGCAGATAAAAATCTAAAAAATTATTGTTAGCATGACTTCCGTGTGCCTGTCTGTGTAATGTATGTACCTACTCGAGCTGAAATACTAATTGGCCAAATTTCACAAAATTTGGTAGATTAGTTGCATGGTGCTAATTATATTTTGGTACAATTCGATAAAAAGTAACTGCCTTTTTTTACAAAATATGTCCAATATTTCTGAGTATGTCCCCACTCTAGCTGAAAAACGAATTGACTAAATTTTACGAAAACTAATTTTTGTGCTAATTTAAATAATACAAATCACTGGGTCCTTACAACTTGACGCATATTGTCGATTACTCATATAAAATAAAAGTGATCTCAAGATCGCATCTAGTACGACAGTTCCAATGTGATCTACGATACAATTGTTCTTGTTGGTGTAAATATCGGCTGCTCCTCAGAATGGATGAGAAAAGGAACTCCGTCACCACACATCCAGTTCTGAGTGAGAACTTCACTAATAATTGTAGACCCTTGGTCAGGGATTGCGTAAGCTTCTGGCCACTTCGTGAAGTAGCCCATTACTATTATTTGTTATTGTTTAATGTTTGTGGTAATGGCCCCAAAACGTCGAGTGCAATTATCTCGAAAAGAGCACTGACATTATCACGCTGATGAGGCCCACGTGTTTTCCTCTTCGGCCCCTTCCGAGCGCCGCATTTAGTGCATTCTTTGCACCAGCGCTCAACATCTGATCTCGCATTGTACCATAAAAACGATCACGAAGTTGTTCAGCGTCTTGCTGATGCCAAAATGTCCTTCAGTGGGGCTGTCATGTATTTGGTTTAGTACGTTTGACACTCTGGAATGAGGGAGCAGCTGACATCTGATGTTCTCTCAGTCATCGCTCTCCCCTTTGCGGTATACTACCCCGTTCCTCAAGTGCACAGAATCCCACAATGTGCGGTACTGTTTTGTTTCAGGTGAAAAGCAGGAAATTTCTTGCCTAGTTGGCTTCCTATTAGCTCGTTCTTTGCGGATCAGGATTGGCTCGATATCTTTGTCCTCTCTTTGGACTCAAGAAAGTTCTTCATCACTACAAGGATCTGGCGTTGAATTTGAATTATGATCAGTGATAACTTGCCGGATGATCTCTGAAATCTTCTAACTACCAAATTTTATTTCAGCAAGAGAGCAATGTGAACAATTTAAATGATAGAGTATCCTCGAGAGCGCATCAGCGTTTCATTGAAAATACCCATTTCTGTGTCGATTCTTCTTGTCGTATTCTTGAAGTAGCTGAATCCATCTGGCGACCTGTCCTTTAGGGCTCTTATATGGTCCTTCCCGGTCGTTTCTTCAACTACTCAATACCCTCGAGTGGGCAGGACGGTCTGAGTTCTCAGAGTTCTTATTACTGATGATCCATCTCAGAACAGCGTGATCTGTCAGCAACAGGAATTTCCTTCCGTAGAGGTAATGATCTACGAATATAACAATCGTCAACAGTTCTTTCCTTATCACGCAGTAATTTATTTCGGGATTCGACAAGCATTTTCTTAAGTATGCGATGATGCGATCTTGCTCTCCTATTTCTTTGGAGAGAACTGCCCATATTCCTTATTTACTAACATCGGTATCAATTATAAAGCCACTGTTGGTTGAAGATATGACAAAATTGGGCCTGAAACCAGCATTTCCTTAAGCCGATTGAAAGCATCTTCATATTCTGTGGTGCGCAAAAACAATATTTCACTTAATGTTTCCACTTCAAATATTGATTTATTAAGATTGATTATATTTATTCATAAGAGCATTACTGCGTTGATTACTTAATAATACCGCACATTTGAAAACAACACATTGAAGTTTATTTATTCTTAGTTGCTTTGATTATTTACTAATACCGCTTTAACCATCGTATGAGAATCATGCAAAGTATAATGTTAAATTGAATTATCTAAACATGGCCGTAAAACCGTACATCGTAGAACATTATTACACATTGCGTTGTGTGCCGCTGATAACCCTCCGATGTAAATTCTTTAGTGCGAGTGCTGTAAAGGAATATTAATTAACATACTACTAAATTAATTGAACCATTTTAACTTTAAAATTAAATCATGTATTAACAACATAGATCACTTAATTACTCAATTATAACAATTATTCCTCCTAATTCTGTCGGAGAGAGAAAATGCGGGGCCAGCTGATATCGTGATTATCAAAAAGTTCTATAACCAGCATACAATAGTTGTGAAGCACATACCTTTGATTTGCGTCTATGGACGTTGGCACACTGACTGTACTGACACTATGACACTCCTCTGACTTTGTCACCAGATCGTACTTAATATCGTCCAGTCTCGTACTTGTACCTACTCACGGTATGATGCACCCACTCGTACTTAGCCGAAGTCATCGTGAATTTCTATGTCAACTGTTCTTTTCATCTTTTTTGACCCCTTTGGTTGTGGTTCTTTTGCCTGAGGGCTGACACGCCTCTTTGGCTCATATTGGCAGCCTTCAGAGCGAAGCTATAAGCATCTTCTTAATTGGTCAACCTTTTGCCCAATATCGTTGCTTCACCTTATCCTTAGATTCCTTCCACCTACCTGTCTTGACGCCCCTAAATTTATGATTTCTGCTGACCTTTGGGTCAAGGTGTTGTAAAAACTGGCGCCATTGAGACTGAAGATATTGTCTGACGTTTCAGACACAATAAATAACGCACATAAAACTGTCTCACCAAAAACTGGTGTGAGATCTATTTCTGATCTCACATATTCTACCATCCAGTCTAATTTCTTGTCTCCTTCCGTTAACCCATGCAAGGGTCTGGAAATGTTTGAGAAGTTCTTTAAAAAACGGCGGTAATATTGCAGAACGACCTAAGAAACAAACACCTTAGTTGATGAACATCTTGTGGTCTGCATCATTCTTTTACAGCATTGAATTTTTCCGGATCCAACCTTACACCCTTTGTTAAAATAAGGAATTCGAAGAATGATTTAAAATCATAAAATCAATTGTTAGAAATTTAAATGAACAGAAATACATATTTCTTGAATATAATGCAATGATTATGAACAGACTGTTAAGAAATCCTAGGCTAGTTAAAACCCTTTTCAAACTTTACACATTTAATCAAGTTCCACATTTTTGAATATGGAGCATTATGCTATAATAATATGTTGCCTATACAGTGTGTACTGTGTACAGTTGAAAATGACAAAGGATACATACTTTATAACATGTATATTATTAGATTAAATGATAAATGAAATTCTACGTAATTATTCGGCACATGTAGATGGCTTGGCATTATTCATAAAAACTAGTTTATTCAAGCTTGTTATTCGAGCATGTTATTCGAGTTTCGTTATGAAATTACGACAAATGAAATTGCATTATCGGTGAATTTGCATAATGCGTTTCTAAATGGATACTAATGTTCATGTATTGAACATGACTATTACAAGTCAAATGTGATATCTGCAATGGAAATGACATCGTAAAATATGATAGAATAAAAGACAATGGATGAAAATTGCGAAATTAAGATTAAATTCTGACAGAGCGTGTCCAAGGTTAAAAAACATGGTATCTATAATTTATTATTTACTTTCCCTACAATACATGGGAGTATAGCAATATTAGAATCGTGTAAAGTATAAAAGAATAACGTAACATTAATGTATAGCAATGAGTCGTGTAAAGTATAAAAGAATAACGTAAAGTATAATCGTGTAAATATATTAGAATCGTGTAACAGTGTATTAGATTCGTGTCAAAATTGCTAGTTTTCGACGGATCTACACGCTTTGGAATTCCTAGAACACAAAACAATAATTAGCGTGACGTCTGTGCATGTCTCTTTGTGCAATGTACGTATCCACTCTAACTCAAAAACAAATAGACCAAATTGCATAAATTTTATATGCAAGTTACATGTGGATTACCCTGATTCTGATTAGATTTTGGTACGATTCAGGTTAAAAGAACCTCCATTGTTTCGAAATGGCCCGCAAAAATAATATAGATTCACTCTAGTTAAAATACTAATTGCTCAAATTGAAAATTTGGTAGATAAGTCACTTGTGCGTCACTTTAGTGATGATAATATTTTGCCACGATTCGAGAAAAAAATAATAACTTGCCTGATTTTACAAAATGACCTGCAAAATTTATCAAAATTGAAAATAAAAGATTATGTAATTTCAAATATATTGATTAAATGCTTGTTTTATATGTATGTTTTGACAATGAAAAGAATAAGGTTAACCCTATTTTTCTTAGACTAGCTGTCCTCGATATATTTTAGTTTTCTTCCATTTTTACTACACGGCCCTTGAAATTACACTCAGTTACCAAATGAAAATAAAAATCGCGTTAAAAGTGTAAATTCAATGATTTTTCAAATAAAGATGCCTGTCTTTTTGTACAATTAAACGTACAATTTAAAGAATTATTGAAGAAATAGAGAAAATGAAATTAATAAAGTTATATTCTGCTTATATCAGATCAGATTGCTGTTATTCAAAATAGACAAAAAGTTACATTTGGTCATATTGTAATTCTATATGCATTGACATATCCGCCTATTTGATTATTTTCTTATTTATTCTTGTACCAGTTCCCTTATGTAACGTAAATTGACTCGGATATTTTCGTGAAAATTTTGAATAAGAACTTGAATAATCACACAAGAGATATTTTTCTTATTAACTGGAGAACAGTTACAGACTGTTTTTTTAGTAAATTTAAAATATGTTGACGGTTGCTTTAATACAATTAATTCTGCTTGTGATTTAAATTTTGCTTGTCTGAATAAACATAAATAAAAATAATTTGAGTATGTATCAAGTAAATTATCCGACTCCTCTGGGCACGTTATCTTTACAACTAATTAAGATATTTTCATAAAATGTTTAATATATATAAATATGCACTTCTAATTTATTTTCAGCTCATTTGATAGTGGAAAGTATGTCATAATTCTGAATATTTTTTTCAAAAATTCGAAGTAAAATAATAATTAGATAGAAGCGTGTGCACATTTATATTTTAAAAGGAAATCATTTATGCTATATAAAAAAGCTCTCATCTCTGTTTGTTTGTTGTCATGATTTGTGGCACATTAGGCTTAAATTTCAGCGCAGTATTGTGGACTTGTGTGGAAATGTCAACACCTTTAAGATAATTCAATATTTTTAAATGTAATTTACTTTCTTTTATAAGCCCTGTTACGCTGTTTAGGTTATATTTTATTTTATTTCATTCAATTTATATGGCAACTACAGACAAAATCCAGTTACAGTAGCCACACAAAAATAAAATGAACAGAATATAAGATACAAAAATACTAAGTCGTATACATGTCCAACGCATTCAAATAGGCTTTTTTTAAAACAGACAGGAGTCAAATTAAATATATCAATATCAGTACAATATGTATTATATAGATCAACAAATTTATAGATAGAATAGCATTTAGGGTAGTTGTGTTTAACAGTAGTATTGTGAAACAAAGTTCTTTTCCTTGTATTATTAACAGGTATATGAAATTCCAGACAAGAAAGTAAGATGGGACTATCAATAGTGTTATTTAAAACTTTATAATGAAACAAAAAGCAGGACCATTTTCTTCTTTTTGTAAGAGACATTTAACTGTATTTCCGTCTGAGTTCACTCATATGCATATCATAAGGACAATAACCAAACAATTTGTACTCCATAGTACGTAAAAGTCTATTTTGCGCAATTTCTATTCGTTGAGAATACAGACCGTAAACAGGGTCTCAGATCATTGCACAATATTCCAATATTGGCCTAACAAGGGTAGATACAAATAATAGTATCAGACCTTGCAAAAACACGAGATATATCATGAAGTATGCAAATTAGGACAATACTGGTCGAATACCTGTTGAAAATCAAAGGTCCTACAATAAGCAATCCCCGAATAACGTACGTTTTTGAATAATTCATGTTTCACATTGATTCGGAAAATCGAAAATTATGGTGTGAGGAAAACCCTGAAGAAGAAAATATTGGAAAACTGAAATTGCTCGCTTTCTTCCTTTAGAACTCGCTTTTTTCCTTAGAAGTATCCGTACATCAAATTTTAAGTCTCTATCTCATACTGAAGCATGCAATGTTATCATTTAACTTTCGAAAGTTTTAATATGAAGCACCCTCTTAAATGAACATTTATGAAAAACTGTATTCGTCTTGGGTTTTTTATCAAATGATTAGCCCACAGACTAAATTTCAAGTCTCCATAAAATTTAAAAGCAAGCGTTTTTCATTTATTAGGCAAATCGAACATATTGGTGTGTGACACTCCCTTAAGTAGCATATATCGGAAATCTAAAATTGTACACCTTTTCCCTTTCAAACGATATACCTATACACCAAATTTGAAAGCTCTATCTCAGTACAAAGCATGTTTTCTATAATTTCATTTTTTGAACGTTTGGTTGTAGAGCACTCTCACTTCAGAACATATTTGGAAAATACGACATTTTCTAGGGAGTTTTATTGAACGATCGACCCATGTACCAAATTGCAAGTCTCTGTCTATTCGGAAAGTGCCTGAAACAGCGTGACAGACGGACAGACAGACAAAAGGACAGACAGATACTTGTCAATTCGTATATATAGATTGAAATAACAATAAGTTTTCGGTCTGACACATATATGGCAAAACTGTTGACAGATCCATATCATTTTTGGATAGTACCAACATTCAAACGACACGTGTTAAAATTTCATGCCATTCTGACAATTAGTTTGTAGGTTACAGTGGTTTTAGTGACCCCAGTTTTGTAATTTTCAAAACAATGGATAAAAAATAATTTCGTGTGTTGAATAAACATTGTTTTTGGATGGGAAAAATACTGTTGAAGCCAAACAGTGGCTTGATAAGCGTTATGGAGACTCTGCACCAGGGAAATCAACTATTATTGACTGGTATGCTGAATTTAAACGAGGTCGTACAAACACCGATGAAGCTGAACGCGCTGGTCGCCCAAAATCAGCAGTTGTTCCGGAAAACATAAAAAAAGGTCCCCAAAATAGTTTTGAAAGACCATAAAGTGAAGTTGCGTGAGATAGCTGACACCTTAAAGATATCAGAAGGTAGTGTGTTTACAATTTTACATGACAATTTGAGCACGCGTAAGTTGCTTTTGAAGTGGGTGCCGCGTTTGCTCACACCAGAGAAAAAACAAGACATGCCTCGTGTCACAAGTCGATGAAAACGATGGTTAAATTATATGAATTACGCTTCGAATTGATTCCTAACCCACCGTACTCTCCAGGTCTGGACCCCAGCGACTACTGGCTTTTTGCAGACATCAAAAAGATGCTTCAGGGAAAGAAATTTGGCTGAAATGAAGAAGTGATTGCCGAAACTGGGGCCTATTTCGAGAGCAAAGACAAATCGTTCTGCAAAAAAGCCATCGGAAAGTTAGAAGAGCCTTGGAATGAATGTATCACTCTTGAAGGATAGTATGTTGATGAATAAAGTCGAATTTCTAAAAATAAAATTGTTTTTCTTAGTTAGACCGGAGACTTATTGAGTGATGTAGTATGTATGAACGGGGACATCTGGTTCCTTACGTCTGTTTCCCGTGTTCACAAACATTTAAAAGTTGTTCTATTTTTCTACCTAAAAACCTAAATGTACTTTTTGTAGTTGCATTTTTCTCTTTTTCTCTACACATTCTCGATCTGTACATATTTTAAGAATCGTACTACAAAATATTTCCAAAAATCGTTTTCTTCGCTCGGAAAAACAGAGTGATTGGTTAAAATAAAACGTATATTTCGAATGTTTACCGCACGCGAAATATTCTTGAATAATAAAGAAATTAAACAACAGAAAATCTTAAACTTACAACTTAAATTGCTGGCATCGAATTCCTTTCCAAACTGTTGAAACAAGTTTCAAGGCTAAATAGAATTCCCGTCACCAAATTCACCAACGGGCATTCGTCTTTTCATTATTACTAGATGCAATCAGTTTTACATCCATTATCTTGATTTATGCAGATAATTTTATTAATAATGTATCCCTTTAATTCATATTCCACTTTCACCGTCCATCTAAATGAGAAAATTTCATGATACACTCTTTATTTGCATATCACTTGCAGATATGTCACCCCCGTTACTCTCTTTTCAACTTTAGCATATCCATATCAAAAGATGAAGATATATTTTACCTCATAAATAATTCATTCTTGGAGTTGAATGATTTAGATAAGTGAATCTGAATAAAAATCTCTAGGTAGACATGCAAATCGAAACATAGCATAATTTCTGACTTACGGTTTTGATATACTTCCTGCACTTTGCAAAATATTATGGAATAAAATTTATATCTCTGCATTACGAAAAATGCGTTTCCGTACTTTCATGTTGGGGAGACGTAGGTAAAAGGCGACTCTAACAACAAATAAACTTATAAGAATGTGTTTAAAAATATAAATAATATACATGCATACTATTATTATTCATACAGATTTATGTTTTAGAATGAATACAGTTCTATGTTCATTGTCCCTTATAAGAAGTAAAATAATTAACACGAAAGAGATCATTCATGCATGAAGCATTGATTAAAAAAACTTTCCGACTGCCATGAAATTTTATTTAAACATCTCGAGCTGAAGTGCGATACATTCAGCGGTAATATTTTTAAAATTATCACAATACTACATAAACTTATTATATTTGAAAAGTTAAAACATCGAAAAAATGAAATTTATTCAAATGACGTAATTGAAATATAAATCGCTAGGCTCTCAATGTAAAAGCTGTAAATATTGCATACATACACTTTCATTCCATTCCTTTCATTCATCACAATACTACAATAATTTATTTTACTTAAAAACTTTAAACCATGGAGGTAAAAGTAATTTAACACTATGCCTAAAGCTTCATCGACCAAAACTGCTATAAATAATCTGCATCTCTATGTAAAATCAATGAATGTTTCATTCATCTCAGCTATATTACAGACTTCAGAGCTACATAATTTTGCGTTAAAGAAATGTAGCAATTCTTATACAACTCAACCTCCATCTTGACGTCTTTACATTCTACAGAATTGAAAATTAAGCTTCGTTGTAGAAATAGTCAAATCTTGATGATCATTTAAACTGAAATGTATTATAATTGCTTTGTTTCAAAATATAGATGCACAGAAATTAAGCAAAAATAAAGCGGTTTTAGAACGGATACAGCACTAAATATAAATTAAAAATAACGTAAAAAATCACGATCTTGACACAAGATGGGTGTCATATTTTATTTTGAAGTGTGTCACGTAATATATGGGTCGTCATATAATATATGGGTGTAGTTATTTTAATTTTTGTTTAAGAAACTACCGAATATATTTTGCTGAAATTTTTTTCTTATTTTTGTTTGGTATAATTTGAATATTTCTTAAAACTTTCGAAGCATTTTGTGAATTTTAAATTCTTTCAAAAAATGTTTGATAAATTAGGTCCCATAGGGTTCAATGTATTTCATTTTTTAACCCGGGTTCAGTTCAAAACTAATCGAGTGATATTATGCATTTGTATTCCCATCGGTCTCACAGACCGTCTGAACAACGTACTAAAATTTCATTTTGATAAAGTCATTTTTAAGGCAGTTATCGTTCGAACAGACAGACAGACAGACAGATATACATACAGAATGAACAAAGTCATAAACACTTTTCAACTATGTTGTAATGTGTTAAAAGGGGAAGTTCTATCAAATCACCACTTTACCCGATATGAGAGGGAAATCGGACAGAAATACTTCTTATACTAAGATACCCGAAAAGCCAGTTCCGTTTACAACCATGATTATACTCCCGAATACGATACAAAAATATATGAGTCATTTAAAAAATAAGAACACTTTTAGGATTTTTTTTTTTTTCAAATGTATGGCTCTCCTGTAGTAGGGAATTTGGAATTTTTTTCATGTGATCAGGTTTTTTCATGATTGATAGCTTTCATAACATCCACTTGAATAGTTTTAGACCGGAAAAGCTCTACGGTTGAAAATGGTTAAAATTAAAAATAATGGACATTTTTACTTGAGTTTTTTTTTCAAGGTAAAACAATTTAATTTCGCATTTGTAACAATATTATCAAGTTTGCATATTAGCAAGTTAAACACTTTTAACCAAATACTTAATCCAGTAAATACTTAATCCTGGTTCCCAACCCGAAATATAATTTTGTATAATCTAATAGCATTTAACATGAATCGTGGATTTTTGAAGATGTAAATTAAAAATCTGATGTGGGCAACACATGACTTTCCTTATATAATGAAATGAATTTACTACGTTTACAGTCAAATAAATAGGTTTTTCTTCTAGTAGATACTAATATCCTTTCCAAGATATTGAATTTTCGACAATTAGTCGTCATTTTCATTGATTTATCGTCATTTTTATCCATTTGGCGAGATTTTCGTTAATTTGGCAACATTTCAAAAAGTCGCCAAGTTGGCGACATTCCGCCAATTTTGTCGCCAAAATCTCGCCAAGCGTTATGGACGAAGAAATAAGTTATATATATATATATATATATATATATATATATATATATATAACTTATTAGATATTGAATTTTCGACATATATTATATAGCTATTATTATATATTTATATATTATATAACTTATTAAATATTGAATTTTCCACAATTAGTCGTCATTTTCATTGATTTAGCGTCATTTTTATCCATTTGGCGAGATTTTCGTTAATTTGGCAACATTTCAAAAAGTCGCCAAGTTGGCGACATTCCGCCAATTTCGTCGCCAAAATTTCGCCAAGCGTTATGGACGAAGAAATAAGTTATTCTTACAGCAGATAAATCGGCGTTCAAATGCAAAAGTATTACTCAAAGTATCTTTTTCCTTGAATGGAATGAGCTAGATCCGCGAGAATGATGTCACCCAATTTATCGCATGATATTATATATGAAAAGTGAACATGTTTCTCAAATAGGAAATTTTTTTTTCTATTTTATATGACTTTTTGATAATTTTTTTAAAAATGTGCAATATCTCGAGAACGGTTCATGTTAGCGTTCTAAAATTTATGTCAATCGTTTTCTAATGAAAAATTACATAAGAAATGTCTATTTACGTAAATTTATTATTGGTTTTGATTTTTTGACGATTTTTTCAAAATTTCATTCGAAAATTTAGGGGGGTTCTGAACATTCGATTGCGTATAAAAACAATAGGCTTCCAGTGTTTACAGATTGTGATTTTTGTACCAAATTTGGTTCGAATCGGTCCATTCGTTCGTCAGTTATCGTCTCCACAGACCCACTGACACACACACACACACACATACTTTCACACACACACACACACACACACACACACACACACACACACACACATACACACACACAGACATCACTTCATAAATGTTTGATTCGTGATCAGGGATGCTTGAAACGAGCTCTCCCGTCGAAAACTCGATTTCGAATTTTCGACCCCGTCACAATACTTTCCTTATACATTATGTATATAAGGAAAGTAAAAAGTGTATGCCTGGTTTTAATTTTCATGTAAATTATCAATATTGAAAGTTTTATATTGATACATTCATTCTTTGAGTATCGTTCCATTCAACACATACCCATTGACAAACGTACACATGTATATTTAATAGGGTGCTTGTATTTTCGATCATATGTCCGCAAGCGACTTCGAGCCGAATATAACAAATTTTAAATCATCCATAAACTTTAAGATTTATATCAGAGCTTGCAACTCACTAACATTTGATCAAACATTCTACTATCCAGCTTATAAATGTAGAATTCAGGTGGTACAGTTCAGTAAATATAATCGCATCAGTTTCAATGAAAACATCGTTTGTCGATTATTGGATTCTCCACCAATACACCTCAGCGCAATTTCACCAGTATATTGTAAATATTGTTGCGAACATGCAATGTTCCTTTTAGCGCCTCCTCTTTCATCTGTCTCGAAGATCAGGCGAAGAAAATACAGTGCATGACGTCAGGGTGACTTGGGATGACGTGAACCCAGGATTTCCCATTTAGAAAAAAGTTGCTAAATTTGGAAATGTTTCGCCCATTTGGCGGCATTTAGAGATTTCCAGAATGTTTCATAAACTTTTCAATAAAACGATTATTCTTTGAGATATAGAGATTTCCTACGGATAGACTATAAAAAGGACTCACCCTTCCGTTACAGAGGAGCTGACAAATGGACGTGTCTCGAGCTACATTAGACTGTGATTTTTGTCAACGTTTTGAGAATAAAATCGCTTTTTTGTGTAGTTAGTGGAGCATATAAGTGCTGTTTGATTGTATATTGTTTCTGTTTACATTGTGCTTGTAAATAAACGTTAGTTATCCAGAAACTTGGACTCGTTCTTGTATCCTACGTATACACCCACAATTCTAGACGATACGCATCGTAACAATATCAATTTGTATTGTAAATAACAGTAGTCATACAACTTATGTGAATCTTTCTAACATTACTTATAGGCTTTAATCCCTTTACTGAAAAAATTACAATTAAAAGACATCAACAGCTTAAAATCTTTATAACTATTAGTTTTCAACTGCATTTTGGTTAGTTCTGGTCATTTCTCAAAGCCTTTGCTGACCAGTCCATTAAAACATCATGAATGTTGATTCGTTAAAACCATTGTAGATGAAATTTTATAGACCTTTATGCAACATTCTTTTGTCTCCGAATTTGGCAATCAACCTTAGTAGCAATGCAATATTGCCCAAATATTGGTTTTGTGTTGGCTATAATATTGGACCAATATGAAGAAGTGGACATTTTGACGGAATTGGCCCAATATTGGTTTAAAGTTCTTTTTTCCAATTTTGGGACAATAAAAGCCAATATTGGAGGATAATATAACCAAAATATTTGCCCAATATTGGGATTACATTGATAATATTTCCAATGTAATGCCAAGATATGCAATATTGGACCAATACTAAATGCTACGAGGGAAGTCTTAACATTTGTCATTTACGTCTATATGAACAAATTAAGGGCTCAACAGAAATTCAATGAAAGGAATGTGCGATTACACAAAGATTGCAATCTTCTTTCAGCAAAATATCTACAAATAATTGTTAAATACATATTTTATCAAACTATAAGATATGAAAAATATCTGCACGTGAAATCTCTATCGAACTGTCCGATAAAACATTTTCTAGTATAGTAAACGATTTTTCTTGATGTTACATATTGCAAGTTAATTGCACAATAGCATTTTTAATACCAGACTGAACTTTTTGGTAACGGACACTCCTCCAGATAATCAATTTCTTACGTAATATAGAAACTGAAATTATAGTGAAACCTCTCAATAACACATCCACCAGACTGCAATTCGTGATTGTTACTTAGGTATCCTTTATTTGCAGGTCTCAATTAATAAATAAATAAATTCCATGTCACCTTGTATTTTTTACAGCATTACATCTCTATACAATAGATTTCAATATTTAGAAACTCCTCTTCAAGACGGTATCTAATAAATTAGTCTTTTTCAGCTTCTTGCCCTCTGAGCCAAATTATCTTTAAAATTGAAGACATGTGCATGATATGACGGACTTCGGGACGCCCTATACGTTTTATCTTTCGACTCAGACAGTCCGACGTACCCGAAGGTGCAAGGTATCTGTTTGGACAGCAGGGGTATGCCACTCTATTGAGACAGCAAACTTGTTTTCAACGTCCCTAGCCGGGGGGGGGGGCTGGTCTAATCAGGCTTATAGCTGCTTAAAAACCCCGGGCGGGAAAATAATCCCAAATTTATTTACAAACACATTTTTTGTGTGCCGGGCCAGGGCGGTTACAAAGGCCTACATTAACAACAACATCATATTATAAATAAAATAATAGAACATTTAGCATATTTTTATCATTTCTAAACTCATAATCAAAACATATTCTAAATATAATATCAATATCATCAGATCACCAATTTATTTAAAACACAAAAAGAATGCCAATAATTTATATAAAATCAAACACATACATCAAAATTCATTTTTTTACAACTTCACCTCACGCTTCTCTTACCCGCACTATACATGAACTGAAATACAATAAAAATTGGCCCCTCCAGAACCAATAGGAATGGATCTCCAAGTCCTAACCAAAACTAATTAAATAATAAAAGTAACAAGGCGTCGAGATAATACAGTTGGAATAACAACAAAGCAATTAATTGCATTTTAAAAGTTTTCCTCCTATATCCAATCAGATAAATCATAAATTCCTTATGCCATGATATAACCATCCCCAGTTTCACAATAGTCCCCAAAAAACTCAAAACTGGATTAAGCATCATAATTAGTCCACAATGCACGGTGGAATTTATAAAATAATGTAAACATTATAAAAATATGTTCTAATTTACACAAAAGATTCTCCTAAAAACCACAAACAACAAGAGCCTCCCATACACCTCCAAAAGAAGATAAACAGACGCTAATCAAATAACCAATAATCCAAATATAACATTGTCCTTCAGGGCCAGCTTACCTCAATAATGAACCCTACAGCTCAGCAATTTACTTTATTTCAACTAATAAAAAATCTAAAGCGAAATCATAAAACACGATTAATCACATAACTAAAAGGATCATACATCACAATTTAGATAAAAGTATACCAATTATACGGAATAGGAGAAAAAACACAGCACCAGAACCTCCCAAACTAAAAACCAATTTTAAAATAACTAACAATATACTTGTACATTCAACTTTTACATTGTAAACCAATGATACTCCAAGAAATGCTTCAACAGTCTAAGCGCCATAGTCTATGTGTCTGTGGTATTTTCCAGGCTCCTCAATATTAACGTTGTACGCTCAACCCTGCGATCCCTCAGGGCCAGCTTACCTCAATAATGAACCCTAGAGCTCAGCCATTTACTTTATTTCTACTAATAAAAAATCTAAAGCGAAATCATAAAACACTATTAATCACATAACTAAAAGGATCATACACCACAATTTAGATAAAAGTATACCAATTATACGGAATAGGAGGAAATACACAGCACCAGAACCTCCCAAACTAAAAACCAATTTTAAAATAACTCCTAAGAATATACTTGTACATTCAACTTTTACATGGTAAACCAATGATACTCCAAGAAATGCTATCAACAGTCTAAACGCCATAGTCTATGTGTCTCTGGTATTTTTCAAGCTCCTCAATATTAACATTATACGCTCAACCCTGCAATCGACTCAGCGATTGAAACACATTTACTTATTCTCCGGATAGACCTCAAACTTTTGAGGATGACATCCACAGGTACCACATTCCCCTTCCCTTACCACTATCCTATCGGATGTAATTTCAGACCCATATATTTAACGTGCCCGCCCTTATACAATCAAAAATTTAAAATAACAATTATTTCGCCTTTAGAATAATCTTTCGACCTCTAAAATTGACAAAACTGGCCAACCCATTTTAGGTGTTGCACTGCAAGCGCGTTTGAAAGCTTTCGCAATGACATAATTTTTAACAATGAACTATTGTATACTGTTAAGTCTTAAACATGGTATAGATATCTTATAACTTTACGCCTTGAATGTTAGCAGCAAATATAAACTTAAATAGCATTTAAATTAGTCATTTGTTTTGTATTATACACTCAAAAATAAATACAGATTCTATTTAGTAGTTATCATGTTAAAATCATAGATCAAAAAAATTGAATTGAAAAATTCATCCTCCACGAAACCTAAAATATACACAAAAGTAATATACTCGTATTAAAGGTCAAAGACTAATGCCTGAATATCAGGAAAAACCTTTCACGAGCATGGACCTGAATGCCAAGTATCTTTATAAAAATACCAAGTTATAAAGAATATTTTTATTTTCTCTTCATAATCTTTCCTGATTTTGTTTATGTTTGGGACATATTTCATGCTATATTTCTTGATGGTAGAAAACATAGTTTATATTCAGAGTTATATTACAAATATATCAAATGCATTTCTTACGTTTGTATTGATCCATAAATATATCTTGAAATATGACACGTTTGTATATTTTGTAAATACAAATACTAAATGTTATAACAGACTGTGATAGATTTACACGGTTGTGGAACATTTCATATTGGGATGGTGCAGTATCGGGCATAATAAACGTCATATCAAGGCCTGAGCAATAAAAGGACAGTCCAGCAAACAATACAGACAGACGGATTGACGGCAAGGCTGGACGTTAAAATCTATATACCTGCAATTTGTGGTGGACTATAAAGCTGCTCCCATGCTTTTTATTGCAGCGCACCTGATTCTTTTGCACATCAAGGTCGTTGGCAGTTACGTACAGCCAATAAGTGCATTCCCATGCCAGCTAGCTCAAGCTAATTGGGATGGAGTTATGGGTGCTGCCAGCCGATGGACTAATTAGTTATTAATATAATAACTTAATTAACTTAAATATCACCGATTATCTAATATTTTTTACCCCAATAACACCAGGATTAATGTCTATCTCATAATTTTCTCATACTATTATTTCATAATTTTTGAGTCTTCTTATATCATAATTATACTGGGACCAAAGCAAAGTTCCACAAAGTTTGCAATGTTTATGTACTATTGTAGTAATGCAGTTGAGAACTTACACTAATGCTTCAAAATTATGCTAATAATATCTTTGAAATTGTTACATTAAATATGATTGCATACCTCCAGTACATACATTGCTATTTCAGTATTCACGTAAGAGCTGTAAGTTCCAAATGCATTTAAATCATATCGTGTAAGGCTGACACTAAAATAAAATCACTGTATCTCTGTCTGACCAGACATCCTCTGAAATAGTGGATGTACTCTTGGGATACAAAAATGAGTAATCACTAAAAATTCTCCTAGGGATGGCAACCCTATTTTCACTTAAGCTCGATAGTTGAATGTAAAGGTTGTTTTAAACTGACGATTGACTTTATGCCGCCAAAGCAATTTATGTATCTGTAACAAATACATCCATTTAGCTACTGCAGCATTCATCTATTATTCTTTATTTTAAGTTGACACTGCGTTCGCTTCCTCTTGATTTGAAATTGAAGTTCAGTTAGTTATCTGAACAGAGTGTCTCAAAAATATTGAAACGCGCTTTAATTATATACCTGTTGGAGATACGTGAACATTGTAAATTGCGAAAATGTTGAAAATAAGGTAGAATATAAGACTACGTTAATGCAATAGTTCTCCCATTAATTTTCAAAAAGTTACACATTTTAAATTTTTATACGACCCCCTTAAGCAAATTTGGTCAATCATATTTTTTTTTATTTTTATTGCAACAAGATCATTAAATAACGTATATATGTATCTTTAAAATCAACTGAATTATGATAAAGGCAAAAATCTGACTTATGCCACCTTTCCGTACCCTGTGAAAGGCTGTTTCATCAGTGAAAATAGGGATCATATACAAATTGACGAAGCGAATTGTTTAGAAAAAAGTACTTAATTATTGGAAAAGTACTTAGTTAATGAAAGTAATTAAGAATCCGTGATTGCATCGTGAGCCTACGCGGAAATCGCAAAAATATCTTCTATGTATTATCATCCAGTTTTATCTTTTTTGTGATATGTCACAAATTTACATTTATAATTTGATATAGGGTCCCCATTCATAATGTTCAATTTTCAATTAAATATAACTCGCAGCTATGTGGTTTTTTTTAATGATCGTGTTGCATTAAAAAAAATATACTGATTAACCAAATTTGTCTAAGGGAGTCGTATAAAAATTTAAAAAGTGTAACTTTTTGAAAATTAATGCGGGGACTATTTCATTAACGTTGTCTTATTTCCTACCTTACTTTCAACATTTTTGCAATTTACTTGCCCACTTATCTCCAACAGGTAAAGAATTAAAGTGCGTTTCAATCTTTTTGGGACATCCTGTGTAGTTTAACCATGCCGCTGTTTTCTCAAGAAATGACATATGTGTATCGTTCTATGTCACCCCATTTGAATATGGGACCCCATAAACCACAGGAATCTTAGAAATAATCAATGTTGATAATATTCATGCAAACATTCACTATATCTAACTAACAATGTTAAATGGCTCGATGACATTTAAAGAACTCAAGTCCAGGCGGAAAATAAAATAACTAATATCTGGCTGGCTTAATCTACTGAGATAATTGCATGTCTCTCTATATTTAAAGATGGCATTAAGCGAGAAATATATAACTGTATTGATGGAGATACATTTTTAACAAGAAAGATCAATCATGCATAAATCAATGATTATGAAACACTTTCCAACTGCAATGCAATTTTAATTAAACATTTCTAAAATGCGATACATTCAGCGGTAATATTTTTAAAATTATGACAATACTGCAATAATTTATTATATTTGAAAACTTAAAACTTTATCGAAAAAACTGAAATTTATTCAAATGTCGTCACTGAAATATAAATCGCCTGGCTCTCTGTGTAAAAGCTGTAAATATTTCATTCATATACTTTTATCCCATTCACTTCTTTCATCACAATACTACAATAATTTATTTTATTTATAAACTTTAAACAATTGGAGGTAAAAGTAATTTAACTCTACGCTTAAAATTTCATCGAAAAAGTCTGCTATAAAATCGTCTGTTTCTCTATGTAATATTAATTATTGTTTCGTTCATATCAGCAATATTGCAGACTCCAGAGTTAAATAATATTGCATTAAAGGAATTCAGTAATTCTTATACAACTCATCATACATCTTCATTTTTTTACTTTCTCCATTAATGAAAAGTAGACTTCGTTGTAGAAATAATCAAAGTTTGATCATTTAAACTCAAATATATTGTAATTGCGTTGTTTCAGAATATATATGCACAAAATTTCAACAAAAATAAAGTGCTTTTAGGACGGACACAACAGTTAATTTCAATTAAAAAGAACATTAAAAATCACTATTTTGTCACAATATGGATGGCATTGATCATTTAAACTCAAATATATTAAGTTGTTTTGACATATAGATGCACAGAAATTAAGCACAAATAAAGAGGTTTTAGGACGGATACAACACTAAATATAAATTAAAAGAACTTTAAAAATCATGATTGCGACAGAAGAAGGATGCCATATTTTATTTTGAAGTGGGCCAGGTGATCTTTTCATATAACATGGGTCTAATTAATATTTTAATTTTTATTTCAAAAACTACCGAATATATTTTGCTGAAATATATTTCATATTTTTTATGGGATAATTTGAATATTTCCTGAAACTTTCGAAGCAATTTGTGAATTTTAAATCCGCTTAAAAAATATTTGAAAAATTCGGTCCCATAGAGTTCAACGTATTTCATTTTTTCAACGCGGGTTCAATCCAAAACTAATTGGGTGATTTCATTTATATTCCCATTTATATTCCCACATTATATTCATTTATATTCCCATAGGTCCCACAGACCGTCTGAACAACATACTAAAATTTCATTATGATAAAGTCATTTTTACGGCAGTTACCATGCTAGCGGACAGACAGACAGACAGAATGAACAAAGTGATAAACACTTTTCAACAGTGTTGTAAAGTGTTAAAAATACAATTTTCATGAATACTGTAGTCTATGTAGCGCTCTCCGTGTTATATTATATTTCGAAGCGTATAAATGAGACTCTTAAATCTTACTGAAAAAGCTTTGAATTTGATACAGGATGTAATACAAATTATTTGACTGTGTTATTGAAATTGGGTGATTTTGTTCACCATAAAATTTTATTGCAGAGCCATGAAATCTATCTAAACGATCTGGTGGCACTTTTTAGTAGGGCATTAGCTAAGTAAAATATATTACAGAAATAAGCTATAAAGCGATGACATTAAATCTACTTACCATAATTTATCTGAGTAATAATTTACTAAGGAATATCTGAATATATTTGAGCTGCCACGTACTTCCCCGTAAATATAGAAAATGGTTAATAAAATCTTTCAAATAGTTGATAAGCATTTCCGAATGCTAAATATTAGTCTTAATCAAATAATCGCTCAAGAATTGCTGAAATAAAACGAAATAAATAAAATCTTCATAAATACGACATTAATTAAAAACCAGAAAGATCAATCATGCTTAAAGCATTGATTATGAAACACTTTCCAGCGTCAATGTAATTTTATTTAAACATCTCTAAAATGCAATACATTCCTCGAAAATATTTTAAAACTTATCACAATACTACATTAATTTATTATATTTGAAAACTTAAACCTACATCGAAACAAATGAGCTTCATTCAAATGACGGCATTGAAATATAAATTGCCTGGTTTAAACATCTTTAAAATACGATACATTCCTCGGTAATATTTTTAAGGTCATCATAATACTACAATGATTTATTATATTGGAAAACTTCATCGAAAACAACTGGCATTCATTCACATGACGTCATAGAAAAAATAACAAGCCTGGCTCTCTCTATAAAAGCAGCATTTCATTCATAAATAATTTCCCATTCATTTCATTCATCACACACACACACACACAATACTATAATAATTTATTTCATTTAAACATTAAGACCATGGAGCTACAAGTAATTAAACTCTATGCTTAAAATTTCATAGAAAAAAATCGTCCTTCTCATTGAAAAATCAATGAATATTTCATTCATAACAGCTACGCAGACTCCATGAGCTAAATACTTTTGCGTTTACGAAATGCAGCAATTCTTATGCAACTCATCCTACATAATTTGCTCTTTACATGTTATATAAGTGATAAATAGGCTTCGCTGTAGAAATAATCAAATTTTGATAATCATTTAAACTCAAATATATTGTCATTGCGTTGTTTCAGTATGTAGATAGACAGGATTTAAGCAAAAATAAAGTGGTTTCAGGACGGATACAACACTTAATATGAATTAAAATGAACTTTAAAAATCATGATTTTGAGGCAAGATAGATGCCATATTTCATTTTGAAGTGGGTCACGTGATTTTTTCATATCATGGTCACGTGATCGCTTCATACAAGACGTGTAATTATTATTTTAATTTTTATTTAAAAAATCTACGGTATATATTTCGTTGAATTTTTTTATATATTTTATGGTACAATTTGAATATTGCCTAAAATTTTTGAGGCAATTTGTCAATTTTAAATCCGCTTAAAAAATGTTTGAAAAATTAGGTCCCATAGGGATCAATGTATTTCATTTTTTCAACCCGGGTTCAATCCAAAACTAATTGCGTGATATTATTCATTTATATTCCCATAGGTCCTACTGACCGACTCAACAACATAATGAAATATCATTTTGATTAAGTCATTTTTACAGCAGTTATCGTGCTAACGGACAGACAGACAGGCAGAATGAATGAACAGAGTCATAAACACTTTTCAACTTCATTGTAAAGTGTTAAAAATGTGGTTTACTAGTTTCAAAGTCAAACTTTTTCACGAACCGACAAGAAGCGCTACTTCATTTACTCGAGTCAAGTCGGCAACTGAGGATGGCACACGTGGTTAAGGGTAGAAAAAAAGATGTTGACAACGCCAGTCATTTCCAATTTATCCTTATTTTTACAGGTGTTTTAAAGGCTTCCGAATTCTTTCGTTCTGCATTTTGCAAATTTTTTCTCGATTCCGTTATTTCTATTCGTTTTTCTATCCGCTCGCTTAACGTCTTATTGCCTTTTCTCGTATTATTTTTTTGTTTCTCATCCGTCCGTTATTTCCTGACAGTCGTTTTAGATTTTCCCTCTTCATTTTCTTCCAGTTGTATGGGCAACTTTTTCCTTCGACTTCAACCACGTGTGCCATCTTCAATTCCCGACTTGATTCGTATATGTGAGGTCACGCTTATTATCTAATCTGAAGAAGAAGATATTTCAAACTACTAAATCAGATTTTTAACACTTTACAACAAAGTTGAAAAGTGTTTATGACTTTGTTCATTCTGTCTGTCTGTATGTCTGTCCGTTAGCACGATAACTGCCGTAAAAAAAATCAAAATGAAATTTTAGTATGTTGTTCAGACGGTCGGTAGGACCTATGGGAAAATAAATGACTAACATCACCCAATTAGTTTTGGATTGAGCCCGGGTTGAAAAATTGAAATACATTGAGCCCTCTGGGACCTAATTTTTCAAACATTTTTAAGCGGATTTAAAATTCACAAATTGCTTCCAAAATGTTCGGTAATATTCAAATTGTTTCATAAAATGTATAAAAAAAATTCAGCGAAATATATTCAGTAGTTCTTTAAATAAAAATTAAAATAATAATAACACCTCTAATATGAAGCGATCACGTGACCATGATAGGAAAAGATCACGTGACCCACTTCAAAATGATATATGGCATCCACCTTGACTCAAAATCGTGATTTTTAAAGTTATTTTTAATTCATATTGAGTGTTGTATCCGTCCTAAAACCACTTTATTTTTGCTTAAATTCTGGGCATCTACATATACTGAAACAATGCAAGTACAATATATTTGAGTTTAAATGCTCATCCAAATTTGATTATTTGTACAACGAAGCCTATTTTTCCCCTATGGAAGATATAAACAGCAAAATATGTAGAATGAGTTGTATCAGAATTGCTGTATTTCTTTAACACAAAATCATTTATTTCATGGAGTCTCCATAGCTGATATGAATGAAATACTCATTGATTTTACAAAGAGAAGGACGATTTTTTTCGATAAAGTTTTACTCATAGAGTTTATTAACTTGTAGCTCCATGGTCTTAATTTTTAAATAAAATAAATATTATGGTATTGTGATGAATGACATGAATGGTAAATTATTTATGAATGAAATGCTGCTTTTATAGAGAGAGCCAGGCGTATCATTTTTTCTATGACGGCATTTGAATGAATTTCAGTTGTTTTCGATGAAGTTTTCATATATAATAAATTATCGTAGTATTATGATAATTCTAAAATTATTACCGAGGAATGTATCACCTTTTAGAGATAATTAACCCTGGCAATTTTTATTTCAATGCCGTCATTTAAATGAAGTTCATTTTTTTCGACGAAGGTTTAAGTTTCCATATATAATAAATTAATGTAGTATTGTGATAAGTTTTAAAATATTACCCAGGAATGTATTTTAGACATGTTTAAATAAAATTGCATTAAAGTTGGAAAGTGTTTCATAATCAATGCGTTAAGCATGATTGATCCTTCTTGTTGTATTTAATGTTGTATTTTGCGAAATTAAAATTTACTGATGTATTTTAATGTTGTCAAATACCGGTCGTTCCACTAAGCTTTAGGGAGTTCTAGGATTTCAAACATTGGGAACAAACTTAAAAACGGTCTTAGTGAATATGTGATTAGGTTGTTAAAACATATTTAGAATAAATTAAGAGACTCATATATTTTTTAAATATTGTATTCCATTTCAAACGAATACGCCAATTTCTTTATGATAACGCAAAAGTTTCTTTCACTTATATTCCAGAATCATACACATAAAGAAATATATTTGAGTTAAAGGGCAGAGGTATTGCTGACTCACAATAGGGGAAAACCTTATAAATGGGCACTGACATGAATGCGCATTTGCCCAGAAGTTGCTCTATCATGAAAAGAATTCTTTCATTTCCGCTTTATGATTTTTCTTGATTTTGGATCATCTGTCATGATATTTTTCTTCGAGGAGTCTGTGATGTTGTGTTGTTCAACTTTATATCACAGTTACATTAAGTGATTAGAGACTATATATATATATATATATATATATATATATATATATATATATATATATATATATATATATATATATATATATATATATATATAATATATATATATATATATATATATATATATATATTATGTATACATATATATATAATTATAATTCATATAAACATAATTCACATTAAATTTAATAATATTACTTATCCAGTTTAATAGTTTAAATTTATTAATAATAACCACTGATAGAGAAATAAAGCAATGGTAAATTATATAGGCATGATTGCTTTGTCGCATTTATTTATTTATTTTATTTAAATTCTCCTAATTATTTGCTTATTCATTGATTTCTATGTACTTAACATTGTTTCAATTATACTCTTTTTATTGTTCTATATTTTATTATTTACGAATTATGGTGCTTACTATCCGGATTTCCCTTTTCTGTAGTTATAGCCATCTAGTAAGTATTTTATTTTTATTTTGTTTGCAATATTCTTAACTGATTATTTTTTGGCTTTTCCCAGCTGTTACAAATAAAGTATATTATTTCTTATTATTATTTTAAGCTATATATATTTATATATATATATATATATATATATATATATATATATATATATATATATTGAAAGTTCGAGATTAAAAATTCATATAAATGAAATGCGCAATGCAGCTTTTACCTCATTATACGAAATATATTAAAATAAGATATAAATAGAAGGATACAAATGGAATAAAAAATGGTTGGGATGGCTAGTGGGCAATATGCTAAAAAAAACGGGGATTTAAGGGGCCATTTTTTATTCCATTTGTATCCTATTTATATCTTATTTTAATATATATACGTATATACTCGTATATATATATATGTTTATATACATATATATATATATATATATATATATATATATATATATATATATATAAATATATATATATATATATAAATATATATATATATATATATATATATATATATATATATATATATATATATATATATATATATATATATAAATATATATATATATATATATATATATATATATATATATATATATATATATATATATATATATATATATATATATATATATATATATATATATATATATATATATATATATTAGTACATATAAATGTAAGCATAGGAATAACAAATGGGAGGACATATATGTGAAATTGTTGAAATAAAACATTATTTAAATGCTGGATTTTAAACCCACCAATATGACTGTGTGCATAAAGTTAAGTAAAAAAATCTCTCCTTTCAGTACACTTGCAACAATTGCTCTCCTAATATCCTTATTCTCATGTGGACTACGCACTATCTGATCAATGTTATTAATTATTATATGTCCCCTTAACAAAACATAATTTTTGTATCACCCCTTCACAAAACACAAAACATTATTACGATCCACGAAATCCACTAATGAAATGTAATTGTGAAACTCACTCTAATTTGCTTCAAGTATAATATATCAATAACAAACAAAAAGTGGGAGGGATTATGAAATAAATTAAAATTAATTTTTAAATATATTGATTTTCCGATAATTTGGAAGTATTTTTCTAAAATTGTCCAATTGCTGCTATTTACTGGATTTTTGACCAATTGGGGCTATTTACTGAATTCATATATTTTGTTCTTTCAATACTGATTATATTCCAAGTATGCGCAGTATTGTCCATATAATCGGTATTGAAATACTTTAAAAGATATTTTAAATAGAATTGAAAAGTTAGCTGAAACAACTCCTTAATCATTTGTTATGTTTATCACGTAAAAAAATTTCGTTCTGGCAGGGTAACTCAAAACGAGGGTTATTTATATCCTAAAGAAATATCATAAATGGAACACAGTAATGTAGACAATAGAAAATCGGTTTGCATTTTTCTGGATACGAAAAGTTTTCATAATATTGAAATCTGGGATCAACTGAAACTCCATGAAAAATGCATATCCTATGCAGTTTTGAAATACACACGTAAAGAAAGAAATCTGAGGTGAAGGGCAAGTGCATTGACGCCTAAATATATGGGGTAAGGCCTCAGATGCTCATCGACCTGAATGCCAAGTAGTTCAAAAGAAAATCGGGGTTCGAAGAATATTTTTATTTCCATTTTTATGATCTCATGATTTTACTTGGGTTTTTAACCATCTATCACTTTTTGTTCTTTGAAATAACAAAGGAATTCCACTTAGCGTTCCTATATATATATATATATATATATATATATATATATATACAGAGAGAGAGAAGAGAGAGAGAGAGGGGGGGGCACAATTAAAAATAAACATTTGGGTTACGTTTAAATATTAAATAGAGAATTTTGGGTTGACATATCATTCTTAATTATTATTGCTCCTGAATCGTATATTCTTGCATTGCATTGTTGCCGTATAATCACACAATTATTTCTTTGTAAGAGTTCTTAAAATATAATTATTAATTAATATACTACACGATTGACATTCGCAATTTTAAATTTTAAAATAAACATTATTCATTAGGCATATTATCATTATTATTAACTTACATTAATTATATATACACTCTTAAGGAGGATAACCTGCAGTGTGAGACCAGGATTTTTATATATGCTCAAAATCATAATTCTGACCTAACATTTAATTCATATTTGTATATATATTTTTTTTGTCGTGCTGGACATTGAAAAACACTGATGGAACTTCATTGCTGTTTGTCATAGCAGCTGGACATACTCTAGTGTCGAACACCACCACTACTGGACGGACAGACTATAAATGTCGAAAAACCACCTCTACTGGACGGTCGGACACGAATTGTCGAAAAGCCGCCGCTGGGCAGTTATTGCTTACCATCATTTTTATAGCACAGCATTCTTAGGCGGTCATTCTGAATTGAACGCTGTAAAGAACAACGCTCTTAATAGTTCATTCTGAATTGACTGTTACTTAATCTTCGGATATATCTTGTTGAACTTTTTCTGTTTGTTGTCACATCTTTTCACCTGAAGTTCAGATACGCCCTCCGTATCTTATTGATAGATCCTCAGGGCGATGCAGCAACACTTCTTCATTGGTCCCTTTCTATCCAATCTCGTTGGTTTTAAACTTGGCCTCAAGGGAATTTTTTACCCTACCACACCTGTAATTTATGTGGACTGAATTTATTGCTGTCATGACTTCATGGGCCAGGACAGTCTCAAACTGAGGCAAAAGATTCTGCGCTTTGTTTCGCAGTTATATATCGTAAATATTCGTAATATTAAAACAGCATAGATATCTCCTGGTCTCACAATATACAGGGTGTCCAGTGCTATCGGTGCTCATTGGCTATTTTCTCAACCGTTAGTCACAGCGATATACTTCCAATTGCGAAAATGTTTTAAATTTTAAAATATATTATTTTAGAAACAGTTTAAATCAATAAATGCATTTCTGAAAGAAATACGAAATGTGAATTTTTATACAGTCCCCCGGTCCTACCAATTATATTTAGGAAATTCATCCTCATACAATTTTATGCAAATTAAAAAAACCAACTTATAGCTGTTTAAAGTTGGAGCACTTTTTGTGCTCCAACTTTGATCAAATTCTAAATGGTCAATACGGTCAGTGATTGGGTGGTTGCCTGGAGAAATGGTCAATACTGTTCCTCATTGGTTGGTTGCCTGAAAAGGGGCATTTTATGCGTCGAAAAGCGACTTAAGTCATAAAGTTTAATGCTTCATAACTCGGTGAATTTTGGTCGTAAAAGGAAGATTTATTTTTATTTTGCATGAAATTGTATGAGGATGATTTTCCTAAATATAATTGATAAGACCGGAGGACCGTATAAAAATTTATACTTCGTATTTCTTTCAGAAATGTATTTATTGATTTAAATTGTTTCTAAGATAATATATTTTAAAATTTAAAACATTTTTGCAATCGGAAGTGTATTTCTGTGACTAATGGTTGTGGAAATAGCCATTGGGCACCGATAGCACTAAACACCCTGTATATAATAAAATTGAGCGTCTATCCTAAATTAACACCAACAAATGCTTGTTTCTGAATATGGAGACTGTTAGTCATCGTAAACATATATACTTTTGTATACGTTCATAGTAGTTCCCAAATGTTATCATTTGCATACATTATATATTCTTCAGCAAATTATATTTTGATGTATCTTCTGAGGTAAAGAGGTGGATTATTCTTAGGATACATGGATGAATCCTATATTCGATATAACTCACGCCTTTTTTAATAATAAAATAGGAAAGCAGGAATAAAATACAGATAATAATTCTCCAGCTATCTTAGTAAAATCACAAATCAAATATATTATAGGATTTAATAGTAATTAAATACTCATTCCCAATAAGGACGAATATATTCTCGAAACACTGCCTTATTCACTTTTACTCGTTCCATGTCATTTGTCGCTGATTCAACGATGACATGCTTCCATGCCCACTGTGGAAAGAGATGACAAATCATCTACGCAATTCAGGAAATATCAGCGATATTTTTCAAATTTATAGCCGAGGCTGCTAAATTTGTTGTGAAGTCAGGCAACACGGACATTCAATTAACAAAAATGGTTGCTTTACTGCCTTTACAGCAAGTATACACTTAATGCGGTAAAATATATTTCATACATTTGTAACAATATTAATATCAAAATACATTCATATGCGTTCTTGAGAACGATAGTTTTCACTGTAAAGTTTTGATTACATTTGGGACTATTTCTTTTGATATAAGATGTCGAAATTAAATTACATCTCCGTAATAACATCTACTAGGAGGTGGATCTTCATACCAAGCAATCACATTTAAAGTGCCGTCAAAAGG
Source organism: Amaurobius ferox (assembly GCA_951213105.1). NCBI lineage: Eukaryota > Metazoa > Arthropoda > Arachnida > Araneae > Amaurobiidae > Amaurobius > Amaurobius ferox. The sequence continues at coordinate 9,343,250 of OX578144.1, forward strand.
ATCCTGAGGCTGGTTTCAATTTCATTAACGATCACAAGCAGCGGGAAAATGTTGTTCAACCTTTTCTCGCTCCATGAAAAATTATGGTATAACGTCATAACGGTGGTACTTAGCAACATATATTTTCTGTGCAAACTTTTCACAACTTTCAATTGTCGCGAGGAAAATTTTAATAGCAGTAAAAGATATTTAGTCGTGATATTGTAAGCATTCAAAATATAATTTTAAGATTTAAAGGTCCATCTATCACAGAGTTTTCATATATTACTTTTCTTATATTCAAAAATTCGAATTCGAGTTTTCGACGGGGGAGCACGTTTCAAGCATCCCTGATCAAGAATTGAAAATTTTTGAAGTGATGTCTGCCTGTGTATGTGTGTGTGTGTGTGTGTGTGTGTCAGAGAGTCAGTAGAGACGATAACTGACGAACAAATGGACCGATTCGAACGACATTTGGTACAAAAATCACAATCCATAAACACTGGAAGTCTATTGTTTTTATACGCAATCGAATGTTCAGAACCCCCGTAAATTTTCAAATGAAATTTTGAAAAAATCTTCAAAAAATCAAATCCTCTAATAAAGTCACACAAACATTTCTTATGTAATTTTTCTTAGAAAACGATTGACATAAATTTTAGAATGCTAACATGAACCCGTTCTCGAGATATTGCACATTTTTCAAAAAAATTATCGAAAAATCATATAAAATAAAAAAAAATATTTTCTATTGAGAAACATGTTCACTTTTCATATATAGCACCATGCGATAAATTGGGTGACATCATTCTCGTGGATCTAGCTCGTTCCATTCATAAAAAAAGATACTTTGAGTAATACTTATGTATTTGAACGCTAATAATCATTTATCAGCTGTAAGAATAACTTATTTCTGCGTCCATAACGCTTGGCGAGATTTTGGCGACGAATTTGGTGGAATGTCGCCAACTTGGCGACTTTTTAAAATGTTGCTAAATTAACAAAAAACTCGCCAAATGGATAAAAATAACGCTAAATCAATGAAAATGACGACTCATTGACGAAAATTCAATATCTTGGAAAGAATATAAATATCTACTATAAAAATAATCTATTTTTTTTTACTGTAAAAGTAGTAAATTCATTACATTATATAAGGAAAGTCATGTGCTGCCCACATCAGATTTTTTTTAATTTGTTCGGAAATGAATGAAATAAGATTTTGCTCCTATCTTGAAATATGCAAATACATTGTTATTACAATCCAATTTCCTAATAGAAATTTTCAAATCTATATTGAATTTCGTATGATGAATCTATTTCAAAATTATTTAGATGGTAATATATTACCTGAATTATTCATTTTGCCCACAGATAAACAAGGAATTCTGTTTTTATATATTTTAAACTTTCCTGGTAATTTTTATTTTCCCAGCCTACACATTTTAATGCATAGGGAATGTTTGTGACGGATTTTTTGATTTTAACGGAATAACAAATTCCAAGTATCCCTGAAGTCAAATCAAACGATTTTAAGTTTGAGTATATGTTTATATGTATACGTATCTGCGTATGTGTGTGTTTACGTGTGCCTATGGCCTTGATATTTCATAAATCAATAAAGCGTTATTATGCAGTTTGATATGAATATTACAATCAGTTACTACCTCTTACTTTCCTTATATACGTAGTATAATGTATAAGAACAGTATTGTGACGGGGTTAAAAATTCGAATTCGAGTTTTCGATTTGAGAGCACGTTTCAAGCATCCCGGAACACAAATAGAACGTTTTTTAGGTGATGTCTGTCTCTCGCGCTCTGTGTGTGTGTATGTTCGGGATTCTATGGAGACGATATCTCACGCACGAGTACAGATTCGAACGAAATTTGGTACATAAATTACAATGTGTGAAAATTGGAACACTACTGTTTTTAAATGAAATTGATTGCTTAGAACATCCTTTAATTTTCAAAGAAAATTTTGAAAAAGTCGTCAAACAATCAAAATATTTAATAAAGTTGCGTAAACAATAATTTCGTATGGAAATTTCTATTATATATAATTATACGTTTGAAAAAATATTAATATAAGATTGATAAAAATTAGAGCGCTAGTATGAACCTTTCTTAAGATATTATAATTTTTTTAAACAAATGTATCAAAAAATCACATAAAATAAAATAAATATATTAAAAATTTGTAAAATATGTTCACTTTTCATATGTAATACTATGCGATAAATTTGTTAATATCATTCTCGTGGATCTAGCATATTCCATTTAAGAGAAAAGATACTTCGGGCACTAGTTTTTTTTTTTATTTGGACGCCAACAGTCATTTACCTACTATAAGAATAACATATTTATCATCCATAACGCTTAGCGAAAGATTAGCAACAAATGTGGTTTTAAATGTCGCCAAATTGGAAACAATGACGCTAAATCTATGAAAATCAAAACTAATTGAAGAAAATTGAATATCTTGGGAAGGATATAGGAATTGACTATAAAAATTTCTCCACCCATTCATCTGTCCGTCCGTCTGTCTGTCCGTAAAGCTAGACAAATATTTTGGCAGGATATCGATAACTTGACGTCTTTTTTAAATAATGCCAATGTGAAGAAAATGTCGCCAAATTGATAAAAATGACACCAAATGGAAAGCAATGTTTCGCAAATTCTGATTTCCATCGTAGGGTGGACATAGTACCTACTAGTATATAAGAAATGCTTTTCTCTCCGTTTGTCTGTAACGCTGAGCGATACATTTAGTAAACTTTACAGGTAATCTAATGGGATATCACCATCTTTGCGATATTTCGCCCCAAATTGACGAAACTATCTTCAAAATTGATGAATATGACAAATAACTGATGAATTAATTATTAAAATATTTTGATATATAGTCTAAATTGCTTATTGAGGATGATATCGATATTAATAATTGTTAGAGTTGCTTGTTAGAGTTGCATAACATTTAAGTTTATTGGGTATTTTGAAATAGTATCACATGCTGTCATCTGGAAAAGTGTCAAATGTACAATTCAGTGTTAAAATCACTGTAATGAGAATGTTTTCGTCATTTTTTAACTGCGAAAGAAGTAAATTGATTGCATTATATAAGGAAAGTGATGTGCTGCCCACATTAGATTTTTTTAAATGATATCAAAACTTTAAATGATTTCTTAAAAATTTAGATTTTATGAAAGTTTAAATGATTGAAACTTTACATGAATCGAAATTTTAAATGTGTCGGAAAATTTTCGAATGAATTTTTGAAAAATTAAAAAATATCTGAACAGCCTAAAATGATAAAAATATATTAATTTCATACGTAATTTATTATTAGATAAGGAATGGTGTCACGCTTTTTATAATTCTAGTGTAAACTATTCTCGAGATATTGTGGATTTTACAAAAATTTTCATCAGAAATGTTTTATAAAATTTGAAAAGTAGTGTGTATTATAAAATACAAGATTCGTCCTCTATTTGTAATATTATGTGACATATGTATTAACATCAATTTGGTATATGCATTTGGTTTATTGAAGAGAAAAGACAATTTATGCAAATATTCTGTATTTCAAAGCCAAATAATTCATCAATTGTCATTTTTCTCAAGGGAAATTAAATACATGTAATTTGGATTTTGAGGTGGATTTTGCACGTTAACTTGAGTAAGCATGAATAATTCTTTTTGGCCATAACATGTCCTTAAAACACCAAATATCTATTTAAGTGATTTTAAAGATTATGGTGCTGTTTCATTTATTTATATTCGCCTTTGGAGACTAAAGAGAAGACTAAAGACTTTCTCCTAATGATTATGGCGCTGTTTTATTTATTTATATTCGCTTTTGGAGACTTTACGTACGATAATTAGCTGTTACAAGAGTTTTTCGAATATGTTCTGTAAAAGAGATGTTTCACGCCAAAATGGTCGAAAAATGAAATGATAGAAAAGCATGCTTTGCAATAAGATAGAGACTTGCTTAAAATTTGGTGTATGGAGAAATCGTTCGAAAGCAGGAAAGTTTGCAATTTCAGATTTCCAATATTGTTGTTTTAGGGAGTGCGGCACATTAAAATGTTCGATTGCCGAACAAATGAGAAACGCCTCCTCTAATATTTGATAAAATCTTGAAATTTGGTAAATGGCCGAATCTTTTGATAAAAAAAAACTCAAGACGAATACAGTTTCTCGAAAATGTTCATTTTAAGGGGGTGCTTTACAGAAAATCGTTCGAAAGGTGAAATGATAAAAAAAATATGCTTTGGGATAAGATAGAGACTTTAAATTTGGTGTACGGGTAGATATGTTGAAAAATAGTATGCAATTTTCCAATATTTTTTCTTTTAAGGTGTTCCTCACACCAAAATATTCGGTTTTCGGAATAAATGTGAAACATCCCTTTTAAAGTGTGATAGAGCCTTAGAATTTGTTTATGGGCTAATCATCTGAAAAAAATTTAAGGAGCAATAAAGTTTTTCAAAAATGTTCACTTAAGGAGGTGCCCATCTACTCCACACAAAAACGTTCGCAAGTTGAAATTATGGAAAGAGAATGTGTTCTTTGTGATGGGAGATAGACTTCAAATTTGGTGTATGAGTTTATAATTCGAACAGAAGAATGTGTGCAATTTCAGTTTTCCAGTATTTTCTACTTTGGGGGTGCCGCAGACCAAAATGTTCAGTTTTTTCGAATAAATGCGAAACGCCTGATTCAAAATATGATAGAGGCTTTAAATTTGGTACAGGGACCAATCATTTTATAAAGAAGCCAATTATAATAGAGTTTTTCAAAAATTTCATTTAAAGGGGTAGGTGCTCCACGCAAAAATGTTCGAAATGGGAAATGATAGAGCAATAGACTTTGCGATGAGATAGACTTTAAATTTGATGTATTGGTAGATGTTTGGGAAACAAAATGGATCTAATTTCAGTTTTCCATAATTTGCTATTTTAAGGATGCTGCACACTAAAATGTTTGATTTCTTAAATAAATGACGAAAGTCGTTTGATTCAGATAGTCTGGCACAGGGATCAATCGTTCAAAAAAATCCTTTGAAAAATTTGAATTTTTCAAAAATGTTCTGTCCAAAGGTTGCTCCACATCAAAACGTTCCAAATGTGAAATGACAGAAATATATACTTCACGATCAAATATATATTAAAAATTGAGTGTAAGGGTAGATAGTTCGAAAGGAAAAACGTGTACAATTATATTTTTTCAATATTTACGGGTACTGTACACCAAAATGTTTTATTAACGGAATACATGGAAAACATTGTATCTTAAATGAGAAATAGACTTGAAATTTAATACATTTAATGGTCAATTGTAAGATTAAAGAAAGCTCGAGTTCTTCCAAAATGTTCTGTAGAGGGGGTAATCCACACTAAAACGTTCGATATGTGAAATGTGAAATAAGTACTTGAAATTTGATGCACGAGTCAATGAATCGATGAAATCCCAGGAAAATATATCATAGAATGGGTGTTCCACACCAAAGCATTCGGAATAGGAAATAATAGAAAACGGACTTTGCAATGAGATAGATCTTTAAATAGAAATACAGTGATCATTAAATAGGAATACAATGTATAATTTCAGCTTTCTAACCTTTTCTAATTAAGGGATATGTGTACTTAAATGTTTATTTGGCTGAATAAATCAGAAATTCCCAGTCTGACATGAGACGGATATTTGAAATTTGGTGCATGGTTGAACAGTTTGAAAAGGACCACTGGAAAAATCGAATTATTCAAAAATTCATATTATTCCGGGTTGCTTATTATGAGAGCGTGGATTTTCAACGGGTATACGGCTAGTATTAATAAATGCCATTTGCATTTTGATGTTAATTTTATTCGTAAGTTAAAATATATATGAATAATTGTTTTGCTTAATAAAGTGGCCGAAAGTGCCAGCTTTTAATTTAAGTGATGTTAATTCAATGATAATAACTTTTATATATATTATGGATTTTTCTATATACACGTTGAGAAACTTTACATAAAATATTCAGATAGTTGTAATGGTAATAAGAACAAAACATTCGATTTTTACAACTTAAATAATGAAAAAAACTATGCTTTATTGAAATTTGAAGGATATATAACGTATTTATATTTAGAATTTCGGGAATACAATTATTTAAACTCGAATAATAGGTTTCATATAATAAAATATGTACTACATGGAAATTTTAATAATTAGTTTCTAATTATTGAAATAATGAACTCCATGCTTACATACTATGCTGCAAATTCTATGCTTAAAATGGACCCGACTCCATTGTTTAGCGAACTCTAGCCATGATCATATAGCTGAAAATTATAAAGTTTTTGTGCAAGATTTAAATAAATATTGAACTTATAAATACTTTTAGATGTCTTCATCGAAAAACGCGTGGCATTTTAATGTTCAATTCAGTGCCAAAATCATTGTGCCATAGATCTTGCATATGCGTATTTTGCTGTGTAGAAAGTATATCAATGAGCGATGTAGGGAAAGACATGTGTTGCCCACATCATATCTTTAACTTACAAATAATTGACAGTAAAAAATGTATCTAATCTATTTTAGTATTTTGTACACATTTTAACAGTTATAAATGATTAACAATTCAAATTTCTTCAAACTAGAGTAATTCAGTGCAGTTAAAAGAAAAATGTATACAAAAATTCCTTGAAGAACATTCTTCGAACAGTTTTAGAATTTCTTTCTTTTTCATATGCATAAAATACTTTTAGAGATTTACTGTCTTTCTGTGAATACTAAATAAAGCATAAAGAACTATTTCACAGCATTTTACTTGCCTGTAAAAGAATTCTATTTTTTAGATTTTGAAGAACATTCCGCAAGACAAAGTAGAAAAATGCTGCTGTAGTGAGAATAATTTCACCTTGCTCTTTTCTGATTTTTGAATAAGATATATTTAGAAGGACGTTGAAAGCAAGGTATATATATATATATATATATATATATATATATATGTGTGTGTGTGTGTGTGTGTGATTTGAAATTGTAAATTATTAATTCAAATACTCATTTGGATTTAGAATTTCAGTAATATGTTTATTGAAACTCTAATCATCAGTTTTATATAATAAAATATTAGTTTTAAATTATTTAAATTGGGAAATCTATGCTTAAAAGCCATGCTTACAATGGATTCTATTTCTTACTAAAATACATATAAACCACTATATATATAACCATGTATATAACCACATAAAAACGCGTAATCCTCGACAAAAAACAAAAACAATAAGGTACCCCCACTTCCACCCCCAAGAAATATTCCAGTCGGTCCATATGAAAGACATAATATGTCTCAATATTGGGTTAATTCGGACTTCAACTCGCTTCTAGGGTTGCCATACAATTCAAATGGCTTGTTTCTGAATACGGTGACATGCTACAAGTAACACCATGCGCGTAGTTGACAGACAGAAATATATAATTATAATTAAAGAAATGGGGCAAATAATTTTTAAATTACCAGGAAATTTGTCTTTCCCATCCAGTCAGTGAAATAGAGATACGTAGTGTCCAAAAAATGAACGGGAGGGGGGGGGGATAAATTACAATTAAACTATGGCGAATAGAGGTGCCAGTGCATGGTGAATGTACTCCAATAAATATTAACACAGGGAATATTTAACATGCTCATTGAAAAAATACTATACTTTCTTCCTCGATTTGGACCGATTTACCTCTTGATACGAAGCTTTAGTTGCAATGTTGACATTTAAATGAAATTAATTAACAGTGTATTTGTTATTTTCCTTAATTCAATTGTATGTAAAACTTTAAAAGTATACATACGGTTTTGTTTCGTTATTTACGACACTATAAAATCAACTTATTTAAAATTCCAAATGGTTTCTAATATTTTCCTTTATATACCAAATATTTTTCTATTTATGATATTCTATGTGCTATGTAGCAGTTACATAATATATGGAGTTGTGCCTGTAAAATGTTAGAATATGCAATCTCCTCGCTGTTGTACCTGTAAAATGTTATGAATATGCAATCTCCTCGCTGTTGATGTATTAATGATGCAAAGCGAAAAGTTTATACATTATTCTCTGTGCTGAGGGCTATCCTTTTAAGGTCTACTCCTGTATAAAAGAGCTAACACTCATAAGAGGGAGTAAATTGTAAATGGAGTATATATGTGAAGCCTGATATTACTGTAACGCAGTAATATCAGATAATGTCTCAGTTAATTATGAATAAATATTTGTTCAACCAAAATTGTACTTTCAATGCCTCAACCAGCATTAGCGAACACAGTAAATGCCACTTCTGGTTTCAAATTTCGAACTTGTTGAAAGTTATAGAGTTAGCTAAATTTCGCCAAATTTGTCGCCATATAATGTGTTAATACAGGTCTCTAAACTTCAGCGGAACCTGTAATAACTAACACCTGTAGTATTTTTAATTTATTGTTTGGAAACATTTAAGGCAAGGTAAAACGCTATAGCCGGTAATAACAAATATAATCAATTCCTATAAAAATCTCGATAACACTTTTAGAAATATTTGTTGAATTTACGCACATGACATAGGGAAGCTAAAAAGTGGTATATAATTCATAAAACCTATAGATCTTTCAAATAACATTTGCACAAATAGTAGTGCAGGGCGGGGCTAGTTGCCTCGGTTGTTATATTTTCATTTCTCACATTTTTCTTCTAAACAGAAATCAAACTTTTTCCTCATCATTCGCAACTTTCAACTAACTATTGAGACTAACTATTGAGGAATTACTGAAAATGTTCATGTCTTTATGCAGTCAACACATAAGCTTCTTCTTGCTTTAACGTTTATAAATTTGACTTATTATGCTTTATAGTATAACACATAATACGTCAACGTGAACCTTAAAGAGAACAGGATAAATATCCCAAGACTCAAAATACAAACTTATAGAGTCGAAAACTGAATTATTTGTGTCATTGTCAAAAAAGAAATAATACCGGCTTTTCAACTGGGTCCAAAAAATACCAAGATTAACGTCCTTCAAACACAGTCAGAACGACTATATGTGCCACTCATAGCATAATTAATATATATATATATATATATATATATATATATATATATATATATATATATATATATATATATATATATATATATATATATATATATATATATATATATATATATATATATATATATATATATATATATATATATATATATATATATATATATATATATATATATATATATATATATATATATATATATATATATATTATATATATATATATAATGTATATATATAAGGTATATATATATGTACTACGTGTCAGTGAAATTGAGACACCAATGAGTGGACAGAAGGTGATGAAAATCGGCAAACAGAGAGAGACAGCAAAGAAAAATAAGTGATGTTTATTGCAACATGATAAGCCTATACACTGAGCGATAACACCGTCTGATCAGTAAGTTGTTGGACCACCACGGGCCGCGGTACAGGCAGCAACACGTCTAAGTACAGAGTCAATGAGCATGCGGATGGTGTCCTGAGGGATGACTGCCAATTCCCTGTCAGCCATTTGCCAGAGTTCGTCTTCTAAACGTGGTGGTGGAAGCGCATTCAAGCGACGTCCAATCACGTCCCATTCGTATTCGATTGGTGAGAGATCAGGGCAGACTTATGGCCAGGGAAACACCTGGGTAAATTTCAGAGAATGTTGACTGATGCGTGCCGTGTGTGGTCGTGTGTTATCCTGCTGGTAAGTTGCATTGGATACCACATGAAGGAAGGGTAGTGTCACCGGCCGAAGCACACCATCCACGTACCTTTGGGCCGCCATAGTACCTTGAATACGGACCAGAGGTGACCTGCTGTTATAGGCGATGGAGCCTCAAACCATGATACCGTGTTGTCGGGCGGTGTGGCGTTCCACAGATGCGGTCGAATTGAACCTGTCACAACTTTGGCGCCAGACACGTACACTGCGACTGCCATTGCTAAAACAGAAGTGGGACTCGCTGAGAACACGACCCTGTGCCATTCCAACGTCCATATAGCTCTATCCCGACACCATTGCAAACGGAGGCGTCTGTGCAGTTTGGTCAATGACAGTCTTCTTAACGGACGCCAAGAGTGCAGGTTGCCCACGATCAATCGGCGGATAATGGTTCTGACCGAGATGAGAGTATCAAGGGTGCACATGCTGCAAATGAGCGACGGAAGTGGTCTGCGTAGCCGCCAACGCTTGCTAGCGGATACGTCGGTCCACGCGTGCTGACGTCGCTCTAGACGTACTGGTACCCTTCGACACAGCTGGTGCACAGTGGACGCCGGTAGGTGGATATCCGTTGAGATTTAACCTATGCACCAACCTGCCCTTCAGAGTCCGATCACCAAACCCTTCGTGAAATCGTCTGTCTGCTGGAACTTAGCAACGGCCTGGCATTCTCTGCTACTATACGTTTCCTCTGAGATAAAAAATTTCAAAATTATTTCCCCTGGCCGATAGAGCGGCTCGACTATTGCCGATTCTGCAGGTTCCTTCACTTATATCTCACTCAACGTTCGCGGGACAGCTGCGCATTCCACATCATTTGCATAACTCGGTGATCTGCGACTACTTTGCAATTTGCATATTTTTCTGCCCACTCCTTCTTGGTGTCTTTTTTTCACTGTCACGTAGTGTATATATATACTTATATATATATATATATATATATATATATATATATATATATATATATATATATATATATATATATATATGATCTCTCTATCTTTAACATCCTAAATTATAACTCGTTTAGTGCCTCATTAAAAAGATCTAAACGAGGAAATTATAAAAATAAAAGTGTCAAAATCTGAACATAAAAGCTAAAATTACTGAGCTAAGAAAAAACTTTAAATTTTCATGTAACATAAATACTCTAAAAACCTGGGTATTCAATATCAAAAAACAAATATTAAATCAAGTATATAATATTTGCTTAAATTCATTTAATTATAATGAGCATTTTTTACACCTTTTATATGATCTTATTATAACAAGAGCTTATTTTATAAACCTCCATCTGTCCATTCAACCCTTTTCTACCTCTAATTATCATCAAAATTAAACGTATAATACTTATTGTGTAATTAAATACAATAATTCACTTTACAATAATATAAATTTTAATTATTTATTTTAGCAGTATATAATCACTGTTTTCCTATTCCTAATACTCAAATTTTCAAAACATTTAAATGAAATACCCCTTTAGGTAGACAAATTTTCAATTACAATGATATATCTAAATCTCTTATAAATCAAAATTCCTCTCCCAATTTACTATGTGTTTGTAACCAGCCAAATTATTCTAAATATATAGACTGCAATCATAAACACATAATTACTAGTGATCTCAATATTGTTCAAATTTTAGCACTTAAAAATCTTATGCTTTATGGTACCAAATTTCGAATCCAAAATACATTAAATCACTGTCTTTTAATTAAACAACTAAATATTGATCTAGAAAAATTCATATGGAAAATTACTTGTAGCAAAATCTATCCCATTGAAGCTTTCGATATGTGGAAGATCAGCATTCTGGCAAACGCCAAACATCTCTTAGGTACTTGCCTACAACTAAACCTACTTGCCTACAACTAAACCTACCATTAACTTTACACACTTGAAGCAGGCAATAAATGAATTAAAATCACAATTTGTCATCACATATGTGGATAAATCTGCCAACAATTACACCATCATTTGTAAAAAATATTATGGACAAATCTTAAACGATTTCATAAATCACAATAATATATTTCAAAAAATTGATTATTCAGCAACATCAATATCTAAGAAAATTATTGCATTTCATAAATTATTAAAATTGCCTTGCAACATTCTAAGATTCCCTTATATTGTCATGATCCCAAAATTTCATAAAAATCCTATCTCTTTTAGATCTGTAACTATAGGAAATAAATCAGATACAACTGTTGCTAATAAATCTCTATTGGTCATTCTTAATAAAATCATTTCTAATATAAATGATAATTTAACTTTCTCATATTATTAATAACAATTATCAATTAATTCAAAAGTTGGATACGATTAATATTTTGGGATTTAAAACTTATGACTTTAAGGACTTTTTCAACAATATTGACATATAATATCTGTACAAAGTAATTTGGGGTATAATTAAATATTTCTATAATAGACAAAATTTGGATATATATTATTCTTACGTGCACCACCTTCTCAAGTGTGTCATTTTAATAATTAGTTGATGCAAGGTAATAAAATTTGTATGCAAATTAAGGGTGTTCAACAGGTTGGCTCTGCTAGTTCAGCTCTTGCACATCTTTATCTACACTTCTACGAGTCAAATTTTATGAACTCTGCATATACTTTTTACAGATATATTGATGATGTAATTCTCATTATAATAGCTCCCTCATCAAATGATATAGATTTTGATTTTTTCCTCTAAATTTATCCCTTATAACTAACGAAAACAACATTTCATCTAGTGTTAATTTCTTAGATTTAACTCTATCTCTTGATAATGAATATTCATTTTTGTCAAACATTTTTGACAAAAGAAAAGGTTTTCCATTTAAAATTCACAAGATAATCAATTTTAACTCATGTATGAGTAAACAGGTATACAAAAATATTTTAATAAATCTATTTCATAGGATTTTTTGGTTACTTGAAAATACACAATATAGTAACCATCTAGAAGATTTATTTCGATACTGTAAGGCTGAATTATATCCTGTTAATTTTGCTAAATATCACCTTAGAAATTTTGAAATGTGTATTTATAATATGTTATTTATTGTTTTAGACAAATTTGAAATTTATATTGTATACTTTAAACATTAACATTTTCTTTGAGATTTTATTGTCTTTGTGATAAGTTTTGGATACATATTATATAATTGTTAATTATTAATTATTATTTAGTACAGTTTGTAAACATATTTTTCTTTATATTTCTATTTTGGGGTTTAAAACATGTCTATTTGTATATCTGTTGTCTATTGGTTGAACATTTTATTCAGGAGTATTTTCTATAATTCACAACAGATGGCGCTCTCTTGTATTCTTTCCTAGGATAGAGCTACGAAATATTAGGCGTCCTGAATAATGTAATTGTTGGATAGATTTCTGATATGTTTGCTATACGCACTCTTATCCTCTTCTTTCCATTTGCCTAATATTATTTTTTGTTATTTCCATTTATGCTTCTGTCTGGTAATGTGTCGGAACTTTTGACGCCGTATCGTTGAGCGAAACACATTTGGAGTCTCTGTGGATGCAATGATCCTTGAAAAGCTGGATCTGCAGAGGTTCTATCCAATTTCATATTTTCGGATTGCATCTTCTCTTTTATTTTTATTTTTTGTCATTTTAATATTTTGAGCCTCCAGATTTTGATAATCCTTTGATGTTTGAACTTGATTTGTATGTATCGCTCTTGAATTTTGATATTTCCATGTGTATTATTGATCATTTAAAATTAAGATCATTTTGCCTTATATGGTAGCATTGTCTCCCTTTTGTTAGATATTCCCTTTCATATCCTCTTTATTTAATTTTCCTCCGTATTGAATTTGAACCAGGGTATGACACTGATCATGTTTCAAATTAGTCTTACAATTTTTATTTATTTTTATCTTTATTATTATTGTTATTATTATATATATATATATATATATATATATATATATATATATATGATAAATAAGCTTTGTGACAACTAAATTTTTGAAGAACCAGCCACACTCTACCCTACTCTTTACATTTACATAGTACAGTATACTTTACATTTACAAACATAGTACTCTTACATTTACGCGGGTAGTAATCATCGATATATTTTGGCGTTCCTTTATATTCATTCAGGATGATAAAATAAAGGCAGACTGCACTAACGGAATGTAAAACTATGTTTTTAATATATCTGGCATTGCATTCTAAAAACCGATGAACAAATATTGACGTTTTCATATTAGTCTCAGATGATTGGTTTGTCTCTCTCCCCTTTATAAACTTCAAATTTAATAAAATGCCGTTGTCTGGAAATAAAAATCGATTTTGATTTGAAGATTGTATTTGAGGAGTCATAGCAAATTCGTAATTTTCTGAAACAATGATAAATACTCTTGTGAATCATGAGATTTGCATATAAATGCGTAATAGTTACGTGGTTTGATAGTTATAATATGATAGTTTTACGGAAAATGATTAATTATATCAAAATAATTTTGCAGTAAAATCTTTAAAATTTGATATTTATAATATGAAGTTCCATGGAAAGTGAAAACATATATAGAAATAGTTCAATAATAAAATATCCAAAATGTGGTATCCCAGTTCATGTAATAATTAAATCTGTACAACTACTAATGTAAGTGAGTTGTGTTATATTTAGAAAATAATAATAAAAAAGTCTTACCCAACAAATAACACCCCATCATATTCTGCTAGAAAGTCCTTGACTTCAAACTTGCAAAGATATAGAATTTGGTAAAAGGTAAATTTTTAAAATATTGAAGCCTATAAATAAAGAGATTGGTTTCCATTAGATGCAATATTTATATCCTAAAGCACATTTCATCAATTTTAGTACTATTACAGAGACTACTGTCAAATTCACTTATTTCACCCTTAGCTTCCAGTGATTGTGCTGTGGTGACCTGTTCGAAAATGCTAAATATTTTATTCTTAAACTCAAATTCCTCAGTGCCTATAGATGCATGACACATCTGGTCGTATTTTCGTTTGAGTCAGATTGATCGACCGGGGGGCCTTCAGTGCTTCTTTCAGAACTTTTTGGTCGGGGGGCGAATGGAAATTCAGAGGGGGAAGTTTTCCATGTGCCGTATATATATATCTAAATGTTGACACATAAATAGAACCTAGATTAACATAAAATGTCACCAGGGGCGCTCGAATAATCTCGGGCGAATAATCGGTATACCTGAAAGATACACTGAATATTCTGTTTGTCGTGCACAATATATTGATATGACGTTGGTTGTTACCCTCTCACTTCAATATCTTTTCTCATGACCTGAGTATTACCTAACTTGTGGAGAAATTTTATAATCATTGACATCGACTTCATTTCACTGTAATTCGATTTTTTTTACGTTCTCACTTTTCTTAGCCCTGCAGATATCTTGGCTCTCGCATCATTGTGCAATGTTTCTGATTCACTCTAAATTATTGGGGCGTAATCGCTCGAAGTAAATATTTTAAATAGTCCAGAACCACGCGGTGTCCGAAAGACACTGTGAATTTTTTGCCGAAGAATAAATTTCTATTAGATATATTATCAAACTTGAATAACTAGATGCCTGCTCAATTGTCAGAGACCATTTGATTTTATTGCTCTGAATTTAATGATATTTCTGGCCTGAACATCTGCTATGTATCGCAGAATGTTCTTTCACCGTAGGATTTAAATTCGCACATTTCTTGTCATCACACTGTGGATGTCAATTGATACCAGTGGTATTTTGTACAAGTCTTCACCAACTGCAGAATTACTTTTATTATAAATTGATCCCATGCATTTTTCTGAGAACAGAAGAACAAACTGGAGATAAAACATTTAATATAATATCGTAGCAGCAAGATGAAGATTTAGAAGATAGTTTAGAAAACGAAAGAAAAATGAGCCACCAAAAAAAGGAGACGGAACTGTTATTTCAATAAAGGCAGCAATGACGTACATATATTTTTTGCTTTTCTCATAAGATCGACTTCTGATTTAATTTTGTGACGAAAGCAATATATTTTTCCCCATCCAAAAATCAAAAACTCTTTATACCTTTTCTTGTTAGTTTTCATTTGTGCAACTAATGAAAATTTTTATTTTATTTCACTTTTGCAGCAATTGGGATGAATTTGATTATAAACTGAAGGATTTGAATTTAATGTAAAATAAAATCAATAATTTCAACTTTTATATTACTATATCTCGTGAAAACTTACTTACGAAACTCTCATTTCCAAAAAATGAATGCTGTCTATCAACTGAGCAAATTTTATTTTATAAGAGTGTGTATTATTTTTAGATTAAAAACACAATCTTCAGAACGGTGAACATTGACGACTTATGAATAATCTATTATTTTTAGATTCCAAATTTATCACCCATAAAATAAATAGTTTATTCATAATTGCAGCAACACTTGTAGACTGTTCTTCAATTTTTGGAAAATTTATTCACGATCAGAGTTGCTAACAGCCATTTTATGGTTGGATTTAGCCATTTTTGAAACATTTAGTACCCAAACATAGCTAGATATAGTCATAAGGTGGTTAACTACTTATAATGGCAATCTATGAAATCAATATGGTTTTGCTAGGATTGTAACCATAAAAGTACATTCAAGCGTTGGCAATTATGTCGCTTTCGTGAGGGAAGACCTTGACGAAGGAAGGAATATAGCGAACTGTTCCAATCTTTTGAAATATGAATAAGTCTCACAGCTTTCGATGTAAACGAAATTTCAGTAACAAATTTCCTCTGAATTCCTTATTTCGATCGAGATACATTAAGTCTGAAATGGCAGACCGATAGACACAGATATTTAAGAAGTGATTATTCATATTCTGGAACAACATTTAAAATATGTAAATCAATTTCAGTCTGAGAGTCTGATTATTGACCTCAATCAATTTAATGTATTGCATTCTCTGTACATTAGGGAAAATTAAACATATATTGAATTTAAATAAATAACATAAATGTTTCATTTAAATAAAATTTAAAGTTAAACTCTTAGCGAAATCCTTTCTTGAGAGCATATGTATATTCTCCAGTCTTTTTGTTCCATTAACAACTTTCGAAAATTATAATTCAAAGTTTGTATTCCGATAATTTTCACATTTAAATTCATTTCTAAATTATTTTTTAGAAAGTATTTTAAAACGTGTGATAACTGAAACTGAAAGTTAGGCACGTTTAGCTTAATTATTATTAACTTATAATATAATATCTTAACATGGCCGTAAATTGCTCGTATAGTGGTACTTATTTATTAAATTGTACATTGCTTTGTTGTGCCGCTATTAAAACCCTCCAATTATTTATCTTTCGCGCGAGTTCTATAAAAGAATTATTAATTAATATAATACTAAATGGATCACACCATTTTAACTTTAACAATAAAACATTTATTAACAACATAAAATACTTATTAAATTCATTGCACAATTAATTATATTGTTTCGGAGGAGGGAACATGTGAGACCACTTAAATTGCATAAAATATGTTTAGAACTAGATATCTTTTTCAATCGGCACATACCTTCAAGTTTGTTTTGAACATAGGCCATAATGCTTGCATTAGTAACTTGTACTGGCCATAACTCAGGGTGTTTGGCTTCGCCCCGCGTACTTCTGATTTGCACTGTACACATCAATAGGTCTAGCCATTATTTTTTTGGAACATCTGTGGAGCACTCTGCATCACTAGTATTGCCGTTCTTTCATAATGTTGCACGAGTATCTCTCTGAGAACAAGTGTCCTTCTCAAGTCATCGTATTTCCAAGTTATATAAATATCTCCAACTACTATTTTTGTGCTGTACTAGGTTGTGGCTCTCTTTTCCTTGGGGGTGTCTCTCCCCTTTTCTCTGATTTGCAGTATTCAGGGTGACGCAACAAGTACTTTCTCCATTGGCTTTCCTTCCCATCCAATGCCGTGTTATTTCACATTTTCTTAAGGATTCGACCCCTCTTCTGCATTGACACCCCTAAATTTATGGTTTTATGGTTTTCCGAACTCTGGGTTCACATGTCGTAAACCTTGGCGTCATTCAGACTGGAGGTATTGTCCGAAGGTTCAGATCAATAAATATTGTACACAAAACTGTCTCAGTAAAGTGTGAGATCTATTTCTGGTCTCAAAATATGTATGTCAAATAAGTTTCAAATTTACTGATCTGTTTATTCCCAAGAAATACGAATTCTAATGTATAACAGGAATGGCAGTTGAAACTTCCTTAGCAGATGGAATGGCAGTACATATGTTTCGTCATTGTAACTTCAGGCTCAACCTTTTGTGGCTGTATAGACTTGGGTTTTGAAAGATAATTTTTAGTCTCCGGTGAAAATTTTATATATACGAAAAATAATCAAAGTACTAAAAATCTTAAGGACAAATTTACTATAAATTTTTGTTGATCTTGCCATAATTCTTCAGCAGATAATTCCCAATGGATATTAAGCCACTACAACAAAAATATTATACAGCGACAATTAGGTTTAATTTATTATCCTCATTTAGAACTTTATACTTAAGGATAGTACAAGCAAGAACAAGTGTAGGTTGGACATCAAAATAAAATCAGCTAAGTATCATTAATCGTTAAAATAAACGAGTTGTTTATCATGAGGCTAATTGCAGCTCCGTTATCACACTTCGTCTGGGCAAAATGGCTAATGGTCACTCAATGCGATACAAATACGTTTAATAAAAGTTATGAATATCAGAAATCGTTTCAAATTTAAGCGTAAACATGGCGTTCATTTTACAGTTTTGTTAATATGGAGGCTGTGATTTGCGAAAATATATATCACCTCAGAACATTGTATGATAACATTTTTACTTTCCCTACAATGCATAAAAATCAAAACTAATGTTTTTGATGGATGTGCCCATTTCGATCATTTAAGAACCAGGAAAAACTATTTTTTACGCGATGTCTGTGTGTGTGTCAGTATCTGTCTGTCTGTGCAAGGTATGTATCCAGTCTAGGTGAAAAACTAATTAACCAAATTTCACAAAATTTGGTAAAATAAATCACATTTGTTAGTCACCCTGGTATTGATTCGATTTTTGTACGATTCGGAAAAATGAACCTGCTTTTATTTCCGAAATGGAAACAAATTATTTATCTACTCCAGATGAAAAATGAATGGACCAAATTTGACAAAATTTGGTAGATAAATCATCTGTGGGATACTGGGATACTGATTAGATTTTGGTATAATTCGAAAAGAAAACAAACTGCTGTTTTTTACAAAATGACCCACAAAAATTGCCAAAATCTAAAATTAGAGATTACGTTTCCTCAAATGCATACATTAAATGTTTATTATGTATCCGTAACTTTTGACAACGAAACGGGATAAAGTCAACCTCATTACTCTAGGATTAACTGTTTTCGAGATACTAGATTTTTCTCTAGTTTTGCCATGTCGCTTTTAAAAATACATCCTGAAAAACAAAAATTGAAATAAAATTGCAAATTCAGTGTCATTTCAAATAATTAATCTTGTAATTGGGTGATATTAAACTCGATTTAATGCATTACAAAAAAAAAGAAAGAGAAAATGAATTTCAATCTGTAGGAAGAGTCATGTGCTGCCCACATCGAATTTTTTTAAAGGTTTTCAAATTAATTAATCAATTAAATATGCAATTATTTCTGTAGTTTCGAGACAGAAAAACAACATGTTCAGCTGTGATTGATCCTTGCAATGACTACTGAATCCTTGCAATGAATACTGAATCGTTGTAACGGCTACTGAATCCTTGCAATGACTACTAAATCCTTGCAATGACTACTATCAATACTTGCAAGTCACTGAATCCGAAAAGATCGGTTCAATGGGTGACTCAGGTCTTATTAAAAATTTGATGTGGACAGCACATGACTTCACTGCAAAATAATGGTTACAAGATCTAAGGCATAATGTTTTTGACATTGAATTAAGACCCCATACATTGACATTAGGCATTTTTATTAAACTAATTAGGCTAAACGCAATGACTTAACCTTAACGTAATGGATTTGTCTAAACATACTCATTATCAAGTGCAAAGTTCTCATCAAAATGCAATAGGAATTTAATAAATATCACTTGAAATAAATGACTATTGCCGAACTTTTTCTTGTCAAAATACAAAAGTATATTTTCTAATAAATGGAGTCAGCTAGATCCAAGAGGAAGAAGTTAATACAGTCAATCCTCCTATAACACTGTACTCTCATAATGCGGTTTCCATATAACGCAGTACAAAAATTGGGACAGATTTCTCAGAACGTGGTACTCATGAAACGTGGTTGTCATACAACACGGTAGTCTTATAACTCGATTACTGTATAATGCAACATAATAAGATTAAGCTGTCTCCTTATAGCTTGAATTTTTCTATTACACTTTTACGATTGAAATTAATGGGGAATACTCCTGTTTTTTCATACACGTACATCACCATTTTTCAATTTTAGTTATCAGGGAAATCCCCTATAAAAGAATTAGTACATTCACCTCAAATGCATTGGTAGACGACAATATGGATAAAGAATGGGTTGCAAATTTCAAATTAAATGATGTGAAAAGGGGACTGGATTTTTGTAAATAATTATAAAATTATTTTATTGAAAATGATCCTTCAACAGTGCGAAATGCAAAGTTTAAAATAGTATTACAGAATTGCTTAGCTCCTTACAGAGATATTTTGGTAAAATTTCAAAATAAAACTACATATAAAACCGAAATGTAATATATGCAAAATTAAAAGAAAAGGAATTAAGCTACAAATATTTTAGATTGATGATGAATGTGTAAACATATATTTATTGCCTTTTGTATCTATAAACTTATATTTCATATCCGTATGCATCATAACATGGTGTTCTAAAAATGCAGCTCTATACAACTTTGAACGAATCAGCCTGATTTATATGTTATGATTTTCATTTAACGCGGTTTCCATTTAACACGCTGCAAATTGTTTTGTTTTGTACTAATTCTGAGTTTTTTACAACACGATTTCCATACAAAAAGGTATGCGGTTTCCATATAACACTGTACGAATTAATTTGATTTGCACTAATCTGAGTTTCTTATAACGTGGTTTCCATACAACGCGGTACGAATTCATCGCGTTAAAGGAGGGTTGACTGTGCATTTCTAGTTTAATATTGCATACGGAATATGAACCTATTTGATGGTAATTCTTCTTCAGATTTTATCATTCTTTAGAAATTACCTGTTTTGTAAATAAATGTTTTACAAAATATTACTTAAAATTAAAAAAAAAAGTGTTTACTTTCATCAAATAGGCTCCATTTCCACAAGAGAGGTTACTTTATTTACTAGTTTTGTATTTTGACTCTAAATTGGTCATTATCCAATAGTTATTCTTTTCATGGGATATTCATTAACAGTTAATTGGATTTCGATGAGAATTTTGTATTCGAGTATGAATAAGTCGTTTTTAAAGACTCGTAAGTTACAAAAATTATCCATTTCCACATCAATTCATGGTATTAATCTACTTCCAAAACTCGTGGTTAAACTCGTGGTATTAATTCAATGTTAAAATCATTCTGCCGTATATTTTGTACACCATTAGTTTACTGTAAAAAATGTAAAATCATAGCATTATTGAGGGAAAGTCATATCCTGTCAACATCAAATTTTGAAAAAAAAAATGCTTTCCTCATTATATATCTATATAAATAAACTTGAAAATATGTCTGTATGTTTGTTTGTGGTTGTCTCATCATCGCTGGAGAAAGATTGCAAAGAATTTCATGAAATGTTGTGCTTAGTTGTAAAAATAGACCTATGTTCAGAGATTCTAGGACCAGGTATTGGAATATAAATAAAGAACGAAACTCTCACAGAACTAACATCATGCAAATGATATTTTTTCCGTTGATTTATTTGAAAAAAAATCGATATCATGTTGCGAAGCGACGGAATTAAACCCAATAAAATTATACAGCAGACGACTTTTATTAAATAGTTTCTGATTTAAATGATTCTGAAATGTATATAAAAATAAATTTTATCGGAATTACATTTTTGACTGAATTATATCGATTGTGGCTTTCGGGTTGAAAGGTCACGGGAATTATTGACTTTTCAATTTCGTAAGCCATCTGTAATATTTTGGTAAAATTATTTCAAACTCATATAATGCGTTTCACCAATGTTGAAACAGAATAAATATGTTACAGGTATATCTTATAATACTATTTTAACGCTTTACTTTTGGTAAATGTTGATTCAATCTCATATTTTTTGTAAATTTGTTTTCAACTGGGACGAGGATATTTTATTCTTCAGATCTACCTGTGAAGATAATTTTGTATAACGAGAACAGGTATTTTTATACTTTTTAGGAGAATTAAATAAAATATTTTAATGGAATGTTTGAATAACAATGTCATTTAGGATAGTTATACATTTGCACATAATTGATACTTATACATTGAATGTTGAGTTTCTTTATTTAGAAATGTGGTAGCTTTTTACGCCAAGTAATGGAAATGAAACGGCCCTTAGATATACATAAAAATATGCCAGCGCTGCCAAGAGTATATTTACTTCACGCTTCGGGATGTGTTTTCCAGCCCCCTGGATCTTAGCTTCAATTAAAGCTAGAGGAATTATTTTTCTGTAACTGTCATAGGGCAAGCCTATGAAAATCAAAATAAATTTCAAATCAGTAGAATACAAATACAGAATACTGCTGCTAAAAACTGTCTTTCTGAAAGTAGCGTTTTTCGTTATTCTTGTTCTTATTGTTGTAATGTATTTCTGTTGAGGATCAAACCAGTTAACCCATTTTGATAAAACATTTTTATTTTTTTTCTTATGATCCGTGTTTGTGTCTTTTAAAAAGCTTGAATTTCAGTTATTTTCTGTAGGAATTAAGTAAGGAATTGAAAGTTAGGTTGGAATTTGGCTTTGGTGACAGAAAATAACCCAATAATAAAATATTCTATTTCGGTACTTTTCTTATTCCTGTTATAATTGGTAAGCGATGGTGGTACATTCCCACCTGGACGGAATTCTACTTGGCGAAAATATGTCTGATTTCATTTCTTTTCTTGTCTGACATTTTTCATCACTTGGCGGATATGTTTTACAACACAGTTTCTTTTGTTTAGATACATTATATATTCCGTACGAAGAACGGATATACTGCTAGTATTCTTCTATGATCTAATAAAATATTATATTCGTGGATTTCACCCATAAAACGTCATACACGTACAGTTATAATTCAAAGTAAGGAAATGAAACGTGACAGGTGGTAAAAATATGCACTATAAATAAATATCCATTCGTTGCGAAATCGTGTTTGTTAAGAATCTAAATATCCGATTCGTTTCCTTCGGAGTGGTAATTGTGAAAGTTGGCGAGACAGTGCGTGATGAAACACAGATGCATGAAAATCCTATGGGAAGCAATTTTGTAATTAACTGATAGAAGTTTGGGGTAAACAGATTTTGGTACTTATGGAAAAGATCATAATTCATTTAAAGCATCACGGATCTCAAGTTTAATAATCTAATATTTACGCTTTTCGAAAATATATAAGGACGTTACTTTTGAAACTTTTCTTGGAACTGGATTGTTACATTATTATTTGTACATCCAATCTATTTAAATTGTTTTGAGTGCAGCTATTTTATACTGACTCTGGTGTTTTTTGGAGGGGCTAATTTAAACTTCTAAGTAGCCGAGTAATTTACTTTCGGTCGTTATCCTTAACTAATGCCCTTTTTGATTTATAATACGACAAAAAATATTTTCATTTTTTAATCAGATTTTCTATAAAGGATAGTTATTTTAATTAAAATACACAAAATGATAATAAAAAAAATCCACGGTGGTTTCCGTCCGACGGAGTCGAATTTGCTTTGCGTGAATAAAATTTTGTGAAATAAAAATCCTGCAAAATTCAGCAAGTTTTT
This sequence comes from Amaurobius ferox, assembly GCA_951213105.1. Classification (NCBI taxonomy): domain Eukaryota; kingdom Metazoa; phylum Arthropoda; class Arachnida; order Araneae; family Amaurobiidae; genus Amaurobius; species Amaurobius ferox. The sequence continues at coordinate 9,366,980 of OX578144.1, forward strand.
CTTATATTTTCAGACTCATTTGCTTCGTTTAAAAACTTTAAAATCACTACAAGTTACTCGTTACTAGTTTATAGCTAGTTCCAAGTTTTCTCCTCGATTCCACATGGATTATACATAGACTTAATTTTAAAATATCACACTATTTTAATAACTTGCTTGGCGGTGTATAAATTCAACTTATATACAATATATCTGACGAGATTTTAATTTCACGTTAATCTATGAACTTGCTTGGATGGACATAAATACGTACTTGAACACGCACATTTTCATCTATTCCGTTCAAACCTCATCCATCCTTAAATATCTTTAAAATCCCAAAATTCATTTAGCGTTCTAATTCCATTATAACAAGAAAGATCAATCATGCTTAAAGCATTGATTATGAAACACTTTCCATCTTCAATGCAATTTTATTTAAACATGTCTAAAATGCAATACATTCCTCGGTAATATTTTAAAACTTATCACAATACTACATTAATTTATTATATTTGAAAACTTAAACCTTCATCGAAAAAAAATGAACTTCATTCAAATGACGGCATTAAAATATAAATTACCTGGTTTAAACATCTCTAAAATGTGATACATTCCTCGGTAATAATTTTAGAATTATCATAATACTACGATAATTTATTATGTTTGAAAACATCATCGTAAACAACTGAAATTCATTCAAATGACGTCATAGAATACATAACACGCCTGGCTCTCTCTATAAAAGCAGCATTTCATTCATAAATAATTTCCTACTCATGCCATTCATCACAATACTATAATAATTTATTTTACTTAAAAATTAAGACCATGACGCTACAAGTAATTAAACTCTATGCGTAAAACTTCATCGAAAAAAATCGTCCTTATCTTTGTAAAATCAATGAATATTTCATTCACATCAGCTACGGAGACTCCATGAACTAAATGATTTTGTGTTAAAGAAATACAGCAGTTCTAATACACAACTAATTCTACATATTTTGCTGTTTACATTTTACATAGGTGAAAAATAGGCTTCGTTGTAGAAATAATCAAATTTGGATGAGCATTTAAACTCAAATATATTGTAATTGCGTTGTTTCAGAATGTAGATGCACAGAATTTAAACAAAAATAAAGTGGTTTGAGGGCGGATACAACACTCAATATGAATTAAAAAGAACTTTAAAATTTACGATTTGAGACAATATGGATGCCATATATCATTTTGAAGTGGGTCACATGATATTTTCATATCATGGTCACGTGATCGCTTCATATAAAGGGTGTTATTATTATTTTAATTTTTATTTAAAAAACTACTGAATATATTTCTCTGAATTTTTTTTATACATTTTATGGAACAATTTGAATATTACCTAAAATTTTCGAAGCAATTTGTGAATTTTAAATCCGCTTAAAAAATCTTTGAAAAATTAAGTCCCATAGGGCTCAATGTATTTCATTTTTTCAACCCGGGTTCAATCCAAAACTAATTGGGTGATATTATTCATTTATATTCCCATAGGTTCTACAGACCGTCTGAACAACATACTAAAATTTCATTTCAGACAGAATGAACAAAGTAATGGAAGTAAACACTTTTCAACTTTGTTGTTAAGTGTTAATAAAGCATAACATCTCGTGCTTGTACCAATATTTTACCATAGAGTTATTAAACACAGTGGTCACATTTTGAAAAAAATAACGAAATATTTACAAAAAGTTAAAATTGCGAAAGCTAAACGAAAAGAAGCCTTCAAAAGTAATAAAAGATGCGATAACATAATTCATTCTACAAAATATGTATCTGAATAAAGCATTAATATATTTAAAAATACTTATAGGAATAACCAAGATTATTCATACACTATAGTTAATCAAAAATGTTTTTATTTCAAAAGCCATATGTGACTATAGTGACTATAGTGTCATGTGTGACTATAGTGTCATAAGTGATATTAAATATCTTCTATTTGCGGATGATCTGGTAATTTGGACTCAGGCACCTAAGAGAAATGCGAAATTTCGAAGACACTTATGGAGGAGAAACTTAACAAAGCGCTTAATGTACTATCAAACTGGCTTAGTTACAATAATATGATTGTTAACTTGGCAAAGACAGCTACACAATATTTCTCTCTAACTGATCCGGGGTTTTGTCCAGAACTAAACTAAAGAAACGACTGCATAGAAAATACAGACGATTTTATCTATTTAGGTGTAAGTTTTGACAATAAATTGACCTAGAAAAAGCACATAGCATCAATATCAGAACGGTTTTCTAACAGACTGACCATCTTAAAACGCTTGACAGGAGTTAAGTGGAGCTTCACTCTTAATACAAATCCCGGTGTACCCACTCCACTCTTAATACTACTCCCCGTATACCCACCCCGCTCGTAATACTACTTACAAAACCTTTGTTTTGTCGCTTCTAATATTCTGCTGCGAGCCTCTAGTCACTGCCTCTAATTATTTGCTTTAAGTTTAGAAATACTAAAGAATCAAGCTTTAAGGCTTATCACAGATCAGTGAAATCCACACTAATAGATGCAATGTTGCGTTTGACCCAAAATAGACCTATTCAAACCATTATCTAGGAGACGGCTTCTACAATATACGAAAAATTTATAAAGCTTGAAGATGCCTTTTGGAGGAATTATCAACTCGAAGATAGGAATCTTAAGACCCAAACTTATTTTGTTCAGGATGTGTTGGTCAATAGAGAAGTCTTTAGATTCTTCCATGAAGTGCAACTACTAATAAAACCCAGAACTCCCCTGGAACTAATCGGGTCTGATATAAACCTAAATATGTCTCAATACGTATAAAAAAGTTACTTCATCAGCTGTTTTAGAGACCACCTCCAAAACTATGCGCTTCACCAGATGCATAGCTTTGGAGACTATTGAGACAAAATATCCTGAAAATGAGTAATTACATGTAGATATGGATGGGACACAATTTGAAAAACTTACGAACATTAGAGTTAGCGTTTACTCTAAATTATTTTCTTTCTATGCACCAGTGGGAGAATTTGGAACAGCCTTTGGAGGTGAAGTGGAGGGGATCCGCATTTCACTTAGGCAGTTAACTTGTCTCCTTTGTAGATTTGGCAATGTTGTGCTGATGTCGGATTCACGGGCTGCCACCCAGTCTATCAGTTCTATTGACGTCCCGCTATCTAATGAGGTTCCCAATGTAAAGAACTGCTAAAATATTTAACGTCTCAGCATACACTTGTTGTTTTGCAGTGGATCTCTAGCCATTTCGATTTGTATGATAATGAGCCGACAGAATTTCTTGCCAAAAAAGTTGCTGTGCTGATACATTGTGCAAAACGACAAACTTCTTTTCTCCCAACAAAATTAGTCTTAAAACAATTTATGAAAACAACGTACCAGAATGAATTGAAAAGCAAAATGTATAACAAGTATGGAAAAGAAAGTGTCCTGGATGTGCCTGATAAACCAAGACGAGAGGCAGTGACTGTTTTCCGCCTTCTAACTGGGCATGACTGCTTTTCAGCACATTTGTACCGTATTGATATTTTTACTGAGGCTGCTTGCTCGCTATATGTTGATAATAATCCTATGGACAAACACCACCTACATCGCTGTAGAACTATCCATGGTGCTATTGCGGCTTCCAGATATTTGAATACGAGAGGGTTATTGGGGCTTTAGAACCAGTAGACTCGTGTCGTTGTTTCTCATTGTTTGTTACTTTTGTGTTTTGTTCATGGGCCCTAGCCATTGGAAATGAACAAATATGTGACTAGTGAAAATAACTTGCATTAGATGTTCACGTAATAAAACTAGGTTAACTTCTGGCAGGAATTTTGGTTTTCTTTTAAGAAAACTGGCCTAAATATATCTTCTATGCTACTTTAGTTTAGCCACTCTTTTTACCAAAATAATTACAAGAACCCGCCATGGGTAGGGAGCTGAATTTTGGGGCCAACACGTGTCCATTCTGGCCACTCTACTATACGGGCACTATGTGATACAGTTATGTAGACGGGTCGCATGTTGGATTTATTGAGACCTCACAGTCTTTTTGTATTCGAAGTTAGTGCACTAGAATACGTCTCAAGATCGTAAAAAGGATCTTTTTAAAGGCTCAAGTCAAGTCAAATTCGCAGTTCTGGAGTATTATCTTACTATTGGAGAAAGTTCTATAAAATTATCTTATACAGCGGATTTTTCAGTTGTTTTTCGAAGTTTTTGGAAGGCCGCGTTAACCGTTATACAACATATGCAAAAATGCACAGGAAATGATAAAATACACATATTTTAAACATTTTTATTCTCTTTCGCACATTTATTTTGTACAGTCATACACATTTTGTGAACAACCGGACTTGTCATCTTCAGAACATAAAAAGGAAATCCCTGTACCCTTTTTTGAATCCGATATTCAATCCATATCGGTCATCATCCACGCTCTATCTATAACCCAACTTGAAACGGGCGTTTCAAAGAATTTTTTTTTTACCAAAAGTGAAAGAGAAATCTGAGGTGTTAGTCCTTAACCCCCCCCCCCCCCCCTCTAGAATTTGATCCCATCGCTAGAATTTGACAATGAATCCATATCATCTATAGTAGATTCCTAGAAATAGATGATTTGAGAAAAATGTAAATTTTTGAATAGGACGTAACATCCCCAAGGCGGGAAAGAAAAATTCTTAGTGAGTTCCTTGACCACTTCTAGAATATAATGTTGAATCCATATCAGTTATTATCTAAACTTTATCTAAAACCGATCTTAATAAATATATGTTTCAAGGAAAATGTTTGAACCGGAAATAAAAATTGGACGGCTTTATTTCCTCAAGAATTTGATGCAAAAATCATGCCAGTTAACAGTTAAGCTGTATCTATTGAAGATCCTGAGAAATGAAAGTTTCAAGACATTTTTTTTCCAAACAACAATAGTGTGCCAAAGGTTTGTCCCCAACAACACGTCATTTGATGAATTGTATTTCTAAAAAAATATAATACGTAATAACACCTATAGGTAATATCTCCCACTGATGGGTTTGCGACTACAATTATTAAATCAAGATGCCAAGCATCTTGTGGCGTAGTTTAAAATCGTATAAGGTTGAATTTTTTTAATTAAAGGTGTTCAATTTCGATGACATATTACACAGACAGAGATGTACCGTTAAACATGCACCGTGGACCTTCTTTCTTGTATCTATCCAGGTGTCATTGTAGGTTGCCTTCCTTCTTTGGGGCTATCTGGACTTAATGATCCTTGATTGGTACTCTATTGCCCGGATCTAGGTTAAGGAATTCTGTGAACAAAGTGACTAATTTATACCTATATTAACTGGATATACCAGATCTTTCGGCTTCCGGGTAATAACGCACGGATGCACTTACTAAATCAAATGTATATATTTTTAACTTCACTTTAAATACAGTAGCTGACTGTTTAAATAAACTAGAGACATATACCACAACCAGTATTGTATGATCCCATAAAAAAACACAAATATATAATACGATACACTTTTAAAGGTCTGGTGATATTTAACCTAGACCGCGTAATAGTTATAAAGCTTCTATGCTTACCTAAACTATGTACTCAGGCCTCGGACCTTATTATGGCTAACCCAGGATACTAGACCCGTCTAGTCATAGTGCTATCCATTAGAGTTCCTCTAACTATCTAGCCTTAAAATAGGCTGCCGTCCAACGTTCTCATTCAATCATATCCTTAATCCGTCCCAGTCTTCAATCACGGCAATTCCGTAATTTCCCTTCTTACTCGCGATCCGAAACTTTATCCTGTTTCTCTTCCACGATCGTAACAATGTTACTTACTTCGGTGATTGGTCTATCTAAATGAACCAGTGAGAATTGTTAATTCAAGTAAACTTAAATTATAACAGAAATTGAAGAGAATAATGACGAAATGTTATTTAGACCACAAATCCGTTTAGATTATATTCAGACTGGCGCATCAGCCACCATTATCCTCAAGTTTGGTGAAACTTATTTTCTCAAATCTCAACAAACTTTTTGTTTTGGGTCTGAATCAAACAATCCAAACGTCTTTCAATTTCAAACATAAATAAAAGAATCTGAAAATAAAATACTTCGTAAGTAACAGCATAAACAGTTGATTAAAAGTATCAGTCAAATTCGGAGGAAATAAACATCATTCTTCTTTCCAATAAAAGCACAGAACAACCATACCGTCAAAGATAAGAAGGCATCTATCAACGCCGTTTCTTGGATTCGATATTTTTTTTCAACTGTTTATGCTGCTACTATCAAAGTATTTTGATTCCATACTAATTTAGAAGTTAGTTTGAGCGAATTTTTATAAAGATAACCGCTTATGCGTTTAGAAACAAACTATTTATAATCAAGTTACTCCAGACAAATGCTATGAAGCAGGTGCTCGTCATTAAATAAACGACCTTGAAATGAGTCACGGGACCTAGCATGGTTGATTCACTAGCCTGTGTAGATTAGAGACCTTGCTTGTAATATGGTTTTATGTGACATTATGTCTGTTTTATTGCTTGTAATAATTGAAGGAATGCTGTACAAACGACATTCGTTTGGCCATGTTTTCTCATAATTGCGCAAATGTAAACCCTATATTAAGAGTGAAATACATTCTGCGATGAATAAAACTTGTAATTTTTGCTATCATGTGTCCGCATTTTGCTTAATGTAGATATCAATTAAATACTTCCAGCTGAATGTGTTATTTAAGCACTTTCATCACTTCCAGCTTTATTTTTTAACCTAACCATTTTTGGGATAATTTTACATCTACTAATGGTCGTATTATACGTAACAACTTCCCCATGTTTTTATTTATGTGTGCATTGCCATGTGGGAAGCAGCGAATGTAAAGGCCGCATTACATGTAACAACTTCCCCGCATTAGTATTCACTTCGAGAGTTTACCAATATCTTTAACGTCTATGATGTTATCCGTATTATGAGTGCTGCTTCTTCAATGACGCCGAAGTTAGAAAGAAACCACCTGCAGAAGATACTATGTCCAGGGCAAACTTATCAATTACTTTACAGAAAACATAATTTTACATTGTACATTTTTTGCTTTAAAATGGCGTTGATATGGTAATACAAACGATTATTTTCTGCCAACAGATTGTTGAAATGCATATGCCATTTAAGGGTAAAAATAAACTATGTCTTGAATGATGAACAAACTACGCCTACAAATTAAAAATATACTTTAAATATAATGTTTTTAATTTTTATTCAAGCCCATCCATCTATATAAGTTATGCCTAATTTATGCAAGGCTATCCAGTCCAAGATCACCCGGTTCTCAGTATTATTAAATTTTATTATTATAAGGACATATTATTTAACTGTAAGAAGAATTATAGTTGAGTATCTTAGTTTTTCTTTTATTTCTATTTTCTTATACTACTGTATAGAGGAAGTTTTAATTTCTCCAAAATTTTTGAACTTGAAGTTTTGAGCATGATTTAACCTTTCCCGAATTAAAATCGAAAAATTCCTTAAAAACTTCATCAGCGTGGATGATAACATAAGAAGCCAATTACATTTTTGAATTTTTATGTGTAAATAATTCGTTTCGAAAACTGTTACTAAACAAAATCTTTGGTAATATGCGGGTGTAGGATTCGAATTGTTCGAAATATGCAATTTTCATAACATTATTTCCTATAGAGAAATACGATAATTTTCTGAACAATGGCGTGGTTTTTATACTTTCATTACAACGCAAATTTATCGTCGAGTTGTTTTAATACAAGGAAAAGAAATTATGAATAAAAATTAAGTGGAAAAGTACTCTTTATATGAGTGACTTACTATCTAACACCGTACTTTTAAAAATTTACATTTGGAACTGCAAATTGCAAAGACAAGTTACTTAAAAATTTAAAATTTTAGAGTTCTATTTAATATAAACCAAATTTCAGTTGTAATAATTTAAACTTTAGGGAATGTAAAAATTATATTTTCGAGATAACAAGGTCCAGTTCTACACAAAGAGAGTGTATTAAAAAGTCTTTATTGCTTATGAAGTTTAAATTCTCAGAAAATCATAAAGTTTGCGTCATTCGATTTTGCATTGTTTGATTTTTTACGCTAAAGGAGCTTCATATTTTTTCTCAAAAAATTTGTCTCGAATCTCTTCAAATGTTATATTTACGCATGCTTGCGTATTAGTTGCCGCTACTTGTAATCAATTTCACAGCGAGGAAATAATCCGATCGCAGTTTTCAGTGCAACTACAGGAAGGACCATGCATCCATTAACTCTAAACTGTAGAATTATTAATACTCATTAGGAAAAATGGGTTATGTTTAATGTAGAGATACCGTATGAAGCAAAGGCAAAAATGCGTTACTTAAAATATAATCAGCTTTTTCATTTGTTTACATTGAAAAACACCAAAATATAAACCCCTCTTTAACTTAGTAAGTAAAGTTCATTGTTATTAAGCATCCGTGTCAGTGTATAAGCAATATAAATGAATTCTACTTATAAAATCACCCTATTTACATAATCTTGCAAGACTAACGTAGTTGGCCTAGCTTGAACTGAAATCGAAATATATCCCTCCTCCTATCGCAAGTGAACTTTCTTTTGTGATTAAGAATCAATATTTTAGTCAGACCGGTCTACTAAACTTATAATTTGCTAGTCTGCGGCAGAGATGGTAGTAAAGACTCAGATCATCGGACATCTGTACGTTTTCCACCTTCACAACGAGATGGTAGAGTTTTATTTATTGAAGTTAAGCCATTCCTCTTAAAACATCACTAAACCAACGTTTGATCACTCCTGCTCTCAGAGGTATGCGACTCACTGGAATTTTTCTTTGCTGTAACCGTTCAAACAACCCGTCTATTGTTTTGGCAATACAAACACACTGGCTTCAGAAGAATCTTTAATGATGACTTTTTTATAAGTCGCTGAATATTTCTATGGATGACTGTGGGCCATAGCTGAGCATCTATCGGAATTTCAAGCTCTTACAACATTATCTTCATAGCTACGGAGTGCCCACCAGGTTTACGCATTTACAATACATCGTCAAAACCGCCACATCCACTTTCTTAGGCAAATTGGTAATTATAGTTTTTATAAATAACTGAATTATCCACTTCACCGTTTTATTACGATATTCGTCTTGGCACAGCTGTTCAGATTTTCTGAGGAAACATAATTTTTTTCACTTCATTCCAATCCATTTTTATCGATGTTAATAGATATCTCGATGGCGAAAATTGGAAATCAATTGATAATTGGATGTTATAACAGATGTTTTTATGCTGATATCTTTGTAAATAGATCTTAATAAATACTTTTATATTAAATATGAGCTGACTGAATAATCACTGAAGATAAGAATTATAAAACTTTCACTTTTAAATAGATCGAAAATCACCACAAAATCACAAGAGTTGTTTTTTCAATCAAAACCTCCATTTGAAGTAGAAAATGATTGTTGGTCAGAGATTTTCATACAATTAGTTTGCATTATTGTGATATATTTTTGTTTAAACACATTGCTAGGAAAAGTCTGATGTGGACAACATATTGCTTTCCTTATATATGCAATGAATTTATTACTTTTACAGTTAAAAAATGTTATTCTTATAGTAGATATTTATATTCTTTCCAAGATATTGAACTTTCTTCAATCAGTCGTCATTTTCATTGATTTAGTGTCATTTTTATCTATTTGGCGAGAATTTCGTTAATTTGGGGACATTGTAAAGGTCGCCAAGTTGGCGACATTCCCCCAAATTTGTCGCCGAAATCTCGCCAAGCGTTTTGGACGAAGAAATAAGATATTCTTATACCAGATAAATGACTATTGGCGTTCAAATACAAAAGTATTACTCAAAGTATATTTTCTCATGAATGGAACGAGCTAGATCCACGAGAATGATGTCACCCAATTTATCGCAAGTTATCACATATGAAAATTGAACATACTTCTCAACAGTTAATATATTTTTTTAATTTATGGGATTTTTTGATAAGTTTATTTGAAAAATGTGCCATATCTCGAGAACGGATAATGCTAGCGTTCTAAAGTATATGTAAATCGTTTGTTAAGGAAAAATTACATAAGAAATGTCTATTTGTGTAACTTTATTAAAGGTTTTGATTTTTTGAAGATTTTTTCAAAATGTCACTCAAAAATTTAGGGGGGTTCTGAACATTCGATTGCGTTTAAAAACAATAGGCTTCCTGTATTCACAGATTGTAATTTTTGTACTAAATTTCATCCGAATCGTTCCATTCGTTCGTGATATACCGTCTCCACAGACTCACTGACACACACACACACACACACACACACACACACACACACACACATACTTTCACACACACACATACTTTCACACACACACACACAGAGACATCACCTCAAAAATGCTTGATTCGTGGTCAGGGATGCTTGAAACGTGTTCTCCCGTCGGAAACTCGAATTCGTATTTTCGACCCCGTCACAATACTTTCCTTATACATTATGTATATAAGGAAAGTAATAAGTTACATTTTAAACAATTAAATATTGGCTTTTTTTTAATCCTCTGGAGTAGCATTTTTATCCACGTCACGGGGAAAGTAAATACGGAAAATTGCGACAATTATCGGCGATCTTGGGAATGGCTGATTTTCGTATTTACATGCCGTTTTCTACAATAGAACATGAAAATGTTGTATTTTTTCACCCTTGTAAGCAGTTGGGATACCTGTGTCTCTTTTATGTATTATTTTCTTGAGGCTGTAATTTTAATTATAAAATTTTCTAGGCTGATAGTGTTATAAAAAAGGGTTTAATAATTGCGCATAATTTTTTAAATCTATCTTGGTAAATCATTTATATTTTAAAATATTTTCTGAAAATGAAAGTTTGAAAATTTTTCATCTTCAGTTTACAATTTTAATTGCTAGTAAAATATTTTTTCTAAAAATATTTTTAAATCATATATTATTTTCTTTGAATCTAATAAAAATCATTTCAACAAAAGATAAAATACATATATGTGGTACATCTGTAGTAATGGTATATATCTGAAGAGACACATTTATCTCAATCTGCTTGAAAAATACGTGTATACAAAAAGTTAGTACAGTGCGTCTCTTCTGTATTCCACTGCAGTGGAAAGAACTGGTGTGTTTTTATATAGACTAACACTAATGGCTTGTTATACTGAAGGTCATGCTAGTTTTGTCAAAGTGTATCGGCAGATTTGAAAAATGAATGGGAAACATTTTTGTCATTATTGACGAAACAAAAGTAAATATCATATATAAAATGAAGAATGTGTAAACCTCAATAATACTGGAAAATATAGAAGTCACAAACTAAAAAAGTCTGCTTAAAATGACGTAAATTCTTATCTGCTCGATAAAAAGGGAAGACTAAAAATCAAATAAGATATGAGAAGAAAATTAAAGAAAGCAGAAAAGATGTATCGGTCAAATAAAATATATCCTGCTGTTTTACCAGATGCCGATATTAAACGTTAATAGGATAAGTATTTAAAGTAGTTATTCTGTGAAAAATCTACAGAATACAGCATTTTTTTTTTCATGTGTCTGATTTTAAACATTTAGTGTAATATATCATTGTTTAACAACATGATATATATCCGCATTAGAAAGGGAAACTATTTCAGGTATCTAGAAAGGAGGTATATACATGCCTTTTTTCACAGAATACTGCCTAGTTTAGGATGTTTTGGGGCTAGTGGTGATGTTTTCAGAGTAAACCTGATCGTAATGACAATGCTTTATAAAACGTTTCTTGACGTTAGAAGAAATTTGCATTTCAACGATAATGACAAGTATAAGCCACGACAAGATATGAGCCATGTTTGAGAGTTCAAAATTCCGCCAATAATTGAACATTTCAACAAAACTGTTTTAGACACTGTCAAACTAGAAGCGCATCAGTCGAGAAAAAAATGGAATGCAGAAATTGTTAGAACAAAATAGATGCAAAATTTATTTATGTCTAACAAACAACATAAATTGCTTCAGAGTGTATCATGTAGCCAAATAAAATATATATTGAAGTATAAATTAATTTATGTAATCATAAAACTTCATTCTGGTCACACCGAAAAGTTACCTTTAAGACAGAATGGGATATCGGAATCCCGTACTACTTTTCCCAACCGGAAATCGAAAATCGGATCTCCCAACCGGCCAGCTAACGCTCTACCGTTAAACTACTGGGACAAATTGCAAACTCTTATCATTGAAGTGGACTCTGCAAAATTCAACATGCATAAAATGAAAATTGCAACATATTTAATAAAATAATTTAATTGCAACATAAAATTTATTTTATTAAAAACCCTAAGACAAAGGAGGTACAAGTAATTAAACTCTATGCTTAAAACTTCATTGAAAAAATCGTCCTTCTCTGTGAAAAATCAATGAATATTTCATTCATATCAGCTATATTGCAGACTCCATGAGCTAATTAATTTTGCGTTTAAGAAATGCAGCAATTCTTATACAACTCATTCTACATCTCTTGGTAATAACATCCTTTCTTCTCCATAAGTCAAAGTTAGGCTTCGTTGTAGAAAAAGGCAAAGTTGGATGATAATTTAAACTCAAATATTATGTAATTGCGTTGTTTCAGTATGTAGATGCACATAATTTAAGCAAAAATAAAGTGGTTTTAGGACGGATACAACACTAAATATGAATTAAAAAGAACTTTAAAAATCATGATTTTGACACAAGATGGATGCCATATTTTATTTTGAAGTGGGTCACGTGATTTCTTTATATAACAGTCACCTGATCATATAAAAGATGTAATTATTATTTTAATTTTTATTTTAAAAACTACTGAATATAATTTGCGGAATTTTTTTTATATATTTTATAGGATAATTTGAATATTTCCTAAAACTTTCGAAGCAATTTGTGAATTTTAATTCCGCTTAAAATTTTTTTGAAAAATTAGGTCCCATAGGGATCAATGTATTTCATTCTTTTAACCTGGGTTCAATCTAAAACTTATTGCGAGATATTATTCATTTATATTCCCATAGGTTCCACAGACCGTCTGAACAACATATTAAAATTTCATTTTGATAAAGTCATTTTTACGGCAGTTATCGTGCTAAAAGACAGACATACAGACATGCAGAATGAAGAAAGTCATAAACACTTTTCAACTATGTTGTAAAGTGTTAAAAACACAATACGTAATCAAACTTACATAGAAAGTTTAATCGCAATATTAAATATACTAACAATTGTGGCATATGACATAGTTGTTTGTAACCACTGCAGTCAAGAATATTTCGCGCTGATGAGTTCTAACGAAAAGGCATTGCAAAATATAACATAAATGGGAAAATAAAGAACTTTTTAACACCTTACAGCATAGTTGAAAAGTGTCTATGACTCTGTTCATCCTGTCTGTCTGTCTGTCCCTTAGCTCGATAACTGCCGTAAAAATGGCTTTATCAAAATGAAATTTTAATACGTTGTTCAGACGGCCTGTGGGACCTATGGGAATATAAATGAATAATATCACTCAATTAGTTTTGGATTGAACCCGGGTTGAAAAAATGAAATACATTGAACCCTATGTGACCTAATTTTTCAAACATTTTTTAAGCGAATTTAAAATTAACAAATTGCTTCGAAAGGTTTAGGAAATATTCATATTAACACATGAAATATATAAAAAAAAATTTAAAATAATATATTCAGTAGTTTTTTAAATAAAAATTGTAATAATTATTACACTCATTATATGAAGAGATCACGTGACCATTATATGAAGACATCACGTGACCCACTTCAAAATAATATATGGCATCCATCTTGTGTCAAAATCGTGATTTTTAAAGTTCTTTTTAATTTATATTTGATGTTGTATCCGTCCTAAAACCGCTTTCTTTCTGCTTAATTTCCGTGCATCTGCATTCTGAAATAACGTAATTAAAATATATTTGATTTTAAATGATCATCAAACTTTGGATCATCAAACTAATTTTCATTTATTGAGAATGTAAACACATAAAGATGCAGGATAACTTGTATAAGGATTGCTGAATTTATTTAACGCAAAATTATTTAGCTTTGGAGTCTGCAATATAGTTGAAATAGATGAAACATTCATTGATAATACATAGTGAAGCAGACGATTTTATAACAGACTGTTTCAATGAAATGTTAAGCGTAGAGTTAAATTACTTTTACCTGCATGGTTTTAAGTTTATAAATGAAATATGTTATTGTAGTATTATAATGAATGAAAGGAATGGGATAAAAGTGTGTTAATGCAATATTTACAGCTTTTACATAGAGAGCCAGGCATAAATTTTTTAAGTTTTAAATTTTCAAAATTAATAAATTATTGGTGTATTGTGATAATTTAAAATATATTACAACTGAATGTATCGCAATTTAGATATGTTTAAACCAGACGACTTATATTTCAATGACGTCATTTGAATAAAGTTCATTTTTTATGACGTTTTAAGTCTTCAAAATTAATAAATTATTGGAGTATTGTGATAATTTAAAAAATATTACCTCTGAATGTATCGCATTTTAGAGATGTTTAAACCAGGCGATTTATATATCAATGACGTCATTTGAATAAAGTTCTTTTTTTTATTAATTTGAAGTTTTCATATATAATAAATTAATGTAGTATTGCGATAATTTAAAAATATTACCGCTGAATGTATCGCATTTTAGAGATATTTAAATAACATTGCGTTGCCGTTGTGTTTCATAATCAATGCTTTATACATGATTGATCTTTCTTGTTAGTTTTCAGAATCAGAACACTTTTTTTTTTACTAATTATCTATTATTTTTATTTATTGGGGGATGAAACGGGTTGTTTTTCTAGTTCAAGGATTTAAGAATGGCAAACTGAATGGGATTCAGTAGATATATTGATTCATCACATGTGTGTTTAGGAAGCATTTTAAAACTTTTCAATTTCGCCGGGGGGGGTGAATCTCCTAACCCCCTTATATACGCCCCTGAGTCCAGTTAATTTGAAACAAGAACTAATACAGTATTGGAGTGCGATAAAAGCATAACAGAAATTTCCCAACAGGATATTTTTGCTTTAACAGATTGTGTAACAAATAAAGAAAACTTCCACACTGTTTTTTTCTTATTTGTAACTGAAAAAGTCATCAAGTTTGTCACAAACTACGAAAAAATATAAAAAAAATCTAATGTGGACAGCATATGACTATCACTACATAATAGTAAAGACTTTACATGTGTCAATGTAAAATAATCATGTACAAGTTCCACATTACAATGTTTTAAATGTTGAAAAATGCATTAGCAATCGGTACTGTTTTGGATGACAATTTGAAAATGAAATATAAAAATTTGATTTGAGCAGCACATGATTCTCCCTACAGAACGTAGCAGAACGTATTTTCAAAGGCGGCTTAGCAAAATTCCGAAGAAACTAAAATATCTTGAGAACGGATAGTGATTTATTTTATGCTTTTCGTCGTCGAAACATCATTTAAAACCAGCAGTTAATTGATAAATTTGATCATACGTTTGTCTTTATTCTAGACTAGCCGCCTTCGGCATCCAGCCTGTTCGCTACTCTTGAAAATTCTGACAGTGGCAAACTCGCTGGCGCCATAACCCCGTGGAGTTAACAAAGTTTGTTTTAGTTTAATAACGTTAAAACTAATACTGAAATTTTAAGATGAAAAATAATGTTCAAGGGGGGGGGGGTCTTGAATATTGATTTGTAAAGTGAATTTATTCTAATGTTTGTGAATTGTGAGATTCTGAGGATTTCTGTACCTGTAACCCTAGGAAAGGGATCCCTTTGATGTGTACTCACAACCGGGATCAGCTAGCTGCTCCTATGTTTTTTATACAGGTATGCTCCTTTATATTTTGTTTTACATAAATGAAATAACCCACTGTTAAAATAAACTCTAAACTGAATATAATGTTTACAAATTAAGCAAAAATCTAAATACAATTCCAGAATAGAAATCGAAAGTCTGTTAAATCAGAACAATATATAGCCCCTGTTTAAATCAGATCAATTTTTAAATAATATAAATAAAATACACTGTAAACGTGTTAATACACTTAATACGTAATGTTATAAAAAGAGAAAGATAAGGTTATGTTCTTAAAAGCACAATAATGAAGTAAAATAAATTCTTATCTTGGTACGGAAAAACCGTTCGAAAAAACTGCTAACACAGTGAAAGGTTTGGATTGTGTCTTAAGAAAAAATAACGTTTCTAAAAAAATAATAAATGCATTTCAAGCAAATTGAAAATTAAAATGAAAAGTAATTTTTTGACGTACATTCATTATTTTGCAGGTACAAATATTGAATGTTCCATTCGATTTCGCTATGCGTATCTGACGCAACCTCGTCAGAACCGTGACGTCAGAACATCGCCCTCCTCCCCTTCACCATAGAAACACCGTGCGGCTGCTCGCGCGAGCGGGTTAAAAATCGATCCCTCCTTTCGCGGTTTGGCCGAGAAATTGAAAATCGTTACTTCCTTAAAATCCGGATCGTGCGGCTACTTTTTCTTACTTCTTGACCAGATTGGGCTTGTAAAAAAGCCTGATCTTTTAGCTTTCTAAAAATGTAAATTATTAGTCGAAATTGTCGGTACTTTTTCCGACACGAGGATTTAAAAACAAAAGTTCGTTTTTTTTAGCCGAAAGGTACATTTGTTTTAAATACTTTAAAAAATATTAGAATGCATCCCTGAGATTTGAAATTGATATATTTTTACTCGCAATTGTCTGCTGTTTCAGGTCGTGTGATTTATTTTATTCTACGAATTCTGAATGGTGGAGAAAAAAGGGGAAAAAACGATCGAAATCGCATAAAACATTAAATAGCAAAACAGATAATTCAAATTTTAAAATTCGATTTTCACGTGTCACCTTCCTATATTCCACCGGGTCTCCGATTGCAAAATTTCGTAGCTGTGCGAAGCGCTGTAGCTATATAAGACAGACATACACACAGACAGACATTGTTTTTTATTATATTGATTTTGGCGACTTTTAGCGGCCATTTCGCACAAAAAGCAAGATCTTATTTCCAGAATTGGGGCAAAATCTAATCAGCGCCAGTGTTACCCACAAGTGACCTATTTTCCAAATTTTGTGAAATTCGGTCAATTAGTTTTTAGCTGTAGTGGACACATACGATTTTTGTGGGGTCATTTCGTCAAAAAAAGAATGTTCTTGTATCTAGAATCGTACTAAAATCTAGTCAGCATCAAAATAACCCATAAGTGGCCTACCTCCCTATCAAATTTTAATGATATCTCGTCCTTTACTTTTTGATTTAGAGTGGATAAATACATTGCCCACACACACACACACACATACAAACACACAAACAGACGTAATAATAAAAATAGTTTTTTCGTGTTCTAGAGCCTTTTATTTCCTTTATTTCCTTTCTTTTGCACTATCCTTTTTATCACATTTGCTTTTGTTGCACTTTTTGTTTTCACTTTTGGGAACATAATGCCATAATGCTCCAAAAATTTGACTTAAATCGTATGAAAACTCACTGAAATAGCGATGCATTTTACGGATTTTACTTTTGAGGTAAACGAACTTTTATTTTCTGCAATTTTCAATTATTTCTATGTATTTGTGTTTATGGTAAGCGATCTAAAATCCTGACTTCTTGAATATCGGAGCAGCTGGTTAAAGCTGCTTGAGGGTACTTTTTAACTTCCCGAATTTAAAAGATATAGTAAATAGAAGCATATAAGTTATTTATGTGTGGTTCTGCCAACGATCGGTGAATCAGATGTTTGAGCGCATGCGTAGCGAATTGCAGAGTTCTTATTTAGTGCATATCGAAAATGCTTATTTAGGGCATATCAAAGTTGTATCTTTATCATTTAAGAAGTGAGCGCTTATTTAGAACCTGGCCATTGCTGTCAACATTTTCAGGAATATAGTGAAAGGAGCTGTCTGTATGCATGTATATGTTACTGTGAAAAACCGATATCTGGCAAATGTCGATATTCTCAGGTAAATGCCATCATTCACATAGTAGCTTATTGTATGTCAGACATATTTCCTAAATATCATTATTTCTCACACAGGCAAATGTCGACATTCAGCATGCACTGATGGTGAATGTTGAATAAAAATATTGTTGTTACGTTAAGACAAATATGTAACTTTTTAAATCATACTTCATTATTAAAACATATTATGATATATATCAAAATAGGAGAAAACTTAAGTAACAGCACAGGTAAATACACTGTTGAACCTAAAACGATCAATGCATTCTAAATGAGAAAAGAAAATAATACCAATAATAAACTTACGCATAAATTATGTGATTAATGTTATACAATCTTATTTATTGCAATAACTTAAACTGTTATGACACGAGTTCCTTGCTTTTTCAACTGCATTTAGTCGTGGAATACTTCTTTTTGCAATTACAGTGTGTATACCTTGCCCTCTACTACATATGCCTTGCCTTCTACTTCTCGAATTAGTTGCAGCTGCTTCTCTCAAGCGACATTTCTTGAAAAGAAACCTCATCTATGGAAAGTAAATTTTCTTTACAAATTACGAACTGATTGCGGGTATAAAGCTGCTTGAGGGTACTATTTTTGTTTGCTAATTCATAAAAGTCTGAGTCTTCTATTCCAACAACAGCAGCCAACACATTTCGGGAATCTGTATGACCACGGTCGACATCCGGGACTTGTACGGTATCACCATTCGTACGGTATCACCAATTTGAGCAGGAGGAAATTTTCTTTTTGAGGTTCGCAACATTTTCGTTGCTTGCAGTAGAAGATTCTCTTTCGCGGCCGCTCTTATAGACATAAGCTCGTGTTGTTCAGTTAGGGCTTGATATGAAGACGTGGTAGGTTGCAGCTCCTCGTCAATATTTTCCTTTGGAATATGGTTTTCGGTATGGTCACTGCTCAAATTTTTTTTTAAAGCATTAACAATTCCTTCGAGCTGTGCTTTGGTTTCAATATTTACGATTTGCGCGCCAGGCCAAGATGACGATGCTATGCATCTTTTCGGTTTAACGCCAAACGTGGCTTCATAAGGACTTTGGCGTATTCCTTCGTAGTATGTTGTGTTCTTGGCAAATTGAACAAAGGCAAACCATCTGACCATTTATTTGTATCGTTATCGTTTATCCATGCATTTAACATATTCTGTATATCCTGATTGATTCTTTCAACTGAGCCTTGTGTTTGACTATGACGAGGCTTTCCGTGAACTATCTTAACATCTTTCCACATAGCACATAGTTCGGATATGACTCGAGTACAGAATTCCCCACCATTAACTGAATGCAATATTCTCTTTCGCGGCCGCTCTTATAGACATAAGCTCGTGTTGTTCAGTTAGGGCTTGATATGAAGACGTGGTAGGTTGCAGCTCCTCGTCAATATTTTCCTTTGGAATATGGTTTTCGGTATGGTCACTGCTCAAATTTTTTTTAAAAGCATTAACAATTCCTTCGAGCTGTTCTTCGGTTTCAATATTTACGATTTGCGCGCTAGGCAAAGATGACGATGCTATGCATCTTTTCGGTTTAACGCCAAACATGGCTTCATAAGGACTTTGGCGTATTCCTTCGTAGTATGTCGTGTTCTTGGCAAATTGAACAAAGGCAAACCATCTGACCATTTATTTGTATCGTTATCGTTTATCCATGCATTTAACATATTCTGTATATCCTGATTGATTCTTTCAACTGAGCCTTGTGTTTGACTATGACGAGGCTTTCCGTGAACTATCTTAACATCTTTTCACATAGCACATAGTTCGGATATGAATCGAGTACAGAATTCCCCACCATTAACTGAATGCAATATAGCAGGGGCGCCAAATGTTAAAAATATCTGTAGAAGGTGATACGCTACTTCTTCAGCTGTCTTAATTTTCAAAGGTCGTAACTAGACAAATTTCGTTAAATGATCTTCATACACCATTATGAACTTATATTCGCCATCCCTGTGTGACTGCAGGTCTGTCAGATCGACTTGACGTCATGAGTTTAACTCCGAACTAACCATTGGTTTCACAGCAGTACCTTTTTTAGGTGCACTATGTTTCATTTGACATTGTTTCATCATCATCATCGTCATAATCATAACTCATCGTGCCCAGTGGCACATAAGGCCTTCAGCTTGCGTCGCCTTCCTGGTCGATCTTGTGCCGCAGTCCTTGCTTCTGACCAGCTCGCCCATCCCATTAAACTTCCCTCAAGCGCCACCAGTCTCCTCCAAGTAATCGTGAGTCGACACCGAGATCTTTTTTGACATTGTTTACATAAATTTAAATACAACATTACAACTTCATATGTAATATTTTTGTATTTCACTTGCAATTCTTTAAGCATAGGTGTTCTTCCTCTATGCATATTCTGATGTGAGTTTTGGATAGTATACCGAAAAATTCATTATTGGTAACATAATACTGTATATTTGTTTCTCCTGTTTTTAATGGTACAATTAACTTCTCGTCAGCATTAATTTTTGAATGTCAAAACGTTTTTAACACCTGTAATCCAAAGATGTACTGCAGTAAGTTTTAGCAAGAATCACTTCAGAAAGTATTTTAGACTACTTTTCTTGAGAATTAGTTTTCTTTAGAATTAATATTTACTTCAGAATTAGTTTCGTTTTAGTTTAAGCGATATCCGAATGTGAAAGATACGAAATCAAATGTTTCGACAGATATTTTCAAACGATTTTGATTTTAGCTTTAATCGATTTTCTAACTTTGCGAATTTAAAATATTTCGTTGTAACTTTTTGAATTTGGTATTATATTATATTATATTATCATTAGGAGTCGTCTGTTAAAAGTGGCATAAATCTAATGAAAATTTTCTGAAATATCATTTAATGTAATGCAAGAATCACTTCAGAAAGTATTTTAGACTACTTTTCTTGAGAATTAGTTTTCTTGAGAATTAGTTTTCTTGAGAATTAGTATTTACTTCAGAATTAGTTTCGTTTTAGTTTAAGCGATATCCGAATGTGAAGCTTTATCGAAGCTTTGTGATTTTAGCTTTAATCGATTTTCTAACTTTGCGAATTTAAAATATTTCGTTGTAACTTTTTGAATTTGGTATTATATTATATTATATAAACGAATTTGATTTTAGCTTTAATCGATTTTCTAACTTTGCGAATTTAAAATATTTCGTTGTAACTTTTTGAATTTGGTATTATATTATATTATATTATCATTAGGAGTCGTCTGTTAAAAGTGGCATAAATCTAATGAAAATTTTCTGAAATATCATTTATTGTTTTGAAATGTTCTTCTCCGGTAAAATAACTACTTTCTATTTTTAACTGAATGTCTGGACGGGATCAAAATTGCATATGGAATTGCGGTAAATATAAATGAAAATTGATTCATAAAGTAAAATATCCCGGGGGTTATTGTATTTAATTAAGAGAAAAGTCTTATCGATCATAGGGTGAAAATTGTCATTAATAACAAAATGGGCAAGAGCTGTGAACAGTTTTTCTATTTTTAATATTGCTAGCATGCTCAGATAATCGAAAACCTAGAATACACTTAGTACTACCAATCTAGAAATTATAATTATTTTCAGAAATAAAAGAGGCATAACGTACATCCCAGCCAGACACATAACGTTACTTTTATCCTTAAATTTATCAGAACGGATACGATTAAATAAAGTGGTAATGGCAGAATTTACGGGCTTTAATTCATGATAAAATTGAATAAGAGTACGAAACATCGCCGGATGAAAAGGAAGACTAGATTTTTACGGCAAAATGTTAGTAAAAGAAGTACGATTAGAACTAGGAAAATAAGTTTATAGTGAATAGTGGAAAATATTTAGTAAATGAAATCGAAAGAGTAATCGGCCTCACAGCAAACTCCAAAGATAAAGTCAGTTTCAGTAACTAAAGCCGAGATAGATGAACAAACGTTAAAGACCGATTAAAATAAGCAATAAAAGAGGTTTCTTTAAAAGAACTTGGGTAAGAGGAATTGGTAAGAATAAAATTTGCTAGAATAATTCCAGAAATATATTGTGTGGTTTTCTGGATATTTGGTTCTCTTATTCCTTTGCGTCTGACGACATATATGTTGGTTACCCTGCAATTTTTTATCTTTTATCATTTATTTATTTTGTAATTGAATTGTGTATTTTAGATATATCGATGTTTTGAAAATGATTAATATGTACATTTTGTCTCGTGGTTGTGGCCTGTATATTAAAGCTCGTGTTCGGCTTTAATATTCAGGCCTGTATATCAATATCGTCCTGTATATTAAAGTTCGTGTGTAATTTTAATTTGCCACTGTTGAAGGACATAATAATGTCTGAAAGCTCTCTGGTTATATAATTTTTATGTATGTCATGGATGTAGATTTTATTAAATTAATTCATTTTATAGCTAACTTTGGTTGTCTTTATATTTAAAGTTTTAATTATTTGACGTGTTCCCTGTACGACATATAAATGCGATTTTATGCGACATGCAATTTAATAAATTTAATAAAATAAATGTAGATATAACATATTTGTTAAATATTAAGTAAACAGTACCTATTGGCTTTTTTATTTATTTTGACCCAACCCGAATTTAATAAAACGTGGCCTCAGGTTGGGCCTAAGTCCATGGGCCAAGCCGGAGCCCGTGCAGACTTCGACCCTATGAGATTGATATTTAACACTGCCCCCCCCCCTCTCAAATTGAATTTCAAAATACTCCACTGACTGGGCTGTTCTTTATTCTAATTAGTTCATGCTTTGTTCACTCAGGTGGATTTTTAATTTACGACTTGGGTCTATATGTTTCTTCTGTTGTGCCCATTTCGTCTTTATGACTTCAGTTTTGTTGGTTCTTGAGCGAATCTTCGAAATGGCTGTATGGTGCACTTTCACTTAATTTGTGTACTTGAATACGTTGCTCAAGATTTTCGTACTCGGTTAAATGAAATTGTGTCATAATTCCTAAAATAAAGAATTTGGACATCAAAAATTGTTCCACTAATTTATTCATTAAACGAATGAATTTCAATTGTTTGTAAAAATGTTGACTTTAATATAAATACATTCCAACATAACCCAGTCATGCCAATGTCCATTTTCTATTAATTAAATATTTTCCAATACTTTGATTTTATAATAAGTGGCGCTAGAATATTTAGAAGTTAGAATCGATATGGAAATAATCGATAGTTTCTTCGTTTTTGGAATCATCATCGGTTTCTACAGAAATTATTGGAATATTGAACGCCATGTGTTAATCGTATTTTGAATGTTATATAAGCTCCAGTTTTGTGTATAAAATACTGAAAATATAATTGTAAAATGTATTTGGATATTTCAGCACGTCATAAAGTACCCGAAAGTGAAGGTATGCCGTAAGTTAAAATCCCGTTTTTCAGAAGATGTAGCTTTTAGTTGGAGTGTAAGAACATCTTACTGATTAATTAGTCTGCATGACTTTCGACCTTCTGGGGTGTATAACATTCTTGCTCTTCTGTCGGATTCTCATATGGATGATCAGTTTTCATACATAAACACAGAATAAATGTCTTGACGGAGTACTGTCTAATTCTATATCTTCACTTTGTTCAGTTTATAGCCTAAGATTTGGCCATTTTATAGCCATAGACTATTTGGTTCCACCCTGATGTGTTTGCTCAGATTATTTTCCTCACATAAACACGGGATACATTCCATCTATGTCTTGACGGAGCACTGTCTAATTCTATATCTTGACTTTGTTCATTTTATAGTCTAAGCACGTTAAAATGCTATCTTCATTATAGTGACTCGTAATTTTAAAGACTATAAAATGCTGCTTTATTGTGTATGGAAATAAAGTTCCACCTTTAAAATTAAACTTTTTTTAAATTACCCAAATGGATAAGGCCTAAAGAGTAGTTTTAAAATGGTGCAAAAAGACAAGAGAGAAAAATAAAAATTCTGAACGCCACATAATACGGATTTTCAGTCATAATTGCTTCTTAATATCTGTAGTTGAAGTTGAAACCTCAGGGTAGGGTAACTAATCCATTTTTTATACCTTTTGGTTATATGTTACGAAAATATATGTTCTAATTATTTACCTGTGAATAATGAGGCACATATTTAAAAAGTAAGGTTCTTACCTCTATCAGATGGGGAGATGCAGTAACCATGCCGTATGGATATCCCATCCCATCTCATCTCCTGTGGTTTACATAATCAAAATTTAAATCCTACCTTATAACCTTGCAGTAATATAGGCCCTGTCAACTTTCAAGTTCATAAATCGAAAAAATGCCGAGACACGAAGATCATGCCCGTCAGTGATTTCTTCTTGCCATTTAGAAAAATACATCAAAGTCTCACCAGAGTCTCCAGCAAGTTGACACATCTAATGCTTTTTAAAGTACGTAGTTATATTCTTTCCTGAAATCAAGTGTGCATGTCTATGATGGAGAGCATTTTAAGCAGGCTGCTCTACACTATATTTCAGTTCATATAAGTGGTTGGAAAGTTCCACTGTCACGTTAATTTGTGCGGGCGGTATCGTAAAGGTTTTTACCTGACTTAAGTTCCATTAATGATCTACAACATTTAACAAACACATTATTTATTCCATCTAACTTCTCTGATAACTCAATACACATTTACATACACAGATTATTTACAAGCTAGCAATATCATATCTATACCTAGACCTAATCTTAACTTTTCGTTAGTGAACTGAATTAGCAATACTAATCAACTATTAAATCATAGCTATCAATACTCACAATATTGTAAAGACCATTATTCTGCTGCGTGCTTCCATTAATGAACAGACCAACACCACACTCTCGTATAAAAATAACAGCCGAAGTTGACGGCGACAATTCACGCTTGCATCTTGCTCGAATACGAATCCTTGAGCTCTTCCCTTTCTCAGATCTCCTATCTTCTTGTTCTGATCTCTGATCTGACTTCTGCCGAAAGCTTGCCGCACTTACAGTCCTGGTCGGTCGTGAGTACATGACTCTCGAATACAGAGTTAAGGCGTTTCGTGCATAAATTAACAGAATGAACAGTAGAATTAGCATGCAATAATAGAATCCTCACATGTTGTTCATTGCATCATCACGAAATTCTGTAGTACAGCTATTCCCCCTGTGGTGAGGTAAATTTTACACATAAATACAGAAATACAGAATTATAAATACACTAAATATTACTCACCACTAGTGCCTCTCAGCTCAACCGCGGTTTGTATAGTGGAATCCAAAAAGGATTAAGTACATTGCGTAATGCTAACTAAAGAGCCCGGATTTTGTGGCCACTTAACAATTTATTAGAAGAACACGTGAAATACTCAATTTAACACTAAACATAAAAAATTGCACACATTGCAATTACTTCCCATCTACCCAGCTTGACCTCGGGTGTACGTTTTCAATTTATTCATACTTTTCAAGATTCCAAAAATTTGCATATAACTGCTCTTAAAATTGGTTCAGTGGGCAAATATCCCATAAAGCTTAAAATTACCATTAACCAGGAGATCACATCTATTACAATTAACATATACATATAAAACACTTAATCAAGGATAAATCACCATACCTTCTTTACAGAAGAATCTGACACTGCATATGGCTGCTGGTAGTAGTACCTCTGCACAATGGAAATGAGTGGCGATTTTAACTATTTGGATTTCAGGTCAGTCAATGAAATTTCGTCCAACAATCACCGTAAGTCGGATCTGACCGGCTGAGGCGAAGACAGCGAACTCTCCCCCTCCTAACGTCGGCTTGGCCCAGCGATTCGGCAGAACATGCGTACAGGCCGCTGTCGGTAGTCAAGAGCAATTTCGTAAAGACTAAGTAAAAGTCAACTCCTACGGACCGCACTGATTCCAGTAGATGTCACCCAGTTGACGCGTGATGTGCCCAGCATAGGGGCCCGAGATTGACGCCCCCCAAAACTTTTGTTCGCGTACACTCTTTGTGAAGGAGATATACGTTGAGCTGTCACTGAGTCCTTGCAGTCCACACAGCTGCCACGGCTTGGATGTAGTTAAGGGAACAAAGGGACCAACACTACGCCGTTTTAGAATTCAGATCTGTTGTTGTTGTTGTTGTTGAGACCCAGACCGTCCGACCTACCAGAAAGGTGTAAGGTAACTGTATGGACGGCCGGGAAGTGCCACCCAATTTAGACCGGAACCCAGTGGGGGAGGCATCCACAGGGACCGTACCCTCCTTCCCCTACCACCAACCTCTCGGAAGGACTTACGGACCCACATGTTTAACGTGATCGTACTCCGCATGAACACGGCGGCATTTGTGGCAGCGTGCCAATCTAGCGCGCAAACCACGGGGATACCGCACCCGAGATGGCCAACAGCACGCGGCGTTCCGAGGTGGTCACCCACCAAGTACTAACCGCGCCCGATGCTGCTTCACTTCGGTGATCTAACGAGAACCGGTGTTTTCAGCACGGTACGGCCGTTGGCCCCAGGATTCAGATCTGTGTTGCACTACGAAACAAAGTGGCTAGTATCTCTCTGCTTCGATGTTCGCCACAGGCCGAAGAAATGCACGCTCGGCGCTGGCTCGATTTGGGCTACGAGCCGCCATAACTTACATAGTTGAAGGTTCATACACCTGAGCACTAGCTACGCCTGAATGTGCTTGCTACCAGAACCGGACACAAGACGTCGGTTCCTAGCGTATGCATTGGCCGCCCTAGATAGGGGCCACGCACACCGTGCCTGAAGATGCATCACATTGCATGCCGGATCGGGCCTCCAAAAAAAAAAAGAAAGTGCCACGCACTTGGAGTGCTCTACTCTAGAGATCAGTAAGGCATCTGAATTTTACATTTTACACAAGTCTCTCCAGAAATTTTAAAACCAGGGGAACGAAAACTTAGGGAGGAAGTCCCCCGCTTTCCCATTCGATGTTTCCAAAGCGCAATAAAAATGGCGGTCCCCTTTTGCCTCACACTATAGGCTTGTGAGGAGACGCTCATTCTCTATGCACTCCACTAAAATTCAAGAACCGGAGGGCTTCTGCAAACCGGGTGGTCCAAGGACAGGACACGAAGTGAGCCACACCTAACAGGGACTATAAATTTCAAGATATTTGTAGCTCGAACATTGACATTTTGCTACAATTAATTCTCCGAATATTTACAACCCATGTCAACTGCGCATACAAATCACAGGCGCCCCAAAGTCCCAATTTCGTCTGTGCAGAGGCATCGCTATACATAACACAATACATATTATATACATTTCAAATAACATTACACTTGCGCCTTTTCATCCCTGGGCTACGTATAAAAAAAATATGGAAATGTTTCATAACACCCCCCACCCACTCATTTCGTCAAATAAATACCTTCTTTAAAAGTTATCAATTTCTATCAATGACACGATGCTCGACAACTCTTTAATTTGTTTTTTTGTCTATCTCGCTTTGTTACAGAGTCCGTGTATCTTAACTTTTTAAATTATCCGTTAGAGACATTGCAATCACTTCCATTCGATCGGGCACAGTCATTTAACTATTAATTTACCTACCGTCAATCAATAGTAACATCAATTAATAACGGGACTTTTCTTACGAATACAAATACATACCTATTACTTATACATTGATATGATGACATATTTTAAAGTAAGATGCCGCAAAAACTCTGTAAAATATGAAACCGAATTATACATAACACATATTTCGAGAAAAATTTAGTGTTTGAAAATAATTTCCCAAAATTCACTAAAACTCGCATCTTGCTAGGAAGTACTTAAAAAAACCTCGAAAAGTTTCAAATAGCTTTCAGAATCTCTGACGGGCAGAAAAATATCCACTTAACTGAATACCAAACCAGCTTGATGCGGCATTTCGTATTCAGGTCAAGATTTCCTCAAAAATACATTGCCACATTACATCCGGTATTTTTTTATTCAAATCCGTTTATAAAAGCGCGTGTGCAGCCATTTATTTAGATTTTGAAATATATATATAAATCTGTGAAGAATGAGCAAAAATGGATTTTTTTTATATAAATAAAGAGAACATCTATAAGAGTTCTGCTTTTCTATGGTTTAGAAGAATTAAATTAAATAAAAAATTACCAGATAAGGCTATACTCCCACAGGACGAATTTATTTCATTAGAAAATATCAGGAATTAAAAAAATTCAAAGATAATAAAGTTATAAGTCTTTATCTCCATCTATTTGTTAAATTTCGCGAAATAGCCCCAATTTGGCAACTTTTGGAAAATGTTATTCATATTAACGATAATTCAATATCGCAGAAAAATAAGTATGCTGTCTTTGATAATTCCTGTTGCTTTGAGGGAATGTAATGTTATTTTATTGATTCAAAATGTAATGAGTTTCACTGATCTGCTTCTACGAATAATGGTGTCATAAATAATTTGAATTTTGTGAGGGGGTTACATAGTAATTATGTTTTGTTAGAGGATTGTAGAATAGTTAAAATAATATTAATAGGCAGTAATTCGCAATCCTCATATGTGCAGGAATATTAAGAATGGAACTACAAATGAATAGGAGGAAGGAAATATTATGTATAAACACGCAATCCGTCATATGACAGGCTGCAATTCGTTATACCATCTCATAATATATATTCTATGGTCATATGTATTTATTCTAGGTAGTGGACGAAACTTTACATTTGTAGTCTGCCAATTTGGCTATGTGGAAGATTGAGCCTGTTGAAATTGTTTCCTTGATATCTCTATCAGTATCTTCAGCTTTTTGTATCATGCACGTTCTTGAAAAATAAGAAATATGCTTACTTTTTATTTATCTTCTTTAAATGCCATATTTTTACCATGATGTTCTACGACGAGGATTCCCAATTTTTAGCTTACTATTTTCATCTTGGTCTGCATATCTTGTGGTAAATATCACCGTTTTTGCCCAATACTGACTTCACAATTTACAACTCCCAATTTCATTTCAGTCCATAAAATGCGTTGATAATTTTGTAGATGGATTTCTTCTGTCTACATTTCAACAACCAAAATATATTTAAGGAAACAAATTGAATATTTGCCACTAAAATTCCTTGAATAAATTTATGGGTATCGGGAACAAACAATTGGAAGTCATCGCACTTCAATATTATAAGTGACATAGTTTCAGCACTATATTTAGTTGTAATAATAGATATGTATAATGAAAATACAATTTATCATATAAACAGTAACCTCATAGACTAAAAAATCTGATAGACAAAACTATATAGATTGGGTTTTATATCATAAAATACTTATTTACCGGTCCATTAGTTTTGTTATATTAGTTGACTTATATAGTAATTTTTACTGAAAACTAAAATAAAAAAGGTACAGAAAATACAAACAAACTATGAGCATGTATAAAGTAAAAACATCCCAATATTGTTTATTTGTAAAGGGGTTCGGTTAAGAAAATTTTCGAAAAATTAAATAAATTTTATTTAGCTAAAATGCTTAAATAGAGTGGAATCGATTGAAATAAATATACCGTAAATCCTTTGTAAAAACTTTATTAACCATTAAAAAGTTGTTTTCTCAGAAATTTAATCCTTGAAATGTTCAAGGTTTAAATTTATGCAAATCAAAAACATTAGATCCAGAACCAGGGAATATGGGACATAATTTTGCTATAATAATAACTTTACGTTGTTTGCAGGAAGAGTACATAAAATTTAAAATGCATTGTGTTTGATACATAAGTCATTCATAAAAAAATTGAATTTTTACATTAAAACTTTTTTTGTCTTATCAGTATAACAAAATAAACAGAAGCCAAATTAAAGAACATGCTGTTTCCCAATAGAAAATATATTTAATTTGTAGATAGTGCTTTAAATCGTAATTGTATTAATTTTAAAACTTCAATTTTTCATGTAATAAATTTGTTTTATAATATTTTGTTTTTACTAACTTTACATAACACATTTGCACCCAATAAAAGAAAGAAGAATATGTGTAAAAAGTTTTAATTCATTAATAAGATAAATAAAATTTTCTCTTTTACATCCCATTATGCATTATAAAATAGCATAATCGGGGAAAATATCCTTTGAGAATATCCACGTACAATTATCTGTCTACAGTTCGTGGGACGTATTCATCTCAAACTGTGTAATTCGTATTTTTCCCAAGAATATATATTTTTTTCAATTTGATCTTATTAATCGTAATTGTCTCATTATGTTTCCAGTACTCTCCAAAGTTGCATTTACGTTTAAAAAATTTGAAATTATTTATTCCTTATAGGCCGTTATTACTCTGTATAGGCCGTTATACTTTTATTTGAGGAAATGCTCTGTCTACAGGTTTTCAGGTATGTGTAAGCTCAGATTAAATCCTAATAAATGGAATATATTCTTAATTTAAATTTCGTTTTCACACTCAAATTTGAAGAATTAAAAGAATAGGAACAATTTGAGAACCGAGCTAGACGAATGGGGGGGGGGCAACGTGAAGAACTGTCTCAGGAACACCAGTACACAATATCATTCATTACATATATAATATGTATTGGGTGTTATATAAATATATAGAGTAAAAGAGTAAGCGGAGCCAATACTTAAGCTTGGCAACCTAGCCAGTAAAAATTACTGAATATACATTGCTATGACGATCATTTAAATTTTAAATACATGATGATATATTCTTAACAATTATATCAATTAATACTTGGAAGTACTAATAAAATACGTAAATGATAAAAAAGTTAACTTTATCTCTTCTGAAGTTTATATGAAGATTCTTCAAGCATTGATACATACACTTTTGCGTAAGCACTTGCCTAAATTTGACTGAAACGTAGACCTGCCAATCACATTGAATTTCTTCTTTCAAGCATTTAGAGCTTTGCTGACGTAATGTAACACTGAATAGATTCTGCGGCTTCAAAAACTTGTGATTTGATAGGTGGTGAAAATATTTCACTGCTTTCATTTTCATCAGTAACACTATCAGGTTTTTCTTCTAAAACAAACACGTAATAAAATATTTTTTGATCGCGGAGTTTAGTGTTAAGTGTTCAATAGGTTGGTGTAACGCAGTTTGGAATTATTTCTGTTATTTCGTGTCATCTCATCATCTTGTATCTTTTCAACAGCAACGAGTTATCTGTTATGGCATTTGAATTGGCGACGAGTGAAAACGGTGTTTTACGTTGTCATGTATGAGAGCCGGACGGTACTGAATAAAATTGATGACTTACCTAGAAAGCCGAATTATCCGGTTGACAATTTATCGAGGTTTTACTTCATATATAAAATTTCCCAAATATTTCCATCGGAGAGCTATGATCACATACATTAAATATGTTGCCATTCTCTGCTTTCCAACTCTTTACTCGAAAATCGTTCAATAAAATGTTATATGGACAAACAGTCATATATATATATATATACATGCGCGCTAGTTACCTACATCTCTTGTCTACGCACTGACGCCATTACAGTCTGATTCTTCATTGTATACGTTTGTTTACTGAGTGTTTAAGATGCCTCCGACAATCGTGAGTCCCGCCGATTGTGAAGTACGGGCTGTTATACGATTTCTTAGTGCTAAAGGCGTAAAACCAATCGATATTCATCGTGAGATCTGTGAAGTTTACGGACAAAACATTATGAGTGATGGAATGGTAAGGAAATGGGTGAGAGCATTTAAAGATGGCCGCACAAATGTGCATGATGAAGAACGGAGTGGGCGTCCTTCGGTCTTTAATGAAGATTTGGTGCAGAAAGTGGAAGAAAAGGTGAGAGAAAACAGACGCTTTACAATTTCATCAATGTGCGACTGGTTTCCTCAATATTCTCGTAGTGTTTTGTATCGCATTGTGACCGAGAACTTGAATTACCGGAAATTGTGTTCACGTTGGGTTCCAAAAATGTTGACGGATTTGCAAAAAACCCAACGTTTAGGCAGTGCATTGACTTTCCTTGAGCGGTACCACAATGAAGGTGAAGATTTTTTAGACCAAATTGTTACTGGTGACGAAACATGGGTGGCCTACGTCACACCAGAATCAAAACAACAATCCATGGAATGGCGACATTCATCATCACCCAAAAGAGTGAAGTTTAAGCAAACAATTTCTGCCCGGAAAATCATGTGCACAGTTTTTTGGGACAAAAATGGAGTATTGCTAGTGGAGTTTCTGCCTCGTAATGAGACAATCAATGCAGCGTCTTATTGTGAGACATTGAACAATCTGCGTCGTGCAATCCAGAACAAAAGACGTGGCAAGTTGAGTAAGGGTATCGTTTTGCTGCATGACAATGCCCGTCCACATGTGGCTAATCGGACCAAAGATCTCATCAAATCTTTTAAATGGTAAACTCTAGATCATCCTCCATACAGCCCTGATCTGGCGCCCAGCGACTACCATTTGTTCCTGCACTTGAAGAAACACCTGGGTGGTCAGCGTCTTCAAGACGATAACGAAGTCAAAACAGTTGTGATACAGTGGTTAACAAGTCAGGCGGCAGAATTTTATGAGGAGGGTATTCAAAAACTGGTGCCACGTTATGACAAGTGCCTCAATATTCACGGAAATTATGTAGAAAAGTAGATTAAGGTACAGGCTTTCATGTAGAAATAAAATTATTGCGATATCTTTGCACGTCTTTTTTTAATTCCAAAACGGTACTTACTTAAAAAACATGCCTCGTATATTCCATTTCTACCTGTATAATACCCCTAGTACCAATGTAATGTTGGCTTATTATTGGTATCCAATATTGGAAATATTGAACCAATATGAAAAATCTGATGTGGGCAGCACATGACTTTCTCTGCAGACTTATATTTATGTTATCATTATTTTAATTAAATTTCATTCACTTTTAATTCAATTTTCATTCTCATTTGGTAACTGGGCTTATTTTCAAAGGTGCCGTACAGAAAATACGAAAAAACTTAAATATCTCGAGAACGGCTAGTCCTAGTGTAATGGGGTTGGTCTAATTCTATTCTTCGCTAAACATTACGTATAAAACAAGAATTTATTGGATATATTTGAGCATAAATATTTTGTATTTTAGATTTTGTCGAGTTTTGCGAAACATTTGGCAAAAAAGGGCAGGTTATTTTTTTCCGAATCGTACCAAAATCTAATCAGCACTATAGCAACACACAAGTGAGTTATCTACCGAATTTTGTGAAATTCGGTCCATTAGTTTTTCAGCTAGAATGGATAAAAGCCAGATTGAGGGCCATTTCGCAAAAAAAAAGCGGGTTCTTTTATCCCGAATCGTACCCAAAACTAATCAGCACCAGCTTCGTCCACAAGTGAATTACCTACCAAGTTTTATCAAATTCGGTCCATTAGTTTTTTTGTTAGAGTGGATACAATATCTGCACAGACAGACAGTTACATAGACCGACAGATACACAGACACAGATCGATAGATACACAGATACACACACAGACGTCACCCTAAAAATGGTTTTTTCGTATTCTAGTGGTGTCGAAACGTGTAGATCCGTCGAAAACTCGAGTTGCGATAATCAGCATGATTCCAATACTTTCCCTATACATTACAATGTATTGCAGGGAAAGTAAAAATCTGATGTGGGCAGCACATGACTTTCCCTGCAGACTTACATCCACGTTCTCTTTATTTAAATTAAATTTAATTCACTTTTAATTCAATTTTCGTTCTCATTTGATAACTGGACATATTTTCAAAGGTGGCGTGGAGAAAATACGAAAAAACTAATATATCTCGAGAACGGCTAGTTCTAGTGTAATGGGGTTGGTCTTATTCTTCTCTTCGTTAAAAGTTACGTATTAAACGAGCATTTAATGGATATATTTGAGTATACTTAGTTCTTTAGTTTAGATTTTGACGATTTATGCGGGCCATTTTGCAAAAAAAGGCAGGTTATTTTTTTCCGAATCGTACCAAAATCTAATCAGCACCAGGCTCTCTCACAAGTGACTTACTTACCAAATTTTGTGAAACTCGATCCATTAGTTTTTTAGTTAGAGTGGATACAAAATCTGCACAGACAGACAGACACACAGACAGACAGACATACAGACATACAGACACACAGACAGACACACAGACACACAGACACACACACAGACGTCACGCTAAAAATGGTTTTTTCGTATTCTAGAGGTCTTGAAACGTGTAGATCCGTCGAAAACTCGAGTTGCGATTTTCGACATGATTCCAATAATTTCCCTATACATTACCATGTATTGCAGGGAAAGTAATAAAACTAATCAGCACCAGACTCGCTCACAAGTGACTTACCTACCAAATTTTGTGAAATTCGTTCCATTAGTTTTTTAGTTAGAGTGGATACAAAATCTGCACAGACAGACAGACATACAGACAGGCAGACACACAGACACACACACAGACACACACACAGAAGTCACGTTAAAAATGGTTTTTTCGTATTCTAGAGGTCTTGAAACGTGTAGATCCGTCGAAAACTCGAGTTGCGATTTTCGACATGATTCCAATACTTTCCCTATACATTACCATGTATTGCAGGGAAAGTAAAAAGTGGATATTTTGGCCCAAAATTGGCTTAAAATATTGGGATAATATTACGACAATATCGACGTTTCATTTGAAATATTTCCAATGTAACACCAATTTTGGCGTAATTTTGCAATGAAAATATTTGGCCAATATTGGAAGCCAATGCAACCCCAATATCCAACCAATATTGCGATTACAATGGAAATATTTTCATTGTAATGCTGAGATATATACAATATTATTCCAATATTGGACAAATATTAAATGCTACTAGGGACGGCATAGTTTTTTTTATCTTTCAAACATATCTCCGATTATTATGTGCAGGGATTTTTTTTAAAAGCATAAACCATCTATAAAAGTTTTTTTTCACCATTTTATACATCCATAAATAAGTATTTCCGAAAAAAGTGCTCATTTTTTTTGAGAAATTTTCTGTTTCTATTCATATGTTTAAATCTATTGAATTACCAGGTATAAAACTGTATCCCCTCTATGTCAGCAGGTTTCAAATATAATGTTCAAATTTCAGAAGCGTATATAATCTGTTTATAAACTATTGATATAATTTCTCTTCGAATAGTATAATCCTTATTTGAGGGATTCGATAGTTTCCAAAGCGAGAGATTAAAGGATTAATTTTTGAAAAGGAATTTATTTTCCGTTTCAGCAGGTGAAAAATCTTTTGAACAAATAAAATACATGTATGATAAGTACAAATTCTACCCATGGACAAAGAGTTTCTAATTATAAACATCATGCAGTGGATTTGTAAAGGAGTATATGATATTAATCTTGCAAACCTTAATGTCTTATGTGTAGGAATTGTGTGACTTAGATTGTAATTTACATGGCAACTATACATTTAATATAATATAAGTGTATTCTATATTAAGTAAAGTAAGTTAACATAAGAAATGTTCTCAACTCGAGATTATTAAATCATGCCATTATAATTCTTATCATAGCAAGTAATTCCAAATTATCTCTTGTATAATTTATTAATTCATTCCGGTATAGTATGCGTTCTTTTCGATCCGAGTATGATTCTTCTCTTTTCTCCTCTCTCTCCCATTCAACAGGTGAAATAGCTTTTGAACAAATAAAATACATGTATGAGAAGTACAAATTCTACGCATGGACTAAGAGCTTCTAATTATAAACATCATGCAATGGATTTTTAAAGGGGTATATGATATGAATCTTGCAAATCTCAATGTTTTATGTGTAGGAATTGTTTGACTTTGATTGTAATTTACATGGCGAACTATGCATTTAATTTAATATAAGTGTATTCTATATTAAATAAGTAAGTTAACATAAGAAATGTTCTCAACTCGAGATTATTAAATCATAACATTAATAATTCTTATCACAGCAAGTAAATCCTAATTATTTCTTCTATAATTCATTAATTCACTCCGGTATAGCATAGGTTCTTTTTGATCTGAGTATGATTCTTCTCTTTTGTGTGGCTGTTGTCTATTTGTGCATTACAAAATTTACATAAAATATAAAAAAGTATTTGTTATATGCATACAGATAATGACTATATAATCTGAAATTTTATAAGTGTGTCGTTTGCAGTATAAACATGCGGACAGTATAATGGGGAAATAAAGTTTACATAAAGACCAAGTATGTCCTACAAAAGTTTACATTCATTATCTATATGAGCAACCCACAAACAATATGTAGAAAATGAATAAGATAAGTAACATAAAATGCCAAGAGACGCAATGGATTAATAACTTATGAAAACATCTGATGGAAAGTTTTAAAATAGTTTATTTGCATTGTATTGTCACACCGTTTCTGAAAGCAATTTGTTTGTGCCATCACGAAATGTGACAAATTAATGCTGTTTTGCCAGAGCAAATATAGAACAGTTTTAAATTCTTGACATGTTTAAACTATAACTTATTTAACTATGACATTAGAAAACATATTTTCTGGACGTTTAGATAGTTGAATTTTATTTACTACAGCATATCTATATTTAATCTATAATAACAAGTGTGTGTATGTGCTGTCCTAGAATATTCGAGGTATATACATACGACTAGGAAATTCGAGAAATTTATTTCCAGTTCAAATACATTCTTTATTTAAGTTTGAAAAAAAAAACATGTTAACACTAATGTGTTCGAAGCGATCGCAACAAAATATAACACCATCGTAAAGTATGATATTTTTAGTTTTAGAGCGAATCCATTACTTGATTTTTCGATTTTGGGCGAATTTTAAATAATAAATTACTTGGAAAAATCATATTTTAAGGCAAATCCATATTTGTACCCATTATATTTATATTCATCATATACATAACATCTAACTACTTGTCCAAAATTAATGAAATTTTATGACCAATAACATTTAAAATTTCATAAATATTCCAATGGGCGCCTTAGCTGTTTCACCACTTTTATGCATCTCTCACTGCATTACTCTGAATGATCTCCGTTTCACATCTGCATCTGTTTTCTTAATAATCTCAGTTTCACATCTCTTACTGATCTCATCTAAATCTGTTCTGCTCTGCTACTGATCTCTGAATCTAACTCCTCATGTGTGCATCATTTCACTCTCTGTTCTTGTACTCTATATTTGTCACTGTTCTGTTACCGCAATTTTTAAATATCTGAATCTGTAGAACCTTCTCTCGGTTGCCACCTCCTTTTGCCTGAGATCTGATATGCCTCTTCGCTTACCATTGGTTGACCTCAGGGCGACTCGGTAACACTTCCGTATTGGTTAACCTTTTAACTAATCCCATGGTTTTCCCTTTAGCCTCCAGTAACAGCTCTGGGTTGAACCAACCTGTACTTGAAGCCCCCTTATTTATGACCTCTTAGGTCAGGGCTGCAATACATTGGCGTTTTGCAGTCTGGTGCCATTGTTTGGCCAGTTAGATATCATAAATACATATGTAAAACTGTCGACGTGATTCCTGGTCTCACAATCTGAATAAGGCAACTTTATTGAAAAGAGCAATAGGCGTCAACAAGAACTAACTGCAATATATGCATTTTCAAATTACATACAATTTTTACAGTCTCCACTTGTATTGAAACAGTGATTCATTTCTTTACAAGTTCCTGAAGAAGTAAATAGACTTCTCAAAACACTGACGTTGTTCATAAAACATGAAACTATCCCAGCCGAAAAAAACTCACAAAAAGTAAATAGATTCAACAATACCATTTGCTTCTCTGAAAAAGCCTCTATAGATTGCTTCAAAAATGTCACTTTCGGCTTTAAATATTGAAATCACGAATATCGCAATAAGTTGCCAAGGTGACGAATATTTCCTTAAATTCGTCAATTTGGTTTTTCTTTCTTCTTAATATGTGACATTTACTAGCAGCCATTATTGTAAAGGCTGTGTTGTATCACAACTACTTATAAACAGATTCCGTTTATACCCTATGAGTTACATTTTATCACGAACCGTATGTTGATCTGGACTAATTGGATCTCACAATAATTCTGTGAAAAACATTAAAATTTGAATAATTCGTGTAATAATCATGTA
This sequence comes from Amaurobius ferox, assembly GCA_951213105.1. Taxonomy (NCBI): domain Eukaryota; kingdom Metazoa; phylum Arthropoda; class Arachnida; order Araneae; family Amaurobiidae; genus Amaurobius; species Amaurobius ferox. The sequence goes on from OX578144.1 coordinate 9,405,065, forward strand.
AATTACAAAACATTCTATATAGTTCTAGTTCTTTTTATATATTGTATCTATTCAGAAAATGCTTGTGGATACGTGTATTGGTTCTTAAGTTTTTATGTCAAGCTCTGACGTGCGCGCATACACACACACACGTGCGTGCGCACGTACATACAAACTCACGCATACGCATACACATGCGTACATACATACACATAAACACACGCGTGCATGCATGCGCACGCATACAGACACACACATACACACTCGTACATACGAGCCGGACGGTCTGGGTCTTCAACACTCGTACATACATAACACGCGTACATACATACACTCATACACACACACGCGTGCATACATACATACGCATACACACATACGGATACACACGCGGACATATACACACATACGCATACACACGCGTAGATATACACGCACATGCACACACAAGCATACACACACGCAGACACACGCGTACATACATACACACGCATGCACATACACGTATACACAAACACACACGAAAAATGGCCATCTTTCCGCAAGTGTATGTATTCAGGAACTCCTACAACGTGCTTCTCCGACAAAATTTAAAATTCAAACATTTTCAAGAAAATAATATTTACTCTATATAGTGCGTTTTTTAAAGATTGCACAATCAATATGTCTTAAACAAGTGGTAGCAAATCCATGATTTCAATTTGAGAAATGCTTGTGAACTTTGAGACTGCAACCGTTTTGGGTCACTTGATATGTTTTAGTAAAAGGTACAAAATTTAACTTTTTATGCGATCCTTATGCAACGGACGTTTCAATAAGCAAATCGTTCCTTATTCAAGTAAAGACCTTTAGAAAACTGATATGATCAGCACATTTCCGTGTATAATGCAATACATTTACTTCTTTCACAGTGAAAATGTGGTATCTAAGATCCACGGTACTGTGTGTTTAACGTTGAATTGTACATTTGGTGCTTTTCCGGATGGCAACATGTAAAGCTATTTCGAAGTGCCCAATTAACTTATATTTTGCGCAACAATGAATTGGCAAATATCAATATTGATGGCAAACGCACTAAGCAATAAAGTACGTGTTATAAAATATTTTGGTTATTTATCATTTTAGCTAATTTGAAGTCTGCTTTGCAATTTTGACGATATTTACACCAATTTGGAGCAAAATACCCCTAAGTTGGCAATACTTCGCAAAATTAGTCACCAAGCGTTGCAGATAAATGCAGAAACTAGCTTTTCTTATGTACTATAAAGGACTAATGCCAGGTGTAAAATTACCAAACTATGTCCCAAAGTATGAATAGAAAGAAATAGATGTTAAAAAATGTATCGCATTTTGGTACATATGAAAAGTGAACTCACTACTTTATTCATGTTATGTGATTTTTTTCGTAAATTTATTTAAAAAATGTGCGATATTTCGGAAAAGATTCATGTTAGCTTTCTAATATCTGTGTCATTCGTTTTATAAGAAAAATTACATACAATATAATCAATTACATAACATTATTGTAATCGCTGATTTTTTAATGATTTATTCAAAATTTCATTCTAAAATTTTACGGGTTTGAGAACATTCAACTGTGTTTAATATCAAAGTGCTCCTGCGTGCACCGATGTTAATATTTGTGCCAAATGTCGTTGAAAACGTCCTAATCGATCATGAGATATCACATCAAAACACACACGCATGCACACACACACACACACGCACACACACACACATACACAGAGAGAGAGAGAGAGTGATCATCTCAAAAAGTTCGATTCTAGTCCAGATATGCTTGAAACGTGCTCTTCCACCAAAAATTCGGATTCAAATTTTTGACATCATCACAATACTTTCCTTATACATTTTATTATGAATATAGGACTAGTAAAAAGGGTTTTTATATATATCCAAAATTGACCATGAAATATTGTCTACGTTAAAGGATTTAATTCACTTTAACCCAATCAAACGAAAGATGAAAAAGATAGATTTCTAGAGATTGTCCAAAAATTGAATTTCGTTCGAAAAAAATTCCATTCGAAATCTTGCATGTGTGACTATCTTTAGTAAAATATTTTGCAATCCTCATAAAACGTACTGATAACTCAAAACGTACTGTTAACTTAATGATAACTCAAAACGTACTGTTAACTTAATGATAACTCAGATAATTTTAATTGTATTACAGCTGAATGGTTTTGGTTTTAACTACTGGGAAGCGGAAAAAAATGTCATAATTAAAATTATTTTCTAGTTGCTCCGTATAAAAAGTTACATTTTGTGTTTTTCTACTAATATGTGTCACATGATCAAAATATACATATGATAGCTATCATCGTATATACATTTAAATACAAATTATATTTCTGAAAGAAATTATTTCCATTAAGGTAGACTACAAATAATTTAATATATTCTTAAATTGGAACCACGTGTCATCCACCGACCAATCATAAGATATTTATTTAATCGTATTTTTATATGAAGTAAAAATAATCAAATTCTTATTTAAAGACATTGGTGCAATAGTATATACAAACATAGATACATAGAAAAATATCTGATATGTGCAGCACATGACTTTCCTTATATAATGAAATTAATTTACTACTTTTACAGTAAAAAAAATAGATTATCATTATAGATATTTATATTCTTTCCAAGATATTGAATTTTAGTCAATGAGTCGTCATTAATTTAGCGTCATTTTTATCCATTTGGCGAGATTTTCGTGAATTTAGCCAACATTTAGCCAACATTTAATCAACATTTAAAAAGTCGCCAAGCTGGCGACATTCCACCAAATTCATCGCCAAAATCTCGCCAAGCGTTATGGACGAAGAAATACGTTATTCTTGCAGAAGATAAATGACGGTTGGCGTTCAAATGCAAAAGTATTACTCAAAGTATCGTTTTTCATGAATGGAACGAGCTAGATCCGCAAGAATGATGTCACCAAATGTATCGCATGGTAATACATATAAAAAGTGAACATGTTTCCCAATAGTAAATATTTTTTCTTTTATTATTTATGACATTTTGATATTTTTTTTGAAAAATGTGCAATATCTCGAGAACGGTTCATGTTAACGTTCTAAAATTTATATCAATCGTTTTCAAATGAAAAATTACACAAGAAATGTCTATTTGCGCAACTTTATCAGCGGTTTTGATTTTTTGACGATTTTGTCAAAATTTCACTTGAAAATTTAGAGGGGTTCTGAACATTCGATTGCGTACAAAAACAATAGGTTTCCAGTGTTTACAGATTGTGATTTTTGTACTAAATTTCGTTCGGATCGGTCCATCCCTTCGTCAGTTATCGTCTCCACAGACTCACTGACACACACACTCACATAATTTCACACACACACACATACACACACAGACTTCACTTCAAAAATGTTCGATGAAACCGAGAAAATCAGGGATGCTTGAAACGTCTCTCCCGTCGAAAACTCCAATTCGAATTTTCTACCCCGTCACAAAACTTTCCTTATGCATTATGTATATAAGGAAAGTAATATAACGGCTTTTACCATTAACATTACCAGAATCTAAGTCTTAAACTTCACTTCATTCACTTATTGCGTCCCAGTCATACTCATTTGCTCCGCTTCCTTCAAGTAAATGAGTTTGACGCATTTCCCTAATGATCCCCTATTCAGGAAAGAAACAGTCTCGGAATTAAAGTACGTGACTGGCTTGGATTGGATTTTATAGTCGTGTATTTGGGGAAATGTTTTTCTTACGTTAAGTTTAAGTTAACGCAACTCTGACCAGAAACACCAAACTGTCCAAAGTCATGGGATTCCGTCGCTATGTTTAAGAATACATTAATTAAATAATTAGTGGATATAGTAATATTAATTTGACTGAAACGCATGTATGATTGATGCGATTATTCCTGGAAGAAAATCGGCGATGGCTCCAATCCGATGGAGTCGAAATGGTTTTGAGTGAATAACATTCTGTAAAATAAAATTCTAATAAAATTTATTCGACTCTTTCGGGCTTATTTGTATCTGTCACAGGCTTTTAAAGCACTATAAGTTATTCGCTAATTTATAGCTAGCTTGAACTTTTCGCTCCAATTTTGTATGGATACTCCGACAATAGAATTCATCTCAAAATATCCATTTTTTTAATTAACTTGCTTTGCGGTATTTAAATTAAAAGTATACAATTTATCGGACGAAATTTTATACGGGGTCTTTCAAAAGTCCGTATAAATTTTAAAAATTCATTAAAAATCGAAATATCATCGCATTGAGGTACGGTTTGTACAATAAGTATTGTCAGGATGGGTTTTTTTTTTGACTTGAAAAGAATTTGTAGTTCAAAAAATCACCTATAGGTGGCGCTTACGCGAATACATCTTCCAGAAGTATGCAAATGAAGCTGTTATAAAAGAGCTGTATTGCTCTGTAGATTCTTCATTTGATTCATTAGTACGCGGTGCAAAGAAAAAGTTTTTGCGAGAATGTTAACTTTGATCGAGAAAGCCTTGTTAGTGAAGCTGTATTACGTGAGCGGAGAATCAGCTTCAGATGCTTTGCGAAAATTCTGATTAAAAAAATCTAAAGAAAGGAAAAGGTCCTATCACCTGTTCATGGTTACTTAGGCTTGTCACACGATTTGACACGTGCAGTAAGTTATATTAATTGTCTTTCCAATGCGTTCAGCGTCACCTATAGGTAATTTTTTAAACTACAAAATATTTTCACGTCAAAAAAAGCCCCCGTCCTAGCAATACTTATGGTACAAACCGTACCTCAATGCGATGATTTTTTGATTTTTAATGCATTTTTAAATTTTTTACTGACTTTTGAAGGACCCTGTATTTCAATTAATCTGCAATCTTACTTCAAGGCACATAAATACGTACATGAATACATATATTTCTATTTAATCTATTCAAAACTTTCCAATCATTAAAAATCTTTAGATTCCCTAAGTTCATTTAATGTTCTAATGTTTATAAATAAACAAAATATATTGTGATTATACACCAATATGTAACCAAGGAGGAAGTAAACAGACTGAGCTGCAACAATCGTATCACATTGCAGCTTTCCCACCCATAGGAAATCCCAGTTTTAAATAATAAAATATTTTAATTTTAATCACTATACTTAAAAAAAACTACGAGCGCTGTGTAAAATCCAATTACATACACTTGTTGGATTTTTAATCAAGCTACATTTCCTTGCTTATTGTTTATAGCTAGCTCTTTTAGTTTTTATGATGTACGCATTACAAAATTGAAACAGAACATTTCCAATATTTTTACTTTCCTTATATACATAATGTGTAAGGAGAATATTGTGACGGAGTCGAAAATTCGAATTCGAGTTTTCGACGGGAGAGCACGTTTCAAGCATCCCTGATCACGAATCGAGCATTTTTGAGGTGTGTCTGTGTGTGTGTGTATGAAAGTATGTGTATATGTGTGTGTATCAGTGAGTCTATGGAGACGATATCTCACGAACGAATGGAGCGCTTCGTTCGTGAGATATCGTCTCACGAGATATCGTCTATCGTTCGTGAGATATCGTCTATCGAGCGAAAATTGGTACAAAAATCACAATCCATGAATACTGGACGCCTACTGTTTTAAAACACAATCGAATGTTCAGAACCCTCCTATATTTTCGAGTTAAATGTTGAAAAAATCATCAAACAATCAAAACCTTTAATAAAGTTACGCAAATAGACATATCTTATGTAATTTGTCCTTAGAATACGATTGACATAAATTTTAGAACGCTAGCATAAACCGTTCTCGAGATATTGCACATGTTTCAATAAAATTTATCAAAAAGTCCCATAAATTAAAAAAAAATTAACTGTTAAGAAACATGTTCACTTTTCATATGTAATATCATGCGATAAATTTAGTAACATCATTCTCGTGGATCTAACTCGTTCCATTCACGAGAAAAGATACTTTGAGTAATACTTTTGTATTTGAACGCCAATAGCCATATATCTGCTGTAAGAATAACTTTTTTTCCGTCCATGATGCTTGACGAGATTTTGGCGACGAATTTAGCGAAGTGTCGCCAACTTGGAGACATTTTTAAATGTTGTCAAATTAAAGAAAATCTCGCCAAATGGATAAAAATGACGCTAAATCAATGAAAATGACGACTAATTCATGAAAATTCAATATCTTTGAAATAATATAAGTATCTACTATAAGAATAATATTTTTTTAACTGTAAAAGTAGTAAATTCATTGCATTATATAACGAAAGTCACGTGTTACCCACATCGGAGTTTTTAATTTAACAAGTTGAATACTCAAAAACTATAAAAGTTTGTTTATTATTATTATTAAATGTAGATTTAGTAACTAAATTTTCTTGCACATATTTTTGTACCTCACTATTTATATGTATATTTTGTAGCTTCGGAGATATTTCAAGTAAAAGTAAGAATAATGTAAAAATAACTTGCTCGGACAGTTGCTTTTTAAGTGTTAAGAAAAAAACCCAATTCTAAATCCAATTATGTACACTTATGAAAAATCTTACTTATGAGTTTTCAAGGAGACACAAATTCTTGCTTAATATTCACAAGTATATTTCAAAGTTTAGTTAATATGTGTATGTATGTATAGGGATGTGTGTATTTATGTTAGAGTGTGAGTATATGTATATATTAGTGTGCTTGAGTTTAGATGCAATATCTCACGAATAGAGCATTGCCAATGAAAATTGGTACAATTTATTAAATCAGTAAATAGTTTAATCCAATTGATTTGAAATGCAATCGAATGTTCTGTAGACCCCTAAATTTTGAATGAAATTTTGAAAAAAAAATTCATAAAAGTATCAAAACCATCAATAATGCTACATGAAAAATCATTTATTATATAATTTGTTATTGAGAAATAAATGACACAACTTTTAGAACGATAAAAATATTCTCAAGATTTTGCACGTTTTTCAAAAATGTTTGTCAAAAATTCCATATAATTAAAAATATGTTAACTATCACGATATATATTTCTTTCCATATGAAATATGATGCGGCAAATTTGTCAGCATCATTTTAGTAGATCCATATTTTGACGCCCAACAATTCGTTAAAAGTCATTTTATTGTTTGTCTGTAAATATTTGTATCATCTGTATATACCATCTGTAAATATTTTTCAATGTCAATTTGGCAAAATGTTGCCAAATTAGCGACTTTTTGAAAATGTCACCAAGTTAACGGGAATGATAATAAGTTAATAACACTAACGTCAAATTAATGAATATGAAATACTTTGGAAAATTGAGTTTGATTTATTGAATAATTTTTATCATTTTTGGTAAATAAATATTTTTTAGTCAATTTATAGTGAGTTTTACGGTTTGTGTGTTTATGGTAAATTAACCAATAATAAGCTGTATCACAAAGTAAAATGAAGGGTTTATAAATATATGTAAGCATGCGTATGTTTCGGAAATCATTGTATTTCGTTCTTCACTGCAACAAGCCTGGACCAGAACGTCCAAATTAACGCAGACTATGCTAGTTAAACAGAAAATGACTAAACGCCCCAATATATTAAAAGTCACTTTGTGAAACGAAATAGAAGGAAAACAAGAAACAAAGTTTAAAATCAAGGAAATATGAATTCGAAAAGCAAATAAAAAATTAAGTAAAATACAGATTACATGAGCTCAACGTGCAGAAAACAAAAGCGAAAGAGATAAATAATTTTTCGTTCTCTGTTGCTATAATGATTTCTTTCGTTTAGATATTTTCTGTTTGACCGGCATAGTTTGTGTTCATTCGATCGTGTACAAGGGCACTGAAATTTTTGAGACAGGGGCAGACGATATGCGCTAAAAAATATTGGTCGGATATTTAAATTTGAACACTTTTATGCCCGCAGACGGTAATTTGTGGCAACAATTATAATTTAGCTATCGTAGAATAAATTTTGAAACAACAGAAAATGGAGTTGAAGGGAGATCACTATCGACTGTGATTTTCTGTAGGGCTAAATCAAGAAGTATGTCTTCAACGTCTACAATTAATATATGAAAATGATGCTCTATCTCCTGCCAGTATATTCAGATAGTTTACAGAGTTCAGAAGAGGTCGAAATTTTCTTCAGGATAAAGGTCAGGTAGGAATACATGTGTCAACTGTAGTCCCAGAAAATGTGTCGACCATTCGAAAAATGTAAATCGCTGATAATCGCTATACCTACCAAATGATACAGAAGGAATTTAACATTATATCCGCTGCTATACATAAAATTATTCATGAAAAACTGCATATGAAAATATTAGTTTGTCGTTGGGTTCCCCCCATAATTTAACAGAACACCAGAAAGCGGAGCTTGTCAGAATCAGTAAAGAAACCCTAAAATTACTAAATGTTGGTGGACATCGCATTATTTCTAAACTCATAATTGGTGATGAAAAGTACATACTGTTTTTGACTTTGTAACACGTCAAGAAAGTAAAGTATGAGTCTTTGAAGATGATCTCAAACCAACAATGGTGAAAAGACAATAGTCAGTGAAAAAAGTAATGTATGCCGTGTTCTTCAAAAGTGCAGGTCTGGTCAAAGCCATAAAGCTAGCGGGACAGGAGATAGTTACAGCTAACTGGTACACCACTAAGTGTCTTCCAGAAATCCTTCAGGAAGTGAATGTTAGGGGACCCATGCCTCACCATGACAATGCATCTTCTCATGTAGCAAGAATGACAGTCAAATTTCTTGAACAAGAAAACTTCAAATTGATAAAATATCCACACTATTCTCCATATTTTGCTATGTGTGACTTTTGGCTATTTTTTAATCTAAAAAAATGTGTGGGCGTCGTTTTCATTCCGAAGATGATATTGATGAGGCTATAAAAGCATATTTTTCATCGAATCTAAGAAATGAAGGGATTATAGCATTTAATCTTTGATGTCAGTGATTTGTAAAACGTCCGTATACATACTTATAATTATATGCGTTGAAATTTACGTTGCGATCCAGTTTCTTATTGATCGTGTGCAAAAGCATATTTCTTACTTAAATTAACCTATATTTGATTCCATTTTTATGCCAATAAAAAGTTATGAGAAAGGGAGAGCTACCAGACTAGCAAACTTTAAGAAGCCTTTACTCATTACTCAGAAAAAGAAAATGTGTTTTCTGCTATTGAAACGGATAGAAACTTTTGCTATTAAATAAATTTATGCTGGTATTAAGGAAGTATTTTTTATTCCAGATCACGTAGACAGTTGTTTGAGGGAATTTTTACATTTGTGTCCGTTTCTTACGATTTATAAACATAACTGAAAATTATTCGGATCTTATTTTTCGCACCATACCTGCAACGAATTAAATTAAAGTAAACGAATTGAACTAGATGAACTAACTTAGAATAAAAAAATAAATAGTGATGTGTAATTCAAATAATTTTAAATATTTTAGTATATAATAGAGATGCAAATTAAAGCCTACTAAATATGTATGCCCTATTTTAAAAGGCGCCGTTCTGTCAAATAAAATTAATATATTCTTATACATGACAGCTAGTGATTATAAACTTTTTCCTTTGAAAAGTATTCTACAGATTCTGTAACATTTCTAAATACTAAAAAGACGAAGAAAAATAATTTTCATTAATCATTTTAGTACTGATTTTTAAGGAGACTTTTTATCATTTACTTATTTATCTTTATTTTTGACAAAAAAATCCCTGGAGTAATATATTTTTACTGCAAAAAATATTTGTGAATACGATAAACATGAAAATTATTTAAATACTTGAATACGATAAATATAAAAACACTTTAACTTACACTCTTATACTACGAGCATACTAGCTTATGTAGTGGTCCATGTTATTAGCAATTAAGACCCAATGCAACCGAATTTCTACCAGTTTTGCCGGTCAACAAAACAAAATTAAATTAAAATATCTTCATTATGATTGCTCTTCATTTACCAACGTTATCGGCTACATAATTCCACGTGGGCAAGCCATGAGTAACGACAACATAATAATTGATTAAATAGAGCAATACGTGCCGAATGTACACTGACACGTGAGATATACAAAAAATTGGATTAACTTTATTATTCATTTAATTTGCTTTAAAAAACAGTTGTGTGGACTGAAATCAAGAAATGTATTTGAATTCATTTCAAAGTGCGAAAAAAAAATGCTATTCTTTTGAAAATAGAATTATATTTTCTTAAAAGAAAATTTATATCGGTCAATTTATATCAGCACCTTGATTTTTGCACACATTAGTAATACTGACCGTGAAACATTTAAATGTCATTGCACTCGTGTCCAAGATTTATACATTTTCTATTGAACCAATCGCTCTTCACCGTTGAAAATCATCCATATGACGTATTTGCAACATGTTTAAGTTCATGTCACACTGAACTAAATATTGCATTTCCCGCATATACGTGGTATAAGAGGCGATAGAACTATCACGCATTTTAAATCCATCCCGGAGCCACGTAAGATGTAAATACTGCTAAGTTGGTGCACATGTTTTTTCTTCATTGCGGTATTTAAATGTACATGGAATTCCATCAAATCTCCTTGCTTACACTGAGAGCTTTATATCTTTTTGAAGAATTTCATTTAATCTGGTGTAGGTATAATCATATATCATAATAAACACTTTGTGTCAGAATACATTTCGAAAAATATTGTGTACTTTTATTAATTTAAATATTAAAACAATTTAAGTCACCATTAAAAATATATATGTAAGAAATCTTTTATTTATTTTAAAATCGGTTGCATTTAAACGAAACCATTTAGTTTTAATAATTTTAGTTTAGAATATATTTTTATATTTTCTTCAGTTTTAATCTTAACCTTTTAACTACGGCGATACAACAGTTGTACCACTGAAAATCTCTTCTCCAAGAGCGGCACTGGTTCAACTGCTGTACTAGTAAGATTTGTAACCCCTATTTTTCTGAGAAAGGAGGGGAACGCGTGTTGTACCTGCCTCCAGCCCTTCCTCCAAGTTTCTCCTGACAGAAGGGCAAACGAATTACCAACAAAAGACAAGTTTCTTGAAGGTATTTATTTACAGGGGTAGAATTCTCAGTTATTTGCCGTTCTGGAGATGAAAAAGTGGATTCTTGGAGCCGTAACGTAAAGATTAAAAAGAAATGTTTCTCTTCATTTTCAATAATATCAATTTTAAACATATTTTATTTATTTTCAAAAACATTACAGCCATGAATATCAATAGATCAAAGATGACGTTATTGTTACAATAAACTTATGTAGTTTTGTGTTAAAATATCCTTGTTGACACAGATTCGCATAGTTATTAAATGTCATTGTGTAAAAATCTGGTCGCTTAGCTTTAGCGATAAGTTTGGCGAAATGTTACATATTTGCAACGTTCCTATAAATATATAACTGCCTCGAGGGCCAAATCTAATGAAGGAACAGATACCAAAAGAAAACCATCGAAATAAAAGAAAAAAGTATGTATTTATTAGCCAACTAAGTCAAAACATGTTTTAAATTTCATGCTGCAGTCTGGTAAATACTTGAATAGCACTCACAGTTTACATGCATCCTAGGTCCGGAAGTTTCATGGAAAGCAACCCGAATTGTAAAAGCATGGGACCCTACTCGTATAAAGCATCCACACAAGAGGGTCAGCCCCCAAAGGCTAATAAATCTCATGGCTGCTTTAAACACTGGCGTTCACATAGGACATCATAATATGTAAGCAATGGTGAGAAAGAGCGAAAATGTTGTATTACCTCGACCTCTTGACGTTTAGGCTGGGCGCTATTGAGGTACGGCATGTATCCCAGGCGTCAATGGAACTGTATGACGTCAGCAAATTTACACAACGGTCAGGGAAATGTAGCATACTATGATAGCATATTTTTAAATGCCACTCGTTCCCACTACACCGCCAAAAGCCGAGACGTTCTTATCAGCTACTGTTCTCTCGCTGAGAGCTATCCAAGACTGCTCCAGAATATTCTCCAAGACTGGCCCGGACTTTATACCATCGTTCCGGATCTGAATTTACATGCATTTGCATATGTCCAGTCATCTGGTCCTGTAGGTGGCGTATAGTTTTATCTCTTAGAGAGGCTGGTGCATTGCGCTGGATCGAGACTGGAACGTGAGATGGCTACTACCCAGCTTTGTTTCTTGACTAATTTCGAGTGAGCTACGCTCTCACGATATCAAAACGAGAATTTCACTGCGTTTATTTTCTGCTGCCAAGGATTGGTTAAATATTTCACGGGACGTCACAACTTGGTTGTCAGTTTTGAAATGTTCAAGAATTTAATGGATTAGTAAAAGATTACCCGATTTACTAGAAATTTCCGAACACTTTCCACGGAGGGTATACATGGATGGATGTGCATTGGACCATAATACAAGTAAAACTGAATTGTAAATATGATAGAATTTTGAGAACAGTCTTCCCATTTGTGAATAAGTAGATAATTTATTTTCCACTTGAATCTATTCAACTGCTGTTTTGCGATTTTTATATGTAACTAGAAAAGTGACCGCAAAATAAGCCTGGTTACGCTTATTGCTGCTTTCAATAACGATTTATTTATACAAATCATTATGCGTACCTCTGAGAATACATCCCCGTATACAAATATCACATTGTAACACTATATATAATTATTACGGATGTTGCAATAATTCTCAAGAACCAAATATCCATTCTCTATACATGCTTCAGGTATGAAAAACTATTTCTAAACATCCCACTACTTAACATGTATTATCTTATAAAAAACGGAAATATTTTGAAGGAATAATTATTTTTATCAAACAATTCAATTTGTGTAAAAAGTGTCATTGCCATCAAAATTAATTAATTATCTTTTCAAACTTTTCCTAAAAAATTAATTGCTCTTTTTCTCTATCGGATGTAAACTTTGACATGTCTGAGGTTTTTAAAGATAATCAAAATGATTTATCTTTGCAACATAACTTAATATTCATAATTCCATTTATTTTTTAGAGTCTAAAAATTAATCTTAAAAATTGTTAACTGTCAATTACAATGATCGTTTCATTAATGCTTATAAGCTTCAAAATTATTAGGATAGTTTTAAATTTCTATAAAGACTTTCTTTACATGAATATTATTTACATAATGACAAGAGTGTACAAAATATTAATTATGGTGGATAAAAAAAAAGTTTTGTCTAACTATCGGTTCAAAAATATGTCATCAAGTAACTTAAAATTTGCCTATGACTATTGTAAAAAAAAATCAACAAGAAACTTATATACTATCTACAGTTTCAAATTTCGAACAAAAAGTGAAATGCGATATCATTTTCGCACAAATAAGTTTAATATTGTGTTTGCAAAGCTATGAAATATGGGGATATATTTATGTCTTGATACTTATCAAAATTAGTAGTTAAATTTTAATTCTCGACTAAAATAACTTCACAATTTTCCCATATCACTGAATTATTTCGAACGTTACAATAAATATAGGCAAAAACTAGATTTGCTTCCCAAACATATTTTAAGTTTTATTTAAAGCGTTGTATGACCTAGTAATAGTACATTTTGAGTACTATTACTAAAATTACTCAGCATAAGTTTCTATCTGCTAGATTTGAAATAAACTTTCTATAATTTTTATTGTACAAATCCCACGGCAAAATATAGTTTTTCATGCATGTCTGGGAACTTATATTAGCCCCAACCATTTCCCCTTCATTCCAGAAAATGATTCTTATACATTCCACAAATTGTTTCTGTTCTCTGCAAAAAAGCTTCCAAAACCCTTGGGAAGGATGGCAAAAGGAAATTTCTCAGTGAAAGCAGAGAGTAATTGTTTTGCTATTTCGGATACTAAAAGTCATTCTTTGAGGTTATGTGCACATTTGAGTGCAGTGATAATAGAAATGTTAGATAATGAGTTGCATTACTCGATTGATTCATTTATTTAAACGTATCTGAAAACTTTTTCGATTTAATATCAGACTGTAGTAGAATAGCAGCTATGTATATTGCACTTTCTATTTTGGCTTCATTTTTGGTTTTGTAATTTTTTCCCTAAGATTTATAATGAGTTACTTATTTTAAACGTATCTGAAAACTTTTTCGATTTAATATCAGACTGTAGTAGAATAGCAGCTATGTATATTGCACTTTCTATTTTGGCTTCATTTTTGGTTTTGTAATTTTTTCCCTAAGATTTATAATGAGTTACTTATTTTCAGTGATCAAATATTGTTTCTATCTGAATGTGTTTACATCAATGGTATCATATAATTTGCAAAATTCAAATAGTGCCTCTTATATTTATTTAATTATGAGTGTTCAACAGTTTCTTGCTTCTTTCTTAAATTGATAAAAATGTGGAATTTCTCGCAGGTTTTTAAAAAATATCTTCTTTTTACCAGTTTTAGGTTTATATTTCAAGAGGAAGCGTAATTATTGTTTACCTCATAATTAACTGCAGTGAATTTCGAAAGCAATGTTACTGGTAATGAGGTTTTAATCATCTGACGTCTACCTAAGTATAAGTCTTGATTTTATCTAAAAGCAAGTGATTTGCATCTACTTGAAAAATCGAACATTTTTGTTCGAAATATCCCCAAGTAATAAATGTTACAAAATTACCTTAGCGCTAATTTCTGCTACTACCTTATTCCAAAATATATTTTGCAAATCTTGCTCTCATTTCGAGGCAATTCAACTCTAAGGCAATTTATTTTGAAAAAGATTCCCTTCTCGTCTTTTTTCGAACCGCAATCTGAAAATTATGATACGCAGCACCTCGTTTTCTAATTTTCTTCCTCTATAAAAAGAAAAACTAATTTTCTTTCTAAGCTTTATTGATCGATTTACTCTTAAACTCTATCTCAAGTCTATCTTATAAAGGAATACGTTTGGGGAATCAGTTTTCATTACTAGCATTTCCATGTGAAACATCTCCTCAAATGTAAATTATCGAATAATTATATTTTTCAGATGGGAAAGGGAGCTATTTACCAATTAATTTTGTGTTTCAAATTTCAAATCTATAACTCAGTTAAAGAAATACGTTTCTTACTTTTTTTTTAACAGACTTAGCATCACTCTATGTACCGTCTCTAAAAACACATATAGTGTAATTACACAATTTTCTTCTTTCTTACTATCGAACAAACTATACTTGCACATTCTTGTCTTTTCTTCCAACTGCGTACGTTTTGAGTTGCGTACGTAATATTACGTACGTTTCGCAATCACTGTTCACATTTCCAACATTTTGATGTGAAACAATACTCAAACGTAAATGTTTTCTAAATTAGGTTTTTAATTAGATTTTAAATTAGTTTTATATTTAGAGCATTATGTTGAGAGCATTTTATGTTTAGAGCATTTTAGAGCATGTAAAAATTATTTAAACATTTTAATTTCAAATTGGCAACAAATCTGTTAAGCCGATGAATGTGAAGAATTAGGCTTCAGTGTTAATTTTTCTACTTGCTCTATTTTGAAAATTCAAAAAAAAATCTCAGCGTGTAAATAAAAAATATTCTACTAAGGTCTACTTTTTTACATATTTTTTTTTACAAAAATACAATTTCATAATGACACGAGCGTTATTCTTGAATTAACGTGTCCACTTTTTAACACTTCACAACATAGTTGAAAAGTGTTTATGATTTTTTCATTCTGTCTGTCTGTCTGTCTGTCTGTCCGTTAGCACGATAACTGCCGTAAAAATGACTTTATCAAAATGAAATTTTAGTATGTTTTTCAGACGGTCTGCGGGACCTATGGGAATATAAATAAATAATATCACCCAATTAGTTTTTTATTGAATCCGGGTTGAAAAAATGAAATACATTGAACATTATGGGACCTAATTTTTCAAACATTTTTTAAGCAAATTTAAACTTCACAAATTGCTTCGAAATTTTTAGGAAATATTCACATTATCCCATAAAATATATATAAAAAATTTCAGTAAAATATGTTAAGTAGTTTTTTAATTAAAAATTATTTAATATAGGGAGAAAAACAAATTCATTTAAATTCTGACTTTCGGGATATCCTTCAGAAAGAAAAGAGAGATATATTATATAATAGATATCTTTCCAAGAGTTTAATCATTTTGTATATGAGAGAGGCTTCATATTTTAAAATAAATTTGGTAGATAATAATTTTTCAAAATTTTTTTAAATTCTATATAACTCTTCATAATATACTTATTTGATGGCATTTTTAATGCACTTTCCTACGTCCTAGAGAGTTAATATTTGGTACACAGCTTAAATTTGTTGAACATTTTATTTTACAAAAATTTGGTGGATCTTTAAATATAGATCATACATTTTTTTCGAAATGGCCTGCAAATAATCCCCGTTCACTTCTATAAATCATTGTTGTAATATTGTTAAAAATTCTGATGTGGGCAGCACATGTCTTTCCCTACAGACTCATATTCACGTTCTCTTTATTTCTTTAATAATAATTTGAGTTTATCTGCACAAAATAACAGCTATAAGTATTTCAAATGACATTGAATTTACACGTTAAACTTAAATTTGGTTCATATGTGATAGCTGAACTTATTGTCAAAAGTGGCGTAGCGAAAACGCGAAAATACTAGAATATCTCAAGAACGGCTAGTCTTAGAGTAATGGGGTTAGTCTTACTTTTTGTTGTCAAAAATCACGTATAAAATAGAAATTTAATTGATATAATTGAGCACACGTAGTCCTTTATTTTTATATTTAACGATTTTTGCGGGCCATTTCGCAAAAATAGCCCGTTTCTTTTTCCTGAATCGTACTAGAATAACCTACAAATGATTTATGTACCAAATTTTGTTAAATTTGGTTTATAAATCACTTGTAGGTCATTGAAATATTATACACCAAATTTTGTTAAATTTGTTCCATTAGTTTTTAGCTAGAGTGGATAAAGGCAATTTCTGCCGGTCATTTCGCAAAGAAGGCAGATTTTTTTAATACTAATCGTACTATAATCTAATGAACATCAGGATTTCCCACAAAACACATACCTACCAAATTTTATGAAATTAGGTCCATTAGTTTTTCAATTAGAGTGGATGTAATATCCCCACAGACGCACAGAAACATATACAGATACGCTCTTATACACACAGACGTCTTCCTAAAAATAGTTTTTTTGTGTTCTAGAAGTCTTAAAACGTGTAGATCCTTCGAAAATTCGAGTTCCGATCTTCGGCACGATTCCAATACTTTGAATACATATACACACACACACACATATATTATCTGCGTATATGTGTATTATCTGTGCATCTAAATTCCGTGCCTATGCAATTACAATAGTTGTGATTTTAAATGATCCCTAAACTTTCATTATTTCTTCAACGAAGCCTAATTTTAACTTATGCAGAATGCAAATATCTGAAGCGATTGTAAGGTGAGTTATATAAGAATTGCTGAATTTTTTTCACACAAAATTATTTAGCTCTGGAATCTGGAATACAAATTATATGAATGAAATATTCATTGATTTTGCATAGAGAATCAGATGATTTATATTTCGATACAGTTTTAAATATTTAAGTATAACAAATTACTGTAGTACTGTGATAATGTTAACGATATCACCACTGAATGTATCACATTTTAAAAATTTTTAAATGAAATTGCATTTCAGTTGGAAAGTGTTTCATAATCAATGCTTATGCATGATTGATCTTTCTTGTTTCTCTCACACGTGTACACGCACACGCACGCCAACAAACGCATGCTTATACATACACGAACGAGCACACACGTACCACATATGCACAGAAATGCCTGACTAAAAATGTGTTTATGTCCTAAGGTGCTAAACTTTTAAATACTAGTATTTGAATTTTCAAAACATAAAATGATTTGTCAAAAATGCAAGATTGTTCTATTTTTCGACAATTACACTGCCCATTGTTGTGTTCTGAAATTGAACTCAATTAATGTTGAGTTTCTGCCTGCAAACACTATACCAAAATTTCAGCCTTTGTCCCATGCCCGTTTTTACAGAGGTGTAATACTGCTTTTCTAACAGTATTTGTACATGTATTAAAGTGAATTATCGGCATCAAGATGCGAGAGAAAACATTGCTAGATTTAAAGTTTGCTTAACACCTTCTGTATTGTATAAGTAGGCGCTATCTTTAATGAATATCATAAGAACATTTATCGAGTTCAGTCCGGATATGACTTTTGGAACTTTTCACGAAATTGACTACGTGAAAACTGTTATTTTGCAGGAAAGAACCAAAATTAGGCAACAACATGTTTCGGATAATGTTTTCGAACAATTAATATGTGTTCGACAAAATGCGTTTTTCTGCAGAAAATCAATTTAAAATGTTCACATGTATAATAAGTACCTAAATACTGTATTGCATGAACGTATTCATATGCTTCATCTTATAATAATCTAAAGTATCTTGAATTTCTTTCCGTAGGGTAAGTCAATTATACAGGGTGTTTCAAAATGATTGACCCGATTTCAAATAGCTTTATTTTGAAACTTACAAACCTACGTTGAAAACTTATACATGAAATTAAAGGGAAAATGTCGAAGTTTTGTCTATAAGTTTTCGGTATGAACTCCTTCAGTTTCACGAACAATGTCAAGGCGATAATCAAATTCTCGCCCGACTTGATCCAGCATATCCTGTGCCACCGTCGCCATAGCTGCAGTGATGCGGTTTTTGAAATCACGCAGGTTTGTGGATGCAGGGTGCAGGAACACAGTGTCCTTTATGTATCCCCCAAAAAGAAAATCAATCGGCGTCAGATCCGGCGATCTGGGAGACCAGTTTGCTAATGCCAAATCTATAGGTCCACTAAGACCAATCAACGATGAGGAAGAACTTTGTTAAGGTAACGGCGACCGTTCAAATTCCAGTGAGACGGATCGCCATCTTGTCGGAAAATGTAATAAGTGGAATTTTCTTTCAATTGCGGAAATAACCAGATCTATAACATATCCAGGTAGGTGTCTCCAGTTACTGTGCTGTCGAAAAAAAAGGAAGACTCATAAATCCTTGTTCGAGACATGGCACAGGAAACGTTAACTTCGGGTGAATTGCGCATATGTTCAATTACTGTATGCGGGTTTTCAGTGCCTCATATTCTAAGATTGTGATGCTTTACTTTGCCACTTACATGAAAAGTCGCTTTGCCACTGAAGACCAATCGAGAAAAAATGATTCCTAGTTCTAGACTGGCTCGCCTCATTGACTTCATTGGGATGGAAGAATTCGCTGATCCTTTGCACATTTTCTTCAGATAAATTCTGACGTCCTGCGATGTTGCTTTGCACACACTTCCTGTTTGTTCGAATTGCTGATACCATCTACGAGTGATCTTACCACATGGCGGTGTTCAATTATGTAACGTCTACGGATCGGACGTTGAACGGTAATTACCGATTTATATTTCGAAAACTGCAACACGCAAAACTTTTTTCTGCTGCACAGTCGACATTTTCGAAAACAATTTACTGTCTATAGCGATATAATCACGTTCCAGACGAGTTTGATTGGTGAGAAATCAGGAGAAACTGGTGGTCAGGGAAGCATCTGGGTACCTTGCAGGGCATGTTGGCTAACGCGAGCTGAGTGTAATCAGGCGTTATTCTGTTGGTAAATGAAATTGGGCAGTACATCATCCACGTATCGTTGGGCCATCACAGTGTGCTCAATACAGGCCAGAGATGACCTGTTATCGTCGGCGATGGCTCTCCAAACCATGATGCCGCGTTATCGCGCGGAGTATCGTTCCACAGATGCGGTTGGATTGCACCCGTCACCACTTCGGCGCTAGACTCGTACACGGTGACTGTCATTGCTAAAATAGAAGCGTGACTCGTCTGAGAACATGGCCCTGTGCCATCCCCCCGTCCACGTAGCTATATCCCGATAACATTGCAAACAGAGGCGTCTGTGCTGTTCAATTAATAGTAGTCTTCTTAACGGGAGCCAAGAGTGCAAGTTGCCAATCAGCGGATAATGGGGTTGGTCGATATGGGAGCATCAAGGTTGTCCTGCAAATGCTGCAAAAGAGCGACGGAAGTGGCCTGCGGTGCCACCAACGCTTGTCGACGCATGCGTCGGTCCACGCGTGCTGAGGTCGCTCTGGTCGTACTGGCACCCCTCACACGTGCCACATCCCTTTGTTCCAACTGTCTTCGCCACAGCAGGTTCACCGTGGACGCGTGTAGATGCCTGACTGCTGAGATTAAACGTATGGTCCAGCCTGCCTTTCCGAGTCCAATCACCATACCTCTCGTGAAATCGCCTGTCTGCTGGAACTGCCCCGGTTGGCGGCGGTCTAGCACTCTCTGTTACTTCACGTTTCCTCTGAGACCAAAAAACTGCAAAATGATTTCTTTCTCAGACAGAGAGGAACGATCATTGCCGGTTTATCAGTTTTCTCCCCTTATATCTCACTAAACATGCACGGGATAGTTGCGTATTTCGCATCATTTACATAACCCGGTGAGCTGCGTCTGCCCTGCAATTTGCATATTTTCCTGCCCAATCCTCCTTGGTGCCTCATTTTCACTGTCACGTAGTATATATATATATATATATATATATATATATATATATATATATATATATATATATATATATATATATATATATATATATATTTATATATATATAAATATATATATATATATATATATATATATATATATATATATATATATATATATATATATATCTTAAATAATAAAAGGCAATGTCTGCGTGTCTGTCTTATACACTATACGTTCAGCGACCGCGCGTCAGAGAGCTACGAAATTTGGCAATCGGAGACCCGGGGGGGGGGGGAGGGGACACGTGAAAACCGATTTTTAAAACTTTAATTATTTTTTTTTATTTAATGTTTTATGCGATTTCGACCGTTTTTTGCCCTTTTTTCTCCACGATGCGGACATCGTAGAAAAAAACAAATCACACCACCGGAAAGAGCAGACAATTGCGAGTAAAAATATACCAATTTCAACTCTCAATTTCGATTTCTAATATTTTTTAAAGATTTTAAAACAAAAGTCACTTTCGGCTCAAAAAAACGATTTTTGGTTTTAAATTCTCGCATAGTGAAAAGTACTCATAATTTTGACTAATAATTTACATTTTTAGAAATCTGAAATATCTGGCATTCTTACAAGTCTAATCTGGTCCCAAAATAATGAAAATTGCCTTCAGGATCGCAATTTTAAAGACGGCATGATTTTAAATTTCTCGGCTATCGGCTCAGTTCTTCAACGGCATTTTCCCCCATCTGCAGTAGTTTCTTCCCCGCCTCCATGGAGACCGGGCTTTCGGTTTTAAATGAATTAAGAGCCTAGCATAAGTGTTGTATACATCGGGCGAAATTATTATATTTATATGATATTTTAAATGGATATTTTCAAATGGATATTTTAAATAATTTAAATGATTGAATTATGGTTGTTTGAATTGTGGTGATGTATTTGAAATTATTATATTTATGGATTGGTGGAACGATATTGATGATTTTTTGATTTTAAATGGATATTTTAATTTAAGGATATTTTAAATGATGGAACGATGGAACGAGGATGGTGGAATTAAGGGCCTAGCATATGGTCATTATAAAATTTAAATTAGCGCGCTGGAAGTTAGCGCGCGAGAATTGCACTCGGTAGGCCTGGGTTCGATTCCCGCCACTGATGCGGAGCACGATCACGTTAAACAAATGGGTCGATAATTCCTTCCGAGAGGTTTGTGGCAGGGAAAGGAGGGTACCGTCTCTGTGGATGCATCCCCCACTGGGTTCCGGCCCAAATTGGGTGAATAAAAAGAAGGTTATGGAGATTGCCGCGGAGGGCGCGGTAGCCCAGTGATTAGCGCGCGGGAATTGCACTCGGTAGGTTCGGGTTCGATTCCCGACACTGCCAAAACTGCCGCCGTGTTCAGGCGGAGTACGATCACGTTAAACATGTGGGATCGTAAGTCCTTCCGAGAGGTTGGTGGTAGGGGATGGAGGGTATGGTCCCTGTGGATGCCTCCCCCACTGAGTTCCGGTCTAAATTGTGTGGCACTTCCTGGCCCTCCAAACAGTTATCCTACACCTTACTGGTAGCTCGCGCCATCGAGTGTGCACGGTTAGAATTTGTCACGGTCAGAATTTTCAAGGGTAGCGAACAGGCTGGTCGCCAAAGGCGGCTAGTAAATAATAAAAGGCAATGTCTGTGTGTGTGTCTTATACACTATACGTTCAGCGACCGCGCGTCGGAGAGCTACAAAATTTGGCAATCGGAAACCCCGGGGGGGAGGGGACACGTGAAAACCGATTTTTAAATTTTAATTTTTTTTTTTGTTATTTAATGGTTTATGCGATTTCGACCGTTTGTTGCCCTTTTTTTTCTCCACGATCCAGACGTCGCAGAAAAAACAAATCACACCACCGGAAAGAGCAGACACTTGCGTGTAAAAATATATCAATTCCAAATTTCAATTTCGATTTCTAATATTTTTTAAAGATTTTAAAACAAAAGTCATTTTTGGTTCAAATAAACCAACTTTCATTTTTAAGTCCTTCTATAGTAAAAACTACTCATAATTTCGACTAATAATTTACATTTTCAGAAAGCTCAAAGATCTGGCATTCTTAAAAGTCCAATTCGGTCAAGAAATAATGGAAATTGCCCACAGGATCGCAATTTTAAAGACATCATGATTTTATATTTCTCAGCGAATATCCGATTCTTCCCCGACAGCCCCGCCCCAAAATGGAGGGCATTAAGCCGTTGCATGAGGTTAGAGTGATATTTTAAATTTAAATGACAGAATAAAGAGCTTAGCGTATGATCATTATAAAATTTAAATGATTGGATTAAGGTGAATTAAATTGTGGTGATGTATTGTATACATCGGGTGAAATTATTATATTTATATTTTAAATGATAGAACGATATGGATTTTTTAAATAAATATTTTAAGGTATGGATATTTAAAATGAATATTTTAATTTATGGATATTTTAAATGGATATATGGAAATATGGAATGAGGATATTTTAAATGATATTAATAAAAAGCTTAAACACTGAAGAAACAAAAAAATAAACAAAAAGAAAAATATGGAGGTTTTCGCGATTCCTTAAAATTTCATTATTAGTTTTAACGTCATTAAACTAAACCAAACTTTGTTAACTCCATGGGGTTGAGGGCGCGGTAGTCCAGTGGTTTGCGCGCGAGAATTGCACTCAGTAGGCCCGGGTTCGATTCCCGCCATTGCCAAAACTGCAGTCGTGTTCACGCGGATTACGATCACGTTAAACATGTGGGTTCGTAAGTCCATCCGAGAGGTTGGTGATAGGGGAAGTAGGATACGGTCCCTGTGGATGCCTCTCCCACAGAGTTCCAGTCTATATTGGGTGAATAAAAGGAAAGTTATGGAGATTGTCGGGGAGGGCGCGGTGGCCCAGTGGTTAGCGCGCGGGAATTGCACTCGGTTGGCTCGGGTTCGATTCCCGCCACTGCCAAAACTGCTGCCGTCTTCAAGCGAAGTACAATCGCGCTAAACTTGTGGATCCGTAAGTCCTCCTGAGAGATTGGTAGTAGGGGAATGAGGGTACGACCCTGTGGATGCCTCCCGCACAGGGTTCAGGTCTAAATTGAGTGAATAAAAAGAAAGTTGTGGAGATTGTCGCGGAGGGCGCGATAGCACAGTGGTAGGCGCAGGCGCGCGGGAATTGCACTCGGTAGGTCCTGGTTTGATTCCCGCCACTGTCAAAACTGCCGCAGTGTTCACGCGGAGTACGATTACGTTAAAACAGTGGGACTGTAAGTCCTTCCGAAATGTTCGTGGTAGCAGAAGGAGGGTACGGTCCCTGTGGATGCCTCCCCCACTGGGTTCACCGGTCTAAATTGGGTGGCACTTCCTGGCCATCCAAACAGTTACCTTACATCTTTCTGGTAGGTCGCGCCAGCGAGTTTGCCACGGTCAGAATTTTCAAGGTTAGCGAACAGACTGGTAGTCAAAGGCGGCTAGTATATATATATATATATATATATATATATATATATATATATATATATATATACATACCATACAAATGTTTAGTCAAATATATCTATTACAAGAAATTTTACAACTGAAAAATGCCCATATTATCATAGGCGAATTGCAGCTCATACAATATATGCACTAATATGGAATCAAATGATTAAGAAATGAAAAAAGAACAAAAGGAGAATGGGGATGCTTACAGGGCAGTTGACCGGTCAAGGAGGATTACGACTCCTTTTTCCCGGTTGAAGCACGCTTTTAATCCCAGGAAACGTGACAGGAACCAGACTCGTCTGAAGCAATCCTCCACATGCCGACATTGGAAAAGCTAAATCCAATCCATTGAAAACCGAACATGAAGACCCAGATCGATAAAATGAAACAATACGAATAGCAATACAACACAGATGTCTATACGACCTATACCATCCATATCAACACTGACTTTCCATTACGTGCAAGTCCGTATATAACATGTTGCAGTTAAGATTCGTGTTATCGTTAAGCTTCTTGCATACAGCGTGATGTAACTATAATATCTCATAGAATTTTGCATAAAAGTTCTTAACATATATTTTTTGTAGGATTTTTCATAATAATGCTTTAGAAAATGTATCGGATATAGCTGTTTTGTCGCTTCACGTACCAAATTACGTTCACATATAATGTGTTCAGTCTTGGTTGCATTTATTCTTTTAATTCTGTTAAGATGATGGAGTATTAAGTTACATAGTACTCCTATGCTCAAGTTGGTATTCCAGTTGATGATATAGTTTATGCTGACATCAAAAGTCGTTCTTTTATCATACATTTTAAAACAAATACTTTCTTTTTTGTCGTAATAAATGCTTATATCTAAAAACTATATTATATCCTCCCTCACTTGTTTTGTTTCGATCAATTCCAAATTTGCGGGATAAAAGCTAAAGTTAAATTGATAATTACTTTCAAAATTTCCAATAAGCACGTCATCCACGAATCTGAAAAATTGTTTATAGAATGAATCTCCGTTGTAAAGCAAATTTTCATATAAAATGAATTTGATGAGATTTTTGTATCTATTGATGTTGATAAATAGATGTAAATTGTAGTCATAAAATTTTTCGATCATGATCTCAAATAGATTCTTTAATTTTATGTTATTGAATAAGTCTTTAAAATCGTAGCTTTTAAGGTATAATCTGTCTGGTATCTTGCTTAACTTTTCTATAACTTCATTACTATTTGATACCATTACTGTACCACTTGATTTTATTTTCTTCATTGTAGGTCTTAAAATATTCAATAGGATAGTATTAGTCTTAGTCAAATAAGTTCCACATCCCACAGTTACCGGTCTAAATTTGACGGGTGACATGCATTTTCGGTATTAATACCAGGTATGGAAATTTGTTTGTATTGTTTTCAATACCGATCCGTTTATACAATGCAGTGATTTTGTTTTCATTTGCTTATTTAGATAAAATATTTAGTTTATACATTGTTTCATTGTTATAACACTTTTTTAATTGATCTACATAGTATGTTTTGCAAGTAAATGCATAGTTTGAGGTAACTTTGTCCATATAGGTGAACACGTACTTATTTTAAAACACATCCAACTGGTTTTTGTCCAGTTTGTAATTAGTAATTTTATGTTGTCGGTTTTTTAATATAGATTAAAATCATTTAAAACTGCATCCTTCCATCCTTGAAAGGTTCCCATTGGAAAACTGTATTTCACAGCTAGTTTTTGAATAAAATCATCGATATCTTTTTTAAAAAGGTTTTCGCAATTGTAAAAATTCTGAAATTTGAACTTAGTGCCAATTGTAAAGATTCTTTAAAATCCAAACCACTTGCAACTTCTAAATCACCGTTAACAATGTGGCCATGATCTCTATTACGAAATCTTCTTGTTTCACAATTACATATCAAATCATCATTTTTGTCCAACTGTCTTCCGATCATGTTATAATTGAAGATTTTACGTCCATTAGTTTTCACGTATCGATATGTTATACAAACTTCGGTCTTTTTTATCGGTAGGAGATAGTTACATGTTTTCAAAATTGTCTTATATGGTATTGCATTAAAATTCTTATTACAAAAAGTTGTAATTAGATATTCCTTCTTATTAAGATTATTACTATTTTGTTCTAGCATAATTTCCATTTTCTTTGCTTTTAATTCAAACATATCGTAAAAAATTGAAAATGTTTGCTGTAAAGATATGATCGACTTTAACGTTATCTTGCATAATGAGGTCTTTCATCCATTCCATCCATAAATAATATAGGAATTTTTTCTTTATTCCGAACATTTTATTTTTAATCCAAATTTCTTTTATTGTTTTATATGTCTTGATTTCTTCTATAAATTGTTTGAGGTTATTTAGAATAACTTCAAATTTTTCTGTTTTGTGCCTACCTCCTCGTTTACCACGAGTTGCTTTATGTTCTTTATTTTCATATACGGGAGATTGTTTTACATCTGTACTGTAGTCCAGATTGTGCGTGTTATTAAAGTTGATGGTATTTAATCCATACGGGTATACAGTTTTATATTGTTGTATATGCTTATTTTCCCACCAAAGTCTTTCGTTATGATCTTTTACAATATCGAGAATTGTTACTCTAACATTTTCAAATCCGTGTTCCGAAAAGTGGTTTAACTCCAAGTTGGTATCAAAGGCCGTATTATTTTTCACTTTATTAACTTGAATCCTATGCAAATTGATCCTCATATTGAGATTATTTTTGCTTTGGCCTATATATTTCATGCCACAAACACTGCAGCATAAGCAATATACGCAATTATATACTTTGCAGAATGTTTTATATTTGGATTTGTCAAGGGTGATTTGTCTGGAATTAGCACTAGGACACAATTTACAACGTTTAGATTTACAAAGTAGATATTTAAAATATTTCATGTTCTTATGATAAAATACTTTATCGCTGGCGGTATTTGTTTTCAAAGTGTTCTTTTTGTAACACTTGTCGTTTTTATCAATAGGTAATGCACACACGTTATTTTGTTTTCACACTACATCAATAATTGCAGGTTTGAAGTATCGTAGTATATAGTTCATAGCCATAGGTCACTTGATACCGATCCTACAGATACTTTTATTGCTGTATTCCTGGGCCATTGTAAAAATATTATTAAAAGTATTATTCACAACGTTGTCAGTCGCTAAATATATAGGTTGTAAATATCATATAGTTTAAGGCGCTGACAGTGAATTTTATGCATTCTCAGTATTTACATACCATATCATTGTAAAATTTATCATATACACATTGTGATTCATTTTGCTCATGACTCATAAAAACAAAAACCATTCCAAATTCTGCGTAGATGAGTGGAAATATTTTTACAATATCTATTAGTTTTTTTGTTTCCATATACATATTCTATACTTTAAGTATACGACATATGTAATAGAGTTTATTTTTTATTTATTTTTTTTGTAGAGACTTTCAAAAACTTCTCGTCATAGACATTAATACATTAAAACATATATACAAAACGTTTATGTTATAAAAGTATAAAATGTAGGTTAAAAGACAGATACAACATTATTAACGTTATTGTCATAGATATATCAAAGTTTCGTGCGATCAAAATCTTAAAATGTTTCAGTATAGCTATATACCCCTAAGTGTACAATAACTCTTAAATGTTGTCAAGTACAAACTTTAAGCCACAAACTGCAATTATGTATTCCTAGTCCGACATACGGAAGACCACTCCAAACACGTCATTAGTCCGAGACGTTCCCCGAATAGAAAGATGCCAACTCTAAACAACACCACTCAAAACATTAAAAAGCCATAACAGAAAATCCAAAAGCGAATTGCAGCTCTTAAAATCTTCCATACAATACCATACACATGTTTAGTCAAATATAACTATTACAAGAAATTTTACAACTGAAAAATGCCCATATTATCATAGGCGCATTGCAGCTCATGCGATATATGCACTAATATGGAATTAAATGATTAAGAAATGAAAAAAAAGAATAAAAGTAGAATGAGGGTGCTTACAGGGAAGTCGAACGGCCAAGGGGGTTAAGACCTCTTGTTCCCAGTTGAAGCACCCTTTAATCCCAGGAAACGTTCCCGGAACCAGACTCGTCTGAAGCAATCCTCCACATGCCGACATTGGAAAAGCAAAATCCAGTCCATTGAAAACCGAACATGAAGACCCAGATCGATAAATGGAACAATACGAATAGCAAGACAACATGGATGTCTATACGACCTATACCATCCATATCAACACTGACTTTTCATTACATGCAAGTCCGTATATAACATGTTACGGTTAAGATTGGTGTTACGGTTAAGCTTCTTGCATACAGCATGACGTCACTATAATAGCTCTTAGAATTTTGCATAAAAGTTCTTATCGTACTTTTTGTATGGTTTTTCATAATAATGCTTTAGAAAATGTATCGGATATAGCTGTTTTGTCGCTTCACTTACCAAATTACGTTCACATATAATGTGTTCAGTCTTGGTTGCATTTATTCTTTTAATTCTGTTAAGATGATTGAGTATTAAGTTACGTATTACTCCTATGCTCAAGTTGGTATTCCAGTTGATGATATAGTTTATGCTGACATCAAAAGTCGTTCTTTTATCATACATTTTAAAACAAATACTTTCTTTTTTGTCGTAATAAATGATTATATCTAAAAACTGTATTTTATCTGCCCTCACTTGTTTTGTTTCGATCAATTCCAAATTTGCGGGATAAAGCTGAAGTTAGATTGATAATTAATTTCAAAATTTCCAATAAGCACGTCATCCACGAATCTTAAAAAGGGAATTTCATTTAGATAATAGTTCCGATCTCGTATTATACGCAATAATATATAACGAAATAAATATTCTCGTCTCCGATCCTCTCGCAATATGCGAAATTATATACTTTGCAGAATGCTTTATATTAGGATTTGTGAAGGGTGATTTGTCTGGAATCAGCACTAGGACACAATTTACAACGTTTAGTACAACACAATTTACAACAACAAATCCTATCAAAAAGTTCAAGGTATCACCATGGCGGGTGGCTGCTCCTCCATGTTGGTCGATATATATTTGAATAAATATTTATCGGCCAATTATATATATATATATATATATATATATATATATATATATATATATATATATATATATATATATATACAGAGAGAGAGAGAGAGAGAGAGAGAGAGAGAGAGAGAGAGAGAGAGAGAAACAGTCGAAGTCGGTTGCAGGATTAATTTGTTGAGAACGAGGAAATTAATCCTTAATTTCATAATACACTTGCATATGAAACTCCTATGGTGCTACACGACGAAACAACGTTTGACATTCGGGGGTCCAAAATCCCTTTTTATAAGGAGCGGAGGTTATCTCTCTCACTTTTAAAGATAGATAAAAATTCAATTATAAAGGTGTAGAGAGTTGCCAAATTAATACAAAAATGTGTTTGTTCTGCAGGTAAAGCTGCAAATAACAGTTCAAAAAGATATTTTTTAAAACATGAAATTCCGTAACTTGTAAAGTGGTCTGGTGACAGTTGTCTAACTTGAATGCTAACTATTTTATTTGACAGACAATTTGTCGGTAAACATTATCGTAATCAACGCCAGAAGATTACATAAATTTATCTGAGATTGGAAGGACATTCCATCTGCTGTATTGAATCCATATCTTATGTATTTGTCACTTCCTTCTACCTCTATTTTAATTTTTTGAGCCATGTCTACTATGCTTACTAATGATGATTGGAGTCATGTTGTCTTTAGCAACGAATTCCGCTCCCCTCTCCCTGCTTATGACAACTGGTCACGTGTGTGAAGGAGAAAAGGCCCGAGTCCCGATTCAGCTTCTATTGTAGAGCGATACACGTCCATCACACGTGATGTAACTGTCTGAAGAGCCATTTTGTGAGTCAGTAGATCTACTTTAGTTGTGCTGCAAGCCAATTTGACGGCTTGCTTGTACGTCGACGATATTATACAGCCGATTGTTCTATTATGCTGTCAAGCCACCCAGGTCCTGTTTACAAACAAGACAACGTTTGACCACATACTGCACCACTTTTTCAACAATATATTCGACGATTTATTACTCTTCCATGGTCATGCATGTCCTACCACCAATAGCACACGTTTGGGTTGACAGTTGGAGCCTTCTCAGAATACCACTGAATTAGTTAACCGCAACACATTAGTTGCGGGGCGCGGTAGCCCATTGGTTAGCGCGCTGGAGTTGCACTCGGTAGGCCCGGGTTCGATTCCAGCCACTGCCAAAACTGCCGCCGTGTTCATGCGGAGTACGATCACGTTAAACATGTGGGTCCGAAAGTCCTTCCGAGAGGTTGGTGGTAGGGGAAGGAGGGTACGGTCCCTGTGGATGCCTCCCCCACTGGGTTCCGGTCTAAATTGGGTGGCACTTCCCGACCGTCCAAACAGTTACCTTACACCTTTCTGGTAGGTCGGACGGTCTGGGTTTCAACAACAACAACAACATTAGTTGCAACATTTGTGAAAGAATCTTTCGCAGAGGGACCTAAGCAAATTAACTGACTCTATGCCGCACTAAATATCAGCATGCGTAGCTACCATGGGAGGACTTACCACTTACTAAAATATCACTTTCTTGTTTCCACCGATGCTTAATAAACCGTTTTTGCTACCAAAATCTAATCATTTTTATATCTCCTCAAAAGATACATACGTAACGATTTTCGCGGCTGTAACAAGATTCCTTATGGGTAGATACATATTTTTTTGAAACAGTATATATATATATATATATATATATATTCAACTAATTACATTAAATAGATTGGATATATATAATCCTGTTTGTAAAAATTGCAACACCATAAAGAAATCATAAGAATGGGATGAAATGTATTCTACAAACGACCTGTATTGATACAAATAAATGATTCATTTTCCAAACAAAGCAAAAGAACAATATTACATGTCGAAAATCAGCATTTGATAAAGCCACCAGCCACCATGCTCTGCAATATGTGCTACTATACGACGTGACATCGAATCAAACATATTTTGAATTTCTAATTGACGAAGATCATTCGAAATAGCTTTTATCCGAACTCAAAGGCTAGCTGCATTAGCAACGGACGCGTGTCTCAAGCAAGACGCCGACCGACGAAATCCAAGACATGTTCAATAGTCGACATATATATGGTGAATAAGCAAATCAAGGAAGAATCTGTATCTATTGTGTTTAAAAGAAGTCTTGAACATTCCTAGTAACATGCGGGTGGATATTGTCCTGTTAAAATACAACACTAAGAATACGTTGAAGGAAGGGTATGACTTCGGGCTCCATAACTTATCTGATGTACAGGTTGCTGTTGGGATTACTCACAATTCTTAGCTACTGAGATTGTCCAAGATACCCAATGACGCCCCAGATCATCACGCTTGGCGTTGGTCCAGTATGAAGTGGGTTAATGCACTCCGAAAGGTGGCGTTCACCGCTGTAGCATCTAACGTGGATACGGTCATCACTGTACTCCAAATTAAAGCGGGATTCATTGGGAAATACGACTTGTTGCCAATCGGCACGGCAGTGCCTATGTTGACGTGCCCATTATAACCGCAGGCAGCGATGGTTTCGCGTCAAGAGAATCATTTACAAAGGAATTCTTGCACGTAGTCCACCGTGCAGCAGACGCCTACGAATTGTTGGAACAGACAATGGCATATTTGTAGCAGTGATCCAACATCCTGCCAACTGTCGAAATGAATCTGTATGGTCCATCACTGCTATGCTGCTCAGGTGTCTATCATCCATTGCTGATGTAGCATTTCGTCATCCTCTGCAGATTTGCGACTCATCCGGTTCCCTTCAGTCCACTTCTTTCACATTCGCATCACTGTCGTGGCATTGTGCTCCATACGAGCTGCAAGCAATATAAGAAAACCCCACTTCACGAAGGCCGTTTTTTCGTCCCCATTCAAAATCAGTAACTTGCTCCATATGTAGCCCTCTGTCGCCGTAAAAGCATAATGATTTCTCACGAAATGTTCACCTCTGGCAAACAACCGTAGACTATTTACAACGTCCCGCTGCATCTCTCTTTTCATACGGCTATAAAAGCAGTTCAGAGGGCGCTGCTCAGTCCACGCATACGCGGGGACTCAGAACTTCTAATCTTCGAATCGTTTGCATAGCACACCCTAATTTGCGTTTGCTTTAAGTTTCATCTCAATCGCGTGATTCCTTTATGGTGTTGCAAATTTTACAAGCTTGAGTATATATATATATATATATATATATATATACCTACACACACACATATATATATATATATATATATATATATATATAAATCTTCTAGAATTGAGTAATTAAATTATATTTTTGCAATTCTGTTGTATTATTTGAATTTAACTCATTATTTCAATGTGGGTATTGCCAATAGTACAATATTTTGAATTTTAACTCGAAGTAAATTGCTGTCATCCATAATATACCGTGCATCTAATTATGCTTAATTATGTCTAACTACTATTTCTTCATACTCCCTTGTAACACTAAATCATTAATAATTATCTTTAACGAACTTGAAGATGTATTTTTAAGAATCAGTAATTATAATATTCTACTCGTCCTTCCCTGCACATATATTGATCGTACACTGTTCTACTTCCACTTTTTCACCCTAAAAAGTGTCTCTCCTTTTTTACGAAGGTATGCGTCTCGTGGTTCAATATTTTGAGCAGCATGCATTCTTTACATTTTGGAAAATGTATTTCCCTTTTATTTATTTTTTCATGCTTTCGTAAGAGGTCTGGAGAAAGGTTGAAAACGACAGGATAGTTTCAGAAATACTGCGTATGTAAAATAGTGAAAATAAAATTTGCATTTCTGCAGCGGAAGAAACTGAAACAGAAAACATACTTTTTGAATACTTTCAACTGTAATAGGTATTCTACGTAAGGAAAGATC
This sequence comes from Amaurobius ferox, assembly GCA_951213105.1. Lineage (NCBI taxonomy): Eukaryota > Metazoa > Arthropoda > Arachnida > Araneae > Amaurobiidae > Amaurobius > Amaurobius ferox. The sequence continues at coordinate 9,438,066 of OX578144.1, forward strand.
AATTCGTTATAAAGTAGAATAAAATAGCGGAACTTCGAGGATCCACTCAACTTTTGCAAAAAAATTGTCTTGATATATTATGCAAATCTAGCTCTCTCATAATCATAACAATGAACTAATATAAATTCTTGCGATCTGATGCTGTTATTTTACATTTATTGTGATGAGAAAATCGTCTTCAAATCAAGATTATATAAAGGTCAAATTAAGATTATATAAAGGTCAAATCAAGATTATATAAAGGTCAAATTGAGATTATATAAAGGTCAAATTGATATTATATAAAGGACAAATTGAGATTATATAAATGTCAAACTGAGATTATATAAAGGTCAAATTAAGATTATATAAAGGTCTTATTAAGATTATATAAAGGCCAAATTAAGATTATATAAAGGTCAAATGGAGATTATATAAAGGTCAAATTGAGATTATATAAATGTCAAACTGAGATTATATAAAGGTCAAATTAAGATTATATAAAGTTCAAATTAATATTATATAAAGGTTAAATCAAGATTATATAAACGTCAAATTGAGATTATATAAAGGTCTAATTGAGATTATATAAAGGACAAATTGAGATTATATAAAGGTCAAATTGAGATTATATAAAGGTCAAATTGATGTTATATAAAGGTCAACCTGAGATTATATAAAGGTCAAATTAAGATTATATAAAAGTCAAATTAAGATTATATAAAGGCCAAATTAAGATTATATAAAGGTCAAATTGAGATTATATAAAGGTCAAACTGAGATTATATAAAAGTCAAATTAAGATTATATAAAGGTCACATTAATATTATATAAAGATCAAATCAAGATTATATAAAGGTCAAATTAAGATTATATAAAGGTCAAATTAAGATTATATAAACTTAATTTGATCTCGTAATATTGTGTACATAAATTTCTGCATTGGGCAAATAAGCCGCATATTTCCGCACTCCTGCGTCCACCTATAAAAGAACATGCCCAAAAAATAAACATTAATTGCAGACTACTTATAGAAGACATCTTTGTTTTGCTTTACTTAATTATGTTTTTTAAAAACATGTACTTTTCATTGATATATTCAATTTATAACTTTACAACTCGTATTGAATTTAATTTCGTTTTCAGTTTCAATTTAAATTGAAAGCGAGTGTGATGACGGAGTGGTAATTTTACAATAAATTGATTCTTAAAAACGCGAATATCTCATAAGAGCAAATGGAGCATCTGCTGTGGATGCCATATGTGTCGCAGGCTCCTTTGGTCGAATCATCTTAGCCAGGATCATCTTCAAGGGAGGCAGCAGATCGGCTTGTTATATATACCGACTTTTATTTTAACACTTCTTTGCGACGATCATCATCAACTTTTTACTCAGGGACAATCACTTCGATTCTCTATATTTTTATCAATCCAATTCTTAAAATCCTACGGATTTCTTGTACTAAATATTGACTTGCTCTGCTGGCTCATCCATCATTCTTCCCCGCTGGGTCCATTGACTGGTGGTACACATATGTATCCCTATAGCTTGCCTCCCATTGACCGTCGAACTAATGCGAGAAAGTTGTCACTGCCGGAGATACACTGGGATGGACTACTTTTTCTTCTTCGACCCAGACCGTCCGACCTACCAGAAAGATATGAGGTATATGTTTGGACGGCCGGGAAGTGCCACTAAATATTGACCGGAACCCAGTCGGAGAGGCATCCAAAGGGGCCGTACCCTCCTTCCCTAAGGTGCGGAACTGCTTGATTTCCTAAGTATCACGGGCCCTTCAATGGTAATTATTTATTTCCCCAGATAAATTTATTTTAATTATCTGTCATCTACTAACTGCCATCTGACTGAGTTTATTGTTTGACGCTTATAAAGTACATTGCCACCTTCTGAAATCTGTTGTTTGACGTCATTAATTGCCTTACAGGCTGCAATAATTCAAAATGACCAAGAAAACGAACTTAAGTCATCACATTATTTTAAAATATTCGAAAAGAAAATGTTTTTTGTTGTTATTTTGATACCATTTGCAACCATACAGTTAATCTACGTTTTTTGTCCCCGACCATACAACCATAAGTATTAACGGGAATTACCATTTTACTACTAAAACGTGATTGCGTATGTATGTGAACGCTTTTCCGAAGCCACTACTTGGCCTAAAAGGTCACAGTTTGTTTTAAAACGGTGATAACGAACCAAAGGTGTGTTATCTATGTTCAAAAAATAAAAAAAATGCGATAGATTTTTTAATATTTGTGAAAAACTCATTTTTCTGTGTTAATCGCCTATATATGTATGTGAACGCTAAACCAAAGCCTCTACTTAGTTTAGAGGGTCGTGGTTTATGTTAACACGTAGATATCGACCAGAGGATGCTATTACAATTAAAAAGATCTAAACGGTAACATTCAGTTACATAGACAAGAAATTTGGTTTTGTAGATATTCAATCATAAAACACACGTTTTTTAGTCGTGCTAATTAATCCTGCTCTTTGCTAGAAAATTATAGGGTGTAAATAAATTAGAATATAACTTTTATGTGGCAGAATATGCTGAAATGATACTGACTGATGCTGTCTGATTTCAATGTTGTAAAGAGACAATTGAAATGTAAATATAGAAACTATTTTGTAGGGAAATTTTAGGGGTGATAATATCTTATTGGCTAAAGAATATTTACTACTGCTGACCTCCCCAATTTTAGTGAACTTGGAGCTGAGTATAATTATACAAAATATACTCAATTCGAAATAGGCTTTGATCCAAAACTCTAAAACAAAGTATAAATTTCGGCTCATGACGTAGAGACGACATAGCTTTTCTGTCACCAAGTTTAAGTTTGTTATGAAGTATGTTAGCCAGATATAGCTGGATGGGCAACTTTATATCACAAAGATATTAGAAACAAATCAAGAACCCTGGCAAGTCAATTTAATGAACTACAAGTATTTTTTTATGAATATTATTTTTGAGACGTATCTTTATTATGCTTTACAGTTTTAAGTTTTGGAAATAGAGCTGTCACAGCGGGAATTCCGAGGGCATCAGAAGTCACAAAGGATTCCCGCCCGACACGGCTGACCGCCAGCCTCGGGCTTCATCACGGAGCTCAGGCTTCATCACAGACTTCATCCGAAGCGGTGTGCAGGCATCCGGAACAGGAGGTTCCCGGACGGTCAACGGCGGCAGCAAGCGTCGAGGCTCGGCATCAGCGAAGTTCCAGTCAGTGTAGTGGCGATGGTAGCGGCAGTGGCATCTCCCCCCAAGCCCCACAGCGACAGAACTTAGCCTGAAGGATAAGTTCCGAGCCGCTCGTGGGTTCGACGATGTTTTCCAGGGCGAGAGCCCAGAATCAAGAATCACTCAGCTTTTAAACATTCCAGGTGGATCCAGAACCCGGCCAATTGAAATTTTAAAAGGGGCTCACATCTTCTCATTTCCACCAATCGAAAATTCTTTCATTTCAAATACATCCAGGGATCCGCTCCTACAATCAGCAATGTTCAAGGCACGTGCAGAACCACACGATATCCAGCACAAGATTGCATATTGCATCACCCAACATAGCGAAAAAAACATGGAGACAACTGTCTCCACCAGCAAACAAGTGCGACCTTGAATAAAGGTCGCTGTTCCTCGAGTGTGAAAGAATTATTATATTAAATAAAAATGGCCACAATTCAATACAGATTCAAATAAATTTAAATATGGTAAAATATTCAATGACATGAGGGTCCCAGGACACAGATTAATTAAATAAAAGTTTAAAAAGTACAGAAGTTATGCAATTTACAAAGGAGTGACGAATTCCGTCACGACAGACTCACAACAGCATTTCTGTCACCAATTTTAAGAATGCTATGAAGTATGTAAGCCAAATATAGTTGGAGATGCAACCTTATATGATCATAAAGATACCATGCACAAACCAAGAATCCTGGTACGTCAATTTAATGAATTACAGGTATCTTTTTTTAAATATTCCTTTTGAGACGTATCTTTAGTGTGCTTTAAGATGTTTAGTTTTATAAATTTTTGTAAGAAAGCAATGCCATCTATAGTAACAGTATTATTTTTAAATAAGCAAGTTAAGTTAAAGCTATTCTGAATTGGGTAAAATAACATAATGTATTACACAAATTCAAAAGAAATATTCCATTCAATAAAAAAATCAAAAATAAAATATATTCTGGGGCAAAAATCCTATTAAGTTCGGGATAAATGGACGCGTTCTGCGAATACATATAACGCAATGTCAAATTCCTTAATAAAACAAAATAAACTAAATAAATAATGAAACATATCAAATTCCACACTTGACTGGTTTATGTTTTACACATTAAAAATATTGAACATTCATTGAGCGAACAAAATTACAGTTACTCGGCTAGTAACTTTCATGTTTATTCCAAATATTCATAGAACACGAGCATGAAAACAATTTCTGAACATCGTGACATGAAAGCAAATGAAAGTAATATAAACAAATCCAACACGTGACAAAAATAAACAAATATCATTTCGTAAACACGTCGTTTTTATGGGAGTTTGATGTTGCAATTAAAAGAATATACGAAACGTGGTTAAAACGATTCAATACAATGCAAACCATCTAGAATGAATGAAAGATTAGAGTGTATGTATTTACTATGTAGAAAGTAATTAGTCAAAACAAATATAAATTGCAGTCATTGTCAGATTTAAAAAATAAAAGTAGTATTATTTAATAGTGAGTAATAAGTTAAAAGTAGAATTTATGTTTAAGTGTAACACAAATTAATTTATGCTTATAATTTACGATACAGGGGATGAGACAGAATATAGTAAACTTAAAAATGTTGCTAACTTGTTTGCTACGATATAATGTTTTATTAATTTCCTTACAATAAACACAGAGTGCGTTTAAAGAGAAATATTTCGATGGAGTCAAAAATGTGACTCGGATTCTAAATGATTTGTAGATATTTTAGCAATCCTGGAAAATGAAGATTTTTAATGGTCTCTCTTTCTACCTCTAACCCTCCTTCTATGTAATTCAGCGATCTTGTGTCAAAAGTGAATCTGTATTCGTGATATTGATTTTACTAATTTTGAGTTTGTAACCAAAATAACCAATTATTTTCCGAACATTGAATCCATGCAAAAACATCCCAAAATTCTTCAATAAATTTGAATTTCAAAACTGTAAAACTTGTTATAAATAAATAAAATAATGGCATATTTACTGGTAGTTAATGTACATGAATATTTAAATTTAAATTTTGATTTGTTTGCTAATTATTAAAATTACAACCTAAGAATATTATCTTTTTCTAAAATTTTATCAGTAATATGGCGAGAAACTTTTAAGCAACGGATAACAATGAATGGATTTTTATGGAGGGAACGAGCATTTAATAAGAGAAAAGTATTTCCAAGCATAAAATGGAATAACTGATTTAGTAAGCGCATTAAAATACAAATTCAATGCGGATTAGTAAATTAGCATAATTGCATTTTCCATGTGAAAAAGAAACAGCTTTATCGAGGTAATCCCTTTGGAAGTATAATCCGTAATACAATTATTGACTCAAAATTGTCTCGGCAGTAATTATGTTAAACACTGATAAAAGTCGCAGTAAAGTTTATCTATTGTATTTGTTGGGAAATAACAATGAATTTTTATATCATTAAATCAATCTTAGCAGTACTGGTTTTAGATTCACAACTAAAAGAGGAGCATAATAAAAAAATTATATTATGTTATAAAATTTAATTTCACTAAAAATTTATAATTATATTTTATAAGACAATAAATGCTTCCTCTACGTTCGCATACCCTTACATTTCTCGTGATAGATTCAAAATATTGTTTTAAATATCTTTATTAATAATCACTAAATAGTCAAGCAAAATTTAATTTACAAAAATATAGCATTAATTAAAAATGCATGAATTAATTGATATTAATTAGTATTTAACTAATAGTGAGTGTTAAAAATATATATAATGGGTAATAAAATGCACTTTTAAATGTTCAGTAAATTCTATTATAAATACTGCTGCTATTGCAAAAAAGTAATGATGATAATCTCCGGAACATTTTGCTTCTTAATGATATATTCTATAATGTACTCTCGTTTCTGGTTTCGGTAGATATTTTATTTTAATGATATACCTTACATAATCTCATTTTTGTTTTCTTTAAGCGTCTGTTACTGTCGTATCGTTTAGTATTCCTTCTTAAAGCTAAGTCTGGTTAAGTACTTTCACACACACACATATATACACACACACACACACACACACATATATATATATATATATATATATATATATATATATATATATATACAGGGTATATATAAACTGTTTTGACAAAATAAGAGGAGTGATAGTACCCATCAAGACGAACAATATTTACAATGGAACCTAGGGTCGCACTCCACTCTAAGTGTCAGAAAAGCGTAAATTTAAAGTTGAACTTTCAACAGTGAAAATAAGGAGAATTAACGTAATCATAAGTTGCACAATCATGTTTATTTACACCAGAGAAAGACTCAAAGAGGATGCTCAAACTAACGGCCTAGGGTGCTGTTTCACAATTCACACCGCGAATGGTACACCCTCTAGAAGACACCTGATATCGTGTTTATCCTGTCCGTTGCAACATTGATTCTCGTGACCAAATTTTATACGGAGTCCCGTACAGCGATGACTTTATGTGCCCTCAGAAGAAATCCAGTGGGTTGAGGTCCGGTGAACGTGGAGGCCAAGCCACAGGTCCACTACGTCCAGTTCACCGTCCTGGATATGTGGCATTCAAGATGTGTCGGATGACTAGAAATGACGGTGATGTTCTGGAGATGTGATACTTCCCCGGCACGTAAGCTTTGTCTTCCGAAGTGGCAACTTGTGCTTGTTGATATATATATATATATATATATATATATATATATATATAACATTACGATAAAGTGAGACTAAAACAGGATATATCCCATATAAGCCAGAAATTAAAAGAACGATTCACTACAAAGGAGGAGGCGCAAGTGCTGCTCAAATTCCCTAGTAGAATACAAGAATGAAAGTAGAAATGAACGGGAGTGACCATATGAATTACATAAGAATGGTAGGGGTGGATTGCGACACCCCTTTCCCGCTTAAAGCAGCTTTTTCTACCCGGGTAACGCTCACGGAACCAACATAATTCCATGGTCAGCCTCCCAAATGTGCGAAAATGAAAGCACCAGAACAGACCCAGGAACAAAGAAGTTAACGAATCCATGAAGGGAAAACATCCGCTAGTCCAACCCGATGGAACGTCTCTTTATATAAGTAAAGTTGCTCATGCGCAGAGAAATATCAGGATAATAGTTTCGCAGTCATGAATATTAAATCTCTATATCAACAATCAAATTACAAATTTTCTTTAAAAAACGATTTGTAATAATGTTGTACAAAATTGACTGGATAATTTCTTTTTATAGCTTCATCTGCAAATTTTTTACATTTGCAAATACAGTCTTTCCTAAAAGTATTATAATTTTGGTTTCTTCTAAAATGTCCAATTATTATATTTCTGAAGACATACTTTGCAAGGTTTGAATTCCAATCGATTATATGATTTACCTTGATCCTGTATGGATCTCTTTTGTCGTGTAACTCTGTGTATATTCCATATTTCTTGTGTTTTTTGATAGCTAAATCCAAGAATTTTACCGATCCGTCCTCACACGCTGGATTTTCAATAAGGTCCAATTCGCTTGGGTAGAATGAAAAGTCAAAACATGGGGTGTTTTCAAAGCCCCCAATTATCACATCATCGACATAACGGAAGTAGGGCATTTCCGATAGGATATGAGTGCCTCTTTCGTATTTAGATAGATATATATCTGCTAGTATTGACGAGCAAATCCCTCCCATAGGTATACCCTTGATTTGTTTGTAAAAATTGCTTCCGTCGTGTAGTATGTTTTCTTTCAATACCAATTCCACCAAGTCCATATATCTTCTATAAGTTATAAATTGCTTTAGATCGTATTCTTCATGTAGATCTTTCAGAATCAATTGTAAATTATCCAAATCAATATTGTTAAAAAGATCTCGGAAGTCGTAACTCCTAAAGTTGATATCGTTATGACAAAACTTTAGACGGTTTATCAGTTCCTGTCCGTTTTTTATCATAATAGAGTTATGTCTTTTGATATCATGCATAACTATTATGAGTAAATCCAAAAGTTTTTTGTTTGCTATTTCCAAATATGAACCATTTCCCACCGTCACAGTTCGAAACTTGACAGGTGTTTTGTGTAATTTGGGGATCAGGACCAAATATGGATATTTTATTGTTTTAATATCAATTCCTATTCTTTTGTAAAGTGCCTCTATTCTTTTTGTCAGTATCAATGCGTTACTGGGTATTAAAGCATACATTTCACTGTCCCTGTAACTTTCGTCTAGTGTATCCACGTAAAACTTTTTACAAGTGAAGGCATAATTTGATACAATTTTATCGGTATATGTTAATACATATTCTTCTTTAATTTGCTTGAACGAGGATGGAACTTTAATTTCTCTATTGTTTTTGCAGTGCTGCGGGTAGTAGTGACAAAACTATTTGTAAAATTCATATTTCCACTCATTAAATGCTTGTACTGGTAAACTATGTTTTACCGCCAATCTATAAATGAAGATGTCGAGATCATAATAAAATTCTTCGTATACATTTTTAAATTCTTGTATACGGTACTTTGTACCGAGTTGAAGAAGGTTTTTAAGTCTTTTGTCTTTGATAAAATCTAGATTTCCGGAGATTATATGCTTATGATGAGTGTCACTATGAATATTCTCATGACAATTACAAGAATCTACATTATTTGATGCAACATCTTGACAAATTTTGTTATAATTGAAAAATTTCCTTCCGTTGGTTTTGACGAATCTATAAGTGATCATGATTTTTATATTGGACAAAGGAAGATATACGTTAATATGATTTAAAATAGAATGGAATGGAATGTTCTCATACAGTTTGTTCTTGAAAGTTGTAATAAAAAATTCTTTAGATTGTTTTATAATTTCACTTTTTGTAAGTGTTAAATTAAAAATTCTGGCTCTGAGTTTGATTAAATCCAATAGGATATCAATATTAATACTTGCTTCTTCATTTTGGCAATTGCTTTCTTTTAAGTTGAAATGTATTATGTAATTCCATATTTTCTGTAGATATTTAAGCTTGATACTATAGGCCAAGTTCTTAATCCATCCAATTTTCATCGTGTTTTCAGTTTTTAAAAATTTCAATATTTTTTCTTCTGTTTTAATATAATTATTGTGTTGTTTTTTACTTCCTCTTTGCCATCGGTGGGATTTTTTATTTATAAGATTTTCAGATAGAGGGTATGTAGAACTATTTCTGCATCTTTCTTTATTACAGTTTTCGTTAAATATTAATGTATTAAGGCCATATGGATAAGCCGTATTGAATTGTTTAATATGGTTGCTCTCCCACCATAATCTTTCCGATTTATTTGGTATTATATCAATTATAGTTACCATGATGTTGGTGAACCCATGGGCTTTAAAATGTCTCAGTTCCAAATTAGCAGTGGGCATTTCCTGTTGTACCTTTCCTACCTGGCTTCGGTGCAGATTTATTCGAATGTTTAAAGGATTCTGCGTTTGGCCTATATATTTAGCTTGACATTTTAAACATTCAATACAATAAACCACATTATAGCTCTTGCAAAAAATTCTTCTACTTTCGTTGTCTGTAGAAATTTGTTGTGGATTAGCCATTGGATACAGTTTGCATCGTTTAGATTGGCATTTGCGAAATTTAATATTCTTCATATGCTGGTGGTGATAATTATGAAAGTTAAAAAAATCATTTGACCCATTTGGGATCTTGTCTGGATATAAATCAATATTTACATTTTTTATTTTTGTCACAGTCTGATCAACTGTTACAGATTTGAAATATCTTCTCATCGATATGCTTTACTATTAGAGACTAGGGTAACGGTATGTCGATAACACAAACACCCTACTATTGTGTCACCGGGCATATATTCGTATTTGAATATATTTGCCAGTCTCCAATATTATATACAGACTTCATTCATATTTCAAAAATCAACAGTTTTTTAACTCTTGTTGAGGAGTTGACAAATATTTACGCCTTATCTCCCTGTCTTCCGATTTCTCTGTGGATATCACTTTGAAAATCTGACTAAATTCAATCCAATCCTCGCTGTAAAATTGACCATCGCAAACTTTATGGCAAAGTTTTAATACTATTATATACTTTTTTTGTAATTTTGTAAAAACCATCATCTATAAGATTCGTTGATATTAGTAACCTGTGAAGACTACCAGTTTATTACACGTATCTAAAAATACATCATAAAAAGTTAAATACCTATTTAGCATATAAGTACAAAACGAACGTTCACAAATCATTTACATCAATATTCCAATTATCACTACAATACCATCATAAAATAAGTTTACTTCTTACCGTTATAATCAACCCCGCTCCAAAAGTCGTCCAAAGAATCCCATTTCCACAACACACGGAAGACCAAACACTTCATCAAGCTGGTCCGAGAGGTGGCCTTTAAGTAAAAAGCTGATATGAAAAATAAAAGATATATACTACTTCCGCGCTTTGCTGCTGGATGTAGACATTCCGTATAACATTACGATAAAGTGAGACTAAAATAGGATATATCCCAAATAAGCCAGAAATTAAAAGAACGATTCACTACAAAGGAGGAGGCGCAAGTGCTGCTCAAATTCCCTAGTAGAATACAAGAATGAAAGTAGAAATGAACGGGAGTGACCATATGAATTACATAAGAATGGTAGGGGTGGATTGCGACACCCCTTTCCCGCTTAAAGCAGCTTTTTCTACCCGGGTAACGCTCACGGAACCAACATAATTCCATGGTCAACCTCCCAAATGTGCGAAAATAAAAGCACCAGAACAGACCCAGGAACAAAGAAGTTAACGAATCCATGAAGGGAAAACATCCGCTAGTCCAACCCGATGGAACGTCTCTTTATATAAGTAAAGTTGCTCATGCGCAGAGAAATATCAGGATAATAGTTTCGCAGTCATGAATATTAAATCTCTATATCAACAATCAAATTACAAATTTTCTTTAAAAAACGATTTGTAATAATGTTGTACAAAATTGACTGGATAATTTCTTTTTATAGCTTCATCTGCAAATTTTTTACATTTGCAAATGCAGTCTTTCCTAAAAGTATTATAATTTTGGTTTCTTCTAAAATGTCCAATTATTATATTTCTGAAGATATACTTTGCAAGGTTTGAGTTCCAATCGATTATATGATTTACCTTGATCCTGTATGAATCTCTTTTGTCGTGTAACTCTGTGTATATTCCATATTTCTTGTGTTTTTTGATAGCTAAATCCAAGAATTTTACCGATCCGTCCTCACACGCTGGATTTTCAATAAGGTCCAATTCGCTTGGGTAGAATGAAAAGTCAAAACATGGGGTGTTTTCAAAGCCCCTAATTATCACATCATCGACATAACGGAAGTAGGGCATTTCCGATAGGATATGAGTGCCTCTTTCGTATTTAGATAGATATATCTGCTAGTATTGACGAGCAACTCCCTCCCATAGGTATGCCCTTGATTTGTTTGTAAAAATTGCTTCCGTCGTGTAGTATGTTTTCTTTCAATACCAATTCCACCAAGTCCATGTATCTTCTATAAGTTATAAATTGCTTTAGATCGTATTCTTCATGTAGATCTTTCAGAATCAATTGTAAATTATCCAAATCAATATTGTTAAAAAAATCTCGGAAGTCGTAACTCCTAAAGTTGATATCGTTATGACAAAACTTTAGTCGGTTTATCAGTTCCTGTCCGTTTTTTATCATAATAGAGTTATGTCTTTTGATATCATGCATAACTATTATGAGTAAATCCAAAAGTTTTTTGTTTGCTATTTCCAAATATGAACCACTTCCCACCTGTCAAGTTTCGAACTGTGACCGTGGGAAGTGGTTCATATTATGCTTTCACTTGCCAACAATTTTACAATAAAAAGCTCATAGCAAGTTACCTTGATAAAAATGCATATTTAAAGTTAAATCAGTCTAAAACGGAAATTGAAAATCGTATCAAGGCGAAATATAAAATTTTGAGTTACAACATAAATTCCATCAAATTCCTATATATAACTCTTATACCTAAACTTCATAAAACCCCCATAAAATTTAGACCTGTCACTAATGGTTATAAAACATATTTAACTTATGCCAATGCTAGACTATTAAAACTTCTGAAGAACATATTGAAAGAAATAAAAGATTCTGGTGTTTATTTCATAAATAATAGTTGTGAAGTAATTGAGAAACTTAAAAATATTTCTGACGATTTACAGTACAGGAGTAGTGATTTTAATGACCTTTCTTGCAATATCGATATAAATGATCTGTTTTGCATATTAATGGAGATGTGTGAAAAGTATGAGATGCAAAACCTCATTAAAATACATATTTACAAGTGTCTGATCGAAATGGTCTTGTTTGAAACTGTGCTTTATGATGGAACTGAATTTTATAAACAGCGTAATGGCATTCCAATGGGAGGGGCTTGCTCCTCTATTCTTGCTGATATATACTTGAACAAATACGAAGAGGGAACTCATATATTAAATGAGATTGTATATATTCGTTATGTGGATGACATATTATATGCATGCCACGATGACCTGGATCACTTGGATTTTACTTTTTTTCCATCAAATTTGACATTGACAGAAACTTCCCGTAACATAGATAATAGTATTAATTTTTTAGATTTAACTATATATAAACAATCTAATGGTAAAGTAAGTTTTAAATTATATGATAAAAGAAATGACTTTAATTTTAAAATAAATTACGTAATTAATTTGCATTCTTGTCTGCATCGTAATGTTTTTAGAAACATTATTATAAATCTTTTAACAAGAAGCAAACGTTTAAATAGCAGTGCAGAAAATCGTTTTTTAAGTGATCTGGGCTATCTAAATGAAGCAATTGCAAAGGGTAACCGTCTACGTTTTCTTAGTGACATATTATGTAAATTTTTAGTATAACCGTAACTGAGAGTTACAACTTGTATTTAAATGGGAGTACACTTTCAGTCTGATCTGAAGATGCGCAGCATTGCGGATGTCATTGTTTAACAGTCTGATGGAGTTCAATTTGTACAAAGTATGTGTCTATTACATTTTGGAGGTTAGAGTGGTGAAGTGTATGCGGGGCTTATATATCTTGATATTGGTGTTTATCTTGATATTGATATTTACAATGTATTTTGAGTTTCTGTTTGGATGTTGTAAATCTCGTTGTTTAGTTTAGGTGTAAGTCAGTATTGGTCTTTCAACTTTTATACATTTTTAGTTTTAGTATATGTACTAGGTTTGCGACATTGTATCCGCTTCCGGGAGTGTCGTCATGACATGAAGCTGGCTAAACCGGGAAGTGGGAGTCACAATCCCCCTCTACGAAATTTTGATATATTGTCATTCTTAAATTTTCTATTTCTTTTGTAGTATATAAATGTACTTGTTTGAGCAGCTTAGCGCCTTTGGGTATATTTTAAGTAGATTGTTTTAAATGAGGGTATTAGTTATATATATATATATATATATATATATATATATATATATATATATATATATATATATATATATATATATATACACTATAGTCTTTTGGAGAACTTAAAGGCAATATTATATTGAACGAATCAAAAACGTTCACAATATTGGTGCGGAAAAGCAAAATTCTTGTTTCAGATTCAAAACTCCGATACATATTATGGAGTCAGTTGTAGCAGGAAATATCATCGGCCAAAGGGAAATTAGCCCAAAAAGCTGCACAGTAATAGAGAGTAACATTAAAAAGTATCTCAATCTGCTACTTTTGCCTAATTTGTAACGCTGGGTAATTCCTTTAATTCCAAATACGAGGTTCTACTTTTATTATTTAATTTTATTCTACAAAAACTGTTAGTTATGTGTGTTCACGATTGTGGTAGTTTCATCAATTTCTCAAACCCCACTGCTTGTCTATCATTCTGTTTATTTCATTTCAGTATTTTCTATAACGTTTTTTTAAATTCTTGTTAGACAATATTTCCTTTTTTGATTCTTTCAGACTAAATTTTCTGTTCACAAGTGTTTTTCTATTTTGCTGGAAACACTATTATTTTCCATATTTTGAAGAGGGGTCACTATTCCCTCAAAACCTGCTGATAACATTAATGTTATTTTTGCATTATGTCATTAATGGAGCTTGTTATCTACAGATATTTTAACAATAGTTTGAATGCAATTCTGTAAAATAAGCACTGTATATTTGTATTGTATAATACATGCAATAATTATTTTATTTTTACAGTTTTATTTTTATGCCACCTTTACAAACATCATATTTTATAGGAAAGTTAAAATGTGTGAATATTTAGTTTCCGTCTCATGAAACTGCTTATTTCCTGGGATTGAAACATCTTGATATGATAAAAATATGTTGAAAAAGCTGCTTCTACTAAAGAATGAATAAAAATGTATTTTTCATCTTTTACTCCTGTCTCCAATAACAAAGCAGCATATGCAAAACTTCAAAAGATATATTATTTTTTAACATTCTGAAATGCTTTGAGAATTACAGTTGCGCATTAATTTTTATTTTGAGAAGTATTCTGAGAAAAATTTTAGAAACTCCAAAATAAAAAGAAGAAAAATTGCCTAGAAAATATATATTTAAATAGAGTTTCTTTACACAGAGAAGGTGAAAAATATTATAATTCTGAAAAGTAGAAATAACATTAAGAATGTAGTTTAAAAGTAAATATAATTAAGTAAATATAATTAATGAATTTTAAAATATATTTCTCCATATATGAAATCCATATAACATGTATAAGTTTCAAAAAGTGCAAAACGTTGTTGCTATCTAGAATTTTTTACAAAATTCAGAAATTCTTAAAATTCTAACTAACGTAGTAGACAAAATTAAACACGATTTCAAACTTAACTGGGTCTATGTATTTTACATCAAAGAATTCTGAAAATGGTGCAGTAGTTATTTATTGAATTTGAATATTAAAAAGCAAGTTCATTAGTTAGGAAAACTGGTTATCTTATTTGTCCAAAATTTCTCTTATCTTTACTGTTTAATGACGCATATGTAAACTCTATAACAAAAAAATCGACGCACCAAGGATTTGTCCGATTGTGATAAAAATTGATGGATGTGAAGAATATACATAAAAAAGAAACTATTAAAATGTCAGAACAATTTAACGATTTAGAGTTTGACTTTATACAAAGGGAGGGAGTCAATAAGGCGTTGGTCCACTTCTGGTGTGGATGCAAGATGTCACCCGGCGTGGCATGGACTGATACAGTGCACGGATGGTGTCCTGCCGAATGTCTTACCAAATTGTCTCCAACTGTCGGGTCAAATCGTCAACATTTCGGGATGGCTGCAATCGCCTTCACATAACGTCCCAAATGTGCTCTATGGGAGAGGGATCAGTAGACCTAGCTGGCCGAAAGTGTTGGAGAAGCTTGAAGACAATTCATAGCAACACGTGCCATGTGCGACCGGGCATTATCTTGTTGAAAAGTAAGTCCGGAGTGTCGCAAAAGGAACACAACCGGTCGTAGAATGTTGTTTATGTACCACTGTGCTGTCAGTGTGCCAGAAATGGCTACCAACGGGGTCCGGCTATCAAAGGAGATGGCATCCCAGATCATAACGCCTTGATGTGGGCATGGGTGGCGTACGATAATAAGGGCAGAATTCCCAAGCTGTCCTGGACGTCTCCAGATTCGTCTGCGGTTGTCGTCAGGACACAGTTGGAAACTGGACTCGTCACAGAAGACTCAAAATGTATTTGCATACGAAATGTCATTATAATCGGACAACTCCTTCTTGGTGTGGCGATTTTTTTTTTGTTATAGAGTGTATTTTGAATAGTGTCGTTATATTATTTATAAAATTTGTTCTATATGCAGTGTTTATAAAACCAGTCATGTTCAATTTTAATTCCATTTGTCTTTGCGGAGGAGAATGGCATTTGTGAAAGAAGTACCAATTTCAGGTCTTTATATATTTGAATGACATTCCGTTGTCTCAAATTATTTTTAGTCCTTGAATATTACACACTATATATATGTACTCAACTTCTTAATTGACTACAGCTAAATAAGGGCTATGTATAGTTTGAAGGAAAGTTATGATCCTTTAAAATGATACCCGAGAACTGAAAGTACAGTTGCAGTCCTGTGGGAACTGTTCGTAAATCATTTACAGATGCAATATTTGCTTTTGAAATGATGTTCTTGTTTTTTGTGGTGTTTTCTTGAGATAGAATATAAATAAATGCATGAAAAAGTTTAGTGATGACCACGCACTAGATATTTTACTCTGTTTTTGTATGCATTTACAATGCATGTACTAATGTTTGGTGATCATTAATAATGATCTGTAATATGATTTCTAAAAATGCCTCAAAATATTGTCAACTAGTTAGAAACATTTAATACTTTAAAGTATTCTTTGTTTCTTCCCCTAGTAGCATATTATATTGGTCCAATATTACATTTCATAAGAAATATTTCCAATGTAATCCCAATATTGGGCAAATATTTGGGTTACATTGGCCTCCAATATTGGCTAAACATTTTCTTTACAATATTGCTCCAATACTGGTGTTATATTAGAAAAATTTCCATATAATGCCAATATTGGCGTAATACTGTCCCAATATTTTAAGCCAATATTGTTTCAATTCCGTCAAAATATCCACTTATTTCTATTAGTCCAATATTGGCTGCTAATATTAGGCCAATATTGAATTGCTACTAAGGGCAGTTCTTTCAAAAGAACACAATACTACTTCCATCTTTTCACAGAAAGGTATGTCTAATATTTGATATTACTGTTTCGGGTGATTCGGTACGTAGAATATCATGAATATTTTACATTATGAAAAACATTTTTTTTCTTGTCAGCTGTGTCAAAGGAGGTTAGCTCTGAGGAAAGGGTTGTTGAGTTTTGCTGGAATTGTGGTCATGTAAAATAGCGAAAATAAAATTTGCATTCATTGGCTAAAAAAATCGATAACTTATTTCTGGAATATTTTAGTTATAAATATGTCTTATACTTAAGAAATCAGTTATCGGTTGTAAAACAATCATATGCGGCTTAAAATAATTTCATTGCTATATAAATTTGATCTTTTATTTTCTCTGAGTGCAAGTAGTATATTCTTGCAAATATCATGAATATATTTTTCCCAGTTTTGTAAATTTTCGGATAAAACACGATTTGAACAGTTGTTAAACCTGGTGTTATTGGCTCAAAATGTGCTTCTTCGTTAAAGTGGGCCAAATGTATAAAAATATAACAGTGACGAATTTTATTTTTTTTATTTCGCTAACGTGGCGACTTTTGGAAACGTTGATGACGCTTTATAGTTTCTGTAAAGCCGATTAACTGCAGTGGATAATGAACTGGAAGAGTGGTAACAGAAATAATTGTGAGTTAAACAAAGACGAGCTCATCATTTTTTGTCAATATTTATGGCGCAGTAATAAAAAATAAGTTTAAAAGTGACTTTTTGGACATATTAATTTAGTAAGGTTGACATGGTCGTAAAATCGTACACAGTGGAACTTATTATTAATTTATACATTGCGTTGTTTGCCGCTATTAAAACACACAATTATTTTCTTTTGCGTGAGTTTTGTAAAGGAATATTAATTAATATACAACTAAATTGATTGCAACCATTTTAACTTTAACAATAAATAATTTATTAACAACATAAAATACTTAATTACAACACTTATTCCTCTTGTTCGCCTCGGAGAGAGACAATGTGAGACTACTAGTTAAAATTGCCTAAAATGTATTTAAGACCTGCAATGTGATTTGAGAAACACATACCTTCAAGGCTGTCTTGGCTTGGTCAGCAGCACGTACTTAATGTCACTCATTTTACTGAAATTAACTAGAAGTATTATTCGAACACACATAATTCGCCGATCATATTGCACTGCTGGCTAGGTGTTAATATCGAACACTTCTGGAATAACTGTACTCCGGACTTTGTCGTTTACATTCTGCAATTGTCGTGCAGAAGTCATCGTGAATTTCGATATCACCTCTCACGTAGAATTCATGCTGCAATCTCGCTGTCGAAACCGTTCTTTAAAGGTATCGTACTTATGTTATTTTATCTTAGCCTTTTTTCTGTTAGTATCCTCTATCTATATCTCCGTTCTTATGTCATGCTAGTAGTCTCTTCTTTCTAAGGGTCGTCGTCGTTCTCATGTCATTCTAGTAGTATTTTTACTGTAAGTATCCTCGATCTATATCTCCGTTCTTATGTAATTCTTAAGTCTACGTGTCTATTCTCTGTAAAAATCGTCGATCTGTATATTCATTCTGTCTTAGGTGGTGACTCTTGTGCCTCAGGTCTGATACTCCTCTTTTGCTCGTATTAACCGCCTTCATGGAGAAGCCAAAAGCATTTTCTCCATTGGTCAGTCTTTTTATCCAATGCCGTTACTTCACATTTTCGTAAGAGTCATTCGGCACCCTCTGTCTTGAAATCCCTAAATGTATGGGTTTATCTGACCTTTGGGTCAACATGCTGTAAACTTTGGCGTCATTGAGACTGAAGGTATTGTTTGACGTTTCAGACGCAATAAATAATGTGCATAAAACTGTCCCAGAATAACTAGTGTGAGATCGATTTCTGGTCCCACAATATTCAACATGTATCTATCTAATTTCAAAAACTGTGTTATGTTTAAGTTGGGCACTTGTTGTTGTTGTTGAGACCCAGACCATCTGATCTACCAGAAAGGTGTAACGTAACTGTTTGGACGGCCGGGAAGAACCACCCAATTTAGACCGGAACCCAGTGGGCGAGACATCTACAGGGACCGTATCCTCCTTCCCCTACCACCAACCTCTTGGATGGATTTACAGACCCACATGTTCAACGCAATCGTACTCCGCGTGAACACGGCGGTAGTTTTGGCAGCGGAGAGAATCGAGTGCAATTTTCACGCGATAACCACTGGGCTACCGCGCCTCACAGTGTCAAGGGTGTATCGAGAGTACCCCTTGGAAGGCATTACCACCCACAAGGGACAGTATAGCGGGCGATCACGTCTACTGAATGATTGAGACCAGCGACTTCTGAGCAGAAGTATCCTTGCTAACAGATAACCGACACTGCGTCAACTGACTACCACATTTAATGACGGTTACATTAGAAGCTTATCTGTGAGGTCTGTGCAGCGAAATTTGAAGTTGATGGAAGGTGGTAGTAGAAGACCTTCTGTAGTGCCTTTACATGCAGCACATCATCGGCTTCAGCGCATCACCTTGGCTCGCAAACACATGCAATAGACCCTGCATGGCTGAACGCAGTTAGTGTTGTCCGATGAGTCACGTTTCCAGTTAGTACGAACTGATGGTCACGTTCGGGTGTGGCTCAAACCCCATGAGGCTAGGGAGCCAACTTGTCAACAAGGCATTGTGCAAGCTGGTGGTGGTTCCATTATGGTGTGGGGAGTATTTACTTGGCATTGATTGGGTCCTCTGGTTAAATCGAACCGGTCATTGCAAGGAAATCTCTATGTCCAGCAGCTGGGTGATCATCTGCAACCCCTTGTGGACTTCACAGACTCCAATAACGATGACATGTTCCAGTATGATAATATTCCATCTCACCGGGCACATATTGCTCGCTATTGGTTTAAGGAGCATTCTGAACAGCTCCAGCATATGATTTGGTCACCTAGACCACCATGCATGAACTACGTGGATCATATATGGAATACGATTGAAAGAGTAGTTCGTGCTCAAATTCCAGCACCTACCCGAACTACGAAATTATGGGCTGGTATTGAGACAGCATGGCTGAACATTTCTTCTGGGGATTTCTGCCGACAAGTTGAGTTCATGCCACGTCGAATTGCTGCACTCCGAGCTACAATAAAAAGCCCAATAAGATATTCAGAACTGTATCCCATGACTTTTGACACTTTAATATAAATAAACTCTTTGAAATACTTTGCAGACTTGCAGTAAATAAAATCATATGTAAAAATACAAACATTTAATTATATAAAACAACTACTAAACGGGGTTCCAGATGCATCCTTCTGCAATCGCGTCCTCTTTTAAATCGGGTTCCAATTGTCAAATAATGGAATGATTCTGAAAACCAGAAATCTAAACGAAACTCTTGAATTGCGCATAATTAATTACCATCTACACTCCACCAGCCACTTTGCAGAGCAGAGTCCACTTCGACAATAAGATCTTACAATTTCATCCCAGAAATTCGACGGTAGGGCGTCGGCTGCCCTATTCGAAGATCAAGAGCTTGATTCCCGGTTGGTGCAGCAATGTTCTTTACAATGGCGTGCGAACAAATCAACCCTGTAACTTAGTACGAAATAGTCGGAGGTCTGAAATTGACTCTAGTAAGACTAGATTCATTAGACTCTGGGATATTTAGCACTAATTTCAAATCGAGACGATGACGACCACGCAGGTAGCTAACCTGGAGGATAACTTTCTCCTTTTTCTCAGACCCAGACCAACCGATCTATCCGAAGACTTAAGGTATATGTTTGAGAGACCGAGAAGTGCCACCCAATTTAGACAAAAGCCCAGTGGGGGCGACATTCCCAAGGACCGGATGCTTCAACCGTACCACCAAACTCTCCGAAGGATTTACGGACACACATATTTAACGTTTCCGTACTCCGCTTGAACACGGTGACAGTTTGGATAGGTCCTGGAATCGAAATCGGGTCATCGGAATGCAATCCCCGAGCGCTGACTATTGGGCTGTCCTTATAAGTCAATGTGTATCTCAACGTAATTGCATATATTATATACTACGATAATTTATTATACACTATACTATACACTACGAACATAAAGTGTGCGAAAAGGGGAAGATTTTAAATTAAAACTTAATTTAACAAATAACCATGAAATTAGAAGTATAAAAAATTATTTGCATTATTTGAGAACCCTAATACAAAATATTTTAGAATTTGAATACTACATAAAACAAATTAGAAAGCAGAAAATAATTAAATCAAAGTAACACATTTAAAACGCATAAACATATTTTATACAGGATGTCTCAAAAAGATTGAAATGCGCTTTAATTCTTTACCTGTTGAAGATAAGTGGGCAATGTAAATTGCAAAAATGTTGAAAGTAAGGTTGGAAATAAGACTACGTTAACGAAATAGTCCTCCCATTCATTTTCAAAAAGTTAGACTTTTTAAATTTTTATACGACCCCCTTAGACAAATTTGATCAATCAGAATATTTTTATTTTTAATACAACAAGATCATTGAAAAAACCTCATATCTGTATCTTTAAAATTGAGCGAGTTATATTTAATTGAAAATTGAACATTGTCAATGGGGACCATATATCAAATTAGAAATGTAAATTTGGGACATTTCACAAAAAAGATCAATGTATGCATATTTTAATTAGGTGCCCCAAACGCGTACTGAGTATCACTGCTTTATATAATCTCTGTCTGTGTAATGCTGTATTTAGATGCATTTCTGATAAAAACGTTTTGACACATAATAACGTATTTTTGATCTAAACAATTTCCATCGTCAATTTGTTTATGATCCCTATTTACACTGATGAAACAGCCTTTCATATGTTACGGAAAAGTGGCATAAGTCAGATTTTTTCCTTCAGCATAATTCAGTTGATTTCAAAGATACAGATATGCAGTTTTTTTAATGATCTTGTTGCATTAAAAAGAAAAATTTCTGATTCACCAAATTTGTCTAAGGTGGTCGTATAAAAATTTAAAAAGTGTAACTTTTTGAAAATGAATGGGAGGACTATTTCATTAACGTAGTCTTATTTACTACCTTACTTTCAACATTTTTGTAACTTACATTGCCCACTTATCTCCAACAGGTAAAGAATTAAAACGCATTTCAATCTTTTTTTTTTGGACGCCATGTATGCAAGTGTGTCGTATCGCCGCACAAACACGGCACTACTGTCGTATCGGTGCACAACCGCATCGGCACCAATGTCATATCGGCGGTGGATTCGGCCCCGGAGTCAAATCGGCGGGGAGTCGAACGAAAGTGAAACCGAAACCGATCGCACGACCGATATGCACAGAAGAATCGAAGATATGTAGATGAGTACATTGCGTTCAAAATATAATCACACATAATTCACTTATAATACTCTCATATAACTCATAAATAATTCACATGTAACCCAGGAGTACTTACGGTCTGGAGACATCAGTCCACAGATGGGTAGAAGAATAAAAGACAGAATTCAGGGTGCGCAAATAATTTAACTCATTATATCAAATATTCATATTTATTCTTAAGTAAGCCATTTAAATTTTATATATATATATTCCAAACAAATTAATATTCAATATCCATTTCACAATATTACTTTCAGTAAATAATATCATCTCTTTCACTAGAGAACTTTATGCAAAGTAAATCAACATTCAGTTAACATTATATCAATCACACTCTTTAGAATCTTATCAATTTAAATTTATATATAGACAATAATCAATATATTTCAATACGCATTCCAATTAAGAGATGTTAGTTTATAAGCCTTAAATTTATACCAGTGCTTGGAATGATAAATTTAAGTTCCACTGTTCATGCACTTGAATTTAGAAATTTACCTCCCGGTTCTGTATATAAATCAAATCCACATAATTTCAGAACATCCGATCTTTACCAAAGTTCCGCAAAATTTATATCCGACTTGCAGTATATCGACATCAGAACACGAAGTTAACTCGAACAGGCAGCCACGCCCGGGTATTCGGACAACGGTCAAAATCACAACCTAAAACAGAGAAATAATGCATTAAATTTTGAATAAAATTTTAGATCCCGGTGCATTTCTTCTTCGGGCATCTTCCCGGATTAGATTTTGGGAAAATCAATAATCCACAGCAATATGGGGCCACCGGCCCTACTCTCTTTGTTCCGTTTTCTCCTCCGAAAACTTACATCCGAACTTCTCAAAGTTCTTCTCCAAAAGGCTCCTGAACACAGGCACAAGCGCCCGACGACAGCCAAGAAGCTCTCCCATTGGCTGCCGCCCAGAGGAGAAGTTTCGCTTTTCGAAAACTTCTCACAGACAAGGCAGGCGCCGGGAAAAAAAACAGCAGAACATTAAATTCACATTCTCGAACCAAACTAGACTTTTACACGTAAATGAATCTGAACGAGGCTTAACACAATGCAGGCGTTGAAAAGGAGAGATTTCCAAGCCGCGATTCTCAAACTGTCGAATCGAACATACATGCGATACGACATTTCCTCCCCCTGGGAGGAAAAAATTTCGAACCTGTGAGAAATTTTTTTATCTCACACACATACACAACATTAACAATTACAAAAGAATACTAGGAACCTTTAAGTGTAACACCAACTCAGAGAACAGTTTCTACTGAGTCAGCAATTTAGCAGAAAATTTTGAAGCAAGGGAAGTGTGACGCGTTCACACATCCCACCTGAAGATCCGAATGCACAGGCAGTACATCCATCACCGCAGGGCAAAGACCAAAAGGGCCAAACGATGACAACAAAGACGTCCCAACAGCAAAAAGGAACCTTTACAAAATATAAACATATATTAAATACACTGAAATACATGTAAACACAAGTCAACGCCAGGGCACTTTTGCCTGACAGCAAAATTCAATTTCCAAAATTCTCAAATTTCAGAAAATAAATGATATGAATATATGTAATAACAATATGATGCAAGATGAAAACAACTATATCAAACAACAATGTCACATTCAATACACTAAGTGACCACAATAAAATAAACACTTATTTACAATACAATGAGAGATTAAATATATTTCATGAAATAAACAAACAAATGAGTTCTCTTTACTCATTCCACTTTACTCACTTTAAATTCACTTTAAAGATCTTTTGTATTACACTTACAAAAATCATTTTCATTTCTAATATTTCTATTTTTAATAATTCTGTTATCATTAATTTCAACTTTTAATATTTTCACTATTATTATCACCATAATTATTACTATGCATAGTTTCATTATGAATTTAACTTCAATTCTTAACTTATTACATTCTCGAAATAATTATATGTTCTCAAAACAATTTTCAAAATCAATTTACATCTTCCAAAATACATGTATTTTTCAAATTAAATGTAAGTTTCTCAAATTAAATGTATATGTCTCAAATTAAATAAATGTGTGATCCAATTAGGTACACGTGTCTCGAAATAAGTACATGTGATCCGAAATAAGTAAATGTGATCACATTTCAAACATCATCAACAAGCCATGAGCACTGAGAGAGAGAACGAGAGAGAAAAAAAAAATTTGACTCCAAAGAAATTCCGTCAGTTATGTACTGCAAGTGAAGATGAGATGGCCTATCCAAAAACACACATCTGGCGGGACAGTAGTCGGGTTGCCAGAAACAAAAGGGATGTGTGAAAACTAAAAAAAAAATTACCCGCGCGCAGGAACCACGCAGCAGAAATCAGTCACAGAGATCGCGCCCCTCAATTCAGTATCTTCAATGTAAAAATTTTTGAACAGACTCACAGGAGTGAGCTGTCCACGGCGACTTCCATCTTCCTTCCCCCATCAACTTCAGTTTCCCACTGGTCAGGCTTCCGATCCGCATCTAGTGGGAGTAGAAAGCAGTCGTCATCTCTGGTTCCAATCGCCACCGCCCGGGTCGGACAATTAAATTGCCAGCGTGCATCTTCTTCCAGGCTCGTGATAAGTGTATCTGTTTGTGTAAACCAGAAGTTTTCCAAAAAAGGTTGTTGCAGCAAAGGTTCCATTCCATTGATGACTAACTGAAATTGTGTGGCAGAAAACATCAGGCAAGGAAAAAAAAAATATGTATACAGGAATTCAAAGCAAATCAAATTCATCAATTTCAAAAATTCAGGCCAAAATCAATTCATCTCTCTCAGTCTCAAAATCAAATTCTGTTTGTCAAAGAAATTATATTATATATATATTATTTTTTTTTTTTTCCAAATATCATAAACTCTTAATATTCATTAATTAACTGAAGTCACAGTTATTCACAACTCACAGCATTTAAACTTTCAATAAAATTATTTTCAAACAATAAATTTTTAAAATTATTTTTGTAATTAACAACAATTTTTCTTTCTTTTAACCTAATTTCATTTGTTTAATAAGACAAAATTTTGTGAAAAGCATCACAACATCAGAATAAATTATCAAAATATCATTTTTAGACAAATCAGCCAAACACCAACAGGCAGAGCAAATTCTCTCAGAAAATTTTAAAGTTCAATAGAGTTCAAGATGAGAGTTGCTCAAAACATTTATGAAAATCATTTAAATCAGTTATAAATTTTAATTTACACCACCAAGTTAAGTTTCACAACAAACACATCAAATATTTCAACATTTCAATTAACATATGTGTAATAACATTTTTTTAAAAAATTGACTATTAATTTTAAAAGATAATGGTTGGAAAGTAGCATAATAAACAATCATCAAATAAATAAAATGTATCTGAACAATAATTTCTTTTATAATTGAGAATTTTTTTTTGAAAAATGTGAAACTTATTTAATAAAATCTATTATTATATGCTCTCAAATTGTATGGTGTTTTTGTACTTCTGTTTGCATTGAAAACATTTTGTTTTTGTTGTGGTGAGTAATTGTTATTGTAAATAACTCTGCTTTTCCTAATGTTAGGATTTGAATTCACTCTTGTAAAATTTTGTCGGTTTGTATCAGCATGAAAATTTGATTGATTTCCAGGAACAGAAGGATTCACAGGAGCAGGAAGGTTAAATCTAACTCTTTTTACAGATTCTTTTGTTTTTTGTTTGTTAGCTGGGTTAGATAAACATGGCTTCAGGATCACTGTATCTTTTCTAGATTGAATATTGAATGAAGAATTATTTTGTTTTGGATTTACACATTCACTTCCAGCCTTTTTTTGTTGAGTAAATTTTTGAAGTTCCTTCCTTCTAGGAGGTAATAAAGTAAGTCTATTCACATGTACCAATTGTTCATTCTTCGGATTCATTATGTGTTGTATCAAGAAATTCACTGGTGATGTTTTCTTAATCACACGAAAGGGTCCTTTATTAAAAGAGCTTAATTTCTTCGACTGTCCCTGGGGCAAATGAGGCGTATACAAGTAAACCAAATCACCAATTTTGATTTCAGGTTGCTTTGCTTTCTTATGTTGTTGTGATATTTGTGAGTTTTCTGCTTTTTCTAAATTTCTCTTAACCAAGTCATACATTTTTTTCAATCGAAATTGTAGATCTTCACCGTATTCATATGTAGAGTCGTATGTAGGGATTTTAAAACCGGAAATGAGTGTATTGGGAACCGTCAAGTCTCTTCCATAGACTAAGTATGCAGGAGATTCACCTGTGGAGGCATGAATAGCATTTCGATGAGCCAAAAGTGCAAATTGGATCAATCTGTCCCAATTATTTTTATCATCATAAGCAATGTTTTTTAATGATCTGAGGAGAGTTCCATTAAGACGCTCGACACAGCCATCTGAGCTAGGATGATATGGACTTGTAGTAGATTTACTAATACCTAATTTCTCATAAAAACTTTTTGCAGATCTTGATAAAAAATTCGAACCACAATCTGTGACCATAAATTGAGGTATGCCATGCTGTGCTATAAAATGTTCTAGGCACTGCAAAATGTCATCCGTCTTTATAGACGCGAGTGGGTACGCTTCAGGCCATCGAGTGAAGTAATCGGTAATCACCAGGATATATTTTTTTCCAGAGTAAGAGGTAGGCAAGGGTCCAACGCAGTCCATTGCGACCCGTTGAAATGGATAACTTGATCTCGAAAATCTCTGGATTGGAGCTTTATTGTTTTTGTAACCTCTATTGATAACACAGATTTCACACGACGACACATAGTTACTTGTTTGGGAGTACATCCCTGTCCAATAGTATTTACGACTAATAGAAGCTAAAGTCCTTCTAAAACCGCAGTGAGCATAAGTGGGACAATCATGATGCAACCAAAGTATTTCTGACACAAGTTCCTGAGGAACAACAATTCTCTCTTGGTATTGGTGTCTCAACTTCGGATTCTTGTGGGTGCACCATAAGGTATCATCTTTTCGAAAAAATACTAGACTCTGAGGGTATGGCATAATATTCTTTTCTAAGCAATCTATGATCTTGTTACATCTGGAATCAGATTTCTGAGCATTTTTTATTCTTACAAGTAAAGTTGGATGTGCAGAAATTTGTTCAAACTCTTTAATTGGCATGTTGTTGTCATTTTGCGTATCTTGTTGATCATTTAAATTATTATCCACAACACAAATTTCATTAGTTTGATTTTCATTTAAATTTCCAAAAACACTTTCACTCAAATTCTCATGAATATTGTTATTGTTGACACTAGGAATTTTTGATACTAAATTAGGAGAATTTTGTTTCTTTGCATTATTGATAACTTTGAATTTAGACACAAATCTGTTGTTAGGAACAACATTCACCGAGTTTGCACAATCATTGACATTTCTTGACAAGTAGTCGGCTACTACATTTGCCTTTCCTGGCTTATGTATGATTTCATAATCAAATTGTGTCAATGAAGCAATCCACCTAGCAAGTCTGGAAGTAGGGTCTTTCAATTTAAATATAAAGGAGAGTGAACTTTGGTCACAAAAAATAGTAAAATGTTTTCCAATCAGGTAATGTTTATAGTAATTTGTAGCCCATACCACAGCAAGTGCTTCTCTTTCCACCACACTGTACTTTTGTTCAGCATCATTTAACTTTCGACTCGCATAAGAAATAGGGTGATAATCTCCATTTTCATCAGCTTGGGAAAGAAAACCACCCAAGGACTGATTCGAAGCATCAGTGTGTAGCACAAATGGTTTGTTAAAATCAGGGAGATTCAATATTGGTTTAGATAAGAGTTTTTTCTTAAGAATATCAAAGGATTTCTGAGCATCATCTGACCAAACAAATTTCTTTTTGTTGTCCTTGTTTTTTGTTTTTAAAATTTTGGTTAAAGGTACTGTTATTTCTGCATAGTTTTTGATAAATTTCCTGTAAAACCCTGTGAGACCAAGGAACTGCCTCACATTTTTCACTGATTTTGGAATTTTAAAATTTTCAACTACTTCAACATTGTGAGGGTCAGGTTGCACTTTTCCTTCAGACACAAGGAAACCAAGGTACTTAATGGTTTTCCTAAAAAAATGACACTTGGAAGGCTTCAATTTCAAACCATGTTTTCCTAATCTTATGAAAATCTCTTCCAATTTCTTTAAGTGTTCTTCAAAAGAGCGAGAAGCGACTATTATGTCATCGATATATATTCCTGAGATTCCAGCCAAAACAAGTGACATGAGTCTTTGAAATGATGCAGGTGCATTTTTCAGCCCAAAAGGAGTTCTAAGCCACTCAAAGTGACCATCGGGAGTTGAAAAAGCAGTCTTTTCATAATCATTTGGATGAAGGCATAGCTGGTAAAATCCAGAGGTCAAATCCAGTGTGCTAAAGTATGTAGCACCAGAAAGTTTGTCAATCAATTCTGCTATGTTAGGAATAGGAAAAACTTCGCTAATTGTCAGATTGTTTAATTTTCGATAATCAGCCACCAGCCTATATGAACCATCAGGTTTCTTCACAAATAACACGGGTGTGTTATAAGGAGAGGTGCTTGGTTGGATAATTTTGGCGTTTAAGAGTTCATTGGTTTGTTTTGATAACTCTTTCTGCAGGTGATGAGGCACACGGTAGGGTTTCTGTCTAATTGGAATATTTGAATTTAAATTAATTTTATGCAAAATGGTGTCGCAGCCTGTTATCTCATTAACAGACTTGGCAAAGACATTTCTGTATTTTTTTAACAAATTTTGTAACAATTTTTTCTGCATGCCATTTATATGTTTCAAATCAAAGTCACCACCCCATACTTCAAATATCTCGTTGTTTTCTTTATGTTGTTCATCAACACTATTTACTTCAGATAAATTTGTCTCTTGCACATGACTGATTATACCCAATTTCATTCCTTTGTTAATATTTATTTTTTCTTTTGAAGGATTTGCCACTCGAGCATATATAAAATCATCTTTTGTCACCTTATATACAGCTCTTGCTAAAAAATAGTTTTGTTCAGTGGAACATTCACTGATATCTCTAGGTTCTAATAAAATTGTAGAATTTTTTTCAAATTTTGAATCAATTTTGACTTTTATGAATGACTCTTCCATAGGTTTCAAAATGCATTTCTGGTATGCTTTAGCAAAATTTAAATTCTCTTTTGGCTGTATTTTTCTCTTCTCTTGGCAAAAAGAACTTGTATTTAAGGAATTCATATCACAATCTGAACTTGTAATTTCACTGACATCATTATCACAGATATTTGAAACGGTTAAGGTCTTGTTGGTTTGCTTATAGTCATTTACTACACTTTGCATTATAGGATTTCTACTGATAAACTCACTATTTTCATTTATACACAGATCTCTAAAATCAATGTCATGGAATTCATTTTGTACATTCAAATAATCCTTTCTGAAATTTTCATAAAAACTGTTATTGTTGTTTCTATAGTCAATGTCCTTTAAATACTGAATGTCATAATTTGCATCAAACTGTAAGTGACTAATTGTGTTGCATTCTTTCATTTCTTCTGATACCACTGCAGTCGTTTGTGATGTACTTGTTTCAACAAAGGGTATGCTGCAATATTTAAAATTGACTCGTTTGTATTTGTAACTTATTGTCACTTCCTTTTTGTTTAGGAAAACACTACCTAAAATCATATTGTAATTTTTGGGAGCAGGAATGTCCAGGACACAACACTCGATTTCACTTCTTTCATTAGCAATTGCAATAGGAAAAGATACTTTTCTTTCTACCAAAATATTTTGATTGGAGATTCCCCTCAAAATTGTAGAGGTATGTTTTATTTGATAATTTTCTGGAGGAATATTTTGAAGAGAGCTTTCGTAAATTATGTTAATTGAACTTCCCGAATCAATCAAAGCATTCAATTTTGTATTACCAACAAACACTGTTATAATCGGAAAAGCATTGATACAAGGAGTATCAAAGTCAACCATCGAATTAGTTTCAAAGTTCGGTCTACTAGGATTATATTGGAAGGAAGTCTGATTGTTGTAATTTTGTCTATTGAAATGTCTTCTATTACCAAAATTTGGATAATTTCCTCTTCCATAATTATTTCTGTTATTTTGATTGAAAGTTGCAAATTTATAATTATCATAACGATTTTGAAATTGGTTTGAATAGTTTCTTCTATAATTATTTTGATTTCCTCTATATGTGTTTTCAAATGGTCTTCTAAAATATCGGAAACTTCTTTTGGATTTGTAATTTTGATAAGTATTCCCATTTCTCCATTCGTTTCTTCTCGAGGCAGCTGGAATTCCTCTTTGATTTACTAGACTTCTGTTTCCTATGCTTTTGTATGGAGTTGAAGTTTGAAAAGAAGTTGAAGGTCTGGATTTCTTTTTTGGAACCATATTCTCAAACTTTTCTTCCGAGAATTCTTCTTCGTTATATTTACTTGTAGAGGGCATATTCAAACTGTCTTCAAAGCTTCTGTTGCTTCTGTCAATTTCTTCTCTTAAAAATGAAAGTTTTTCTTTTCTTTTCGCAGCATTTTCTTCAAACCTCTTCTTCAAAGCTTCATATTCAGTTTTCTTTTCTTTTAATTTAGCTTTTAAATTTTCCAATTCTTCTTCATGTTTTCTTCTCTTCGACACAGTAAGAGTAACTTCTTCATCTACACAGTCCGAGCTTTCATTCAGGATCTCTTCATGCAAAATAGCGACCTGTTTTGCAGCTTCAAATGTTTGTGGATTCGCCGCACATACAGCTTTTCGAATAGTCATCTTTAATCCTTTTATGAAGGAATTTTTCAGAATTGCAGTTCTCAGCGAATTTTCGCCAGAGTTGCATAACTCTTCCGGAAATGCTCGAAAAGAATCCGCTTCAATTCTCAAGGCAAACTGCCTGATTGTTTCATTATGTTTTTGTTTCAAGTTTACTAAATTCTCTACTTTTTTGGCAATATCTTCTTTTGTTTCAAATTGCTCCTTCAAAGCAAGAATCAATTCACCAAAGTTTTCACTGTGATTAAGACGAGGGATTCCCTTAATTAATCTTTCAGCCTGATTCTTTAATTTCAGTTTCAATATGAAAATTTTGTCTATGTTCGACCACTCAGCATGTTTTGCCACTAAGTCAAATTTGTCGAGAAAGTCCACAAATGATTCATTTGGAGAACCAGAAAAATCAGGGATAGTGTTTATAAATTGTGAGGAGACTGAGTTTGTTTTGGTTTTTCTTGAACTTGCACTAACCGACACAGATCTTCCAGAATTTGGAGAGAGTCGGGGAGGAGAGCGTGAAGGCACACGAGCATTAGCTCCAGTCTGTGATGAGGAATCAGTGCTTCTACTAGCACGAGCAGTTTTGTTACGAGGCATGTTTGAATTTTGAATTTTTTTTTTTTTTTGAAATGCAACAATCAGTGCGATTAATATTTGTGGTTGTGTGCTTAAAGTGTATATGAAATACTATCAAAATTGAGTTTGTTATTGTTTTTGTAAAAATCACTCATATTTCCCCCAAAATATCAAACACACAATCATATGTCAAAATATATATATATATATGTGTGGGTCAGACTTATTACTTTTCAATTTCATGTATTGGTCATATATTCTCATTTTTATGCAACAATTATACACATAGAAACCACTTACTTCGATCATACATTTAAATACAATTACACAATAAATACTCATATATTTCAAATATACCACTTTTAACTCTTTTTTTTTTTTTCAATATGCACAGAATTATAGCTTACACCCTGAAAAAGCACAAGGCCAAAGTTTTACTTTTTTTTTTTGAAATAGAGCAATTAAATTTATTTTCTACCACTCCGTAAGTCAGAACGGCACCACTGTCGTATCGCCGCACAAACACGGCACTACTGTCGTATCGGTGCACAACCGCATCGGCACCAATGTCATATCGGCGGTGGATTCGGCCCCGGAGTCAAATCGGCGGGGAGTCGAACGAAAGTGAAACCGAAACCGATCGCACGACCGATATGCACAGAAGAATCGAAGATATGTAGATGAGTACATTGCGTTCAAAATATAATCACACATAATTCACTTATAA
Organism: Amaurobius ferox; assembly: GCA_951213105.1. Lineage (NCBI taxonomy): Eukaryota > Metazoa > Arthropoda > Arachnida > Araneae > Amaurobiidae > Amaurobius > Amaurobius ferox. The sequence continues at coordinate 9,470,391 of OX578144.1, forward strand.
TACTCTCATATAACTCATAAATAATTCACATGTAACCCAGGAGTACTTACGGTCTGGAGACATCAGTCCACAGATGGGTAGAAGAATAAAAGACAGAATTCAGGGTGCGCAAATAATTTAACTCATTATATCAAATATTCATATTTATTCTTAAGTAAGCCATTTAAATTTTATATATATATATTCCAAACAAATTAATATTCAATATCCATTTCACAATATTACTTTCAGTAAATAATATCATCTCTTTCACTAGAGAACTTTATGCAAAGTAAATCAACATTCAGTTAACATTATATCAATCACACTCTTTAGAATCTTATCAATTTAAATTTATATATAGACAATAATCAATATATTTCAATACGCATTCCAATTAAGAGATGTTAGTTTATAAGCCTTAAATTTATACCAGTGCTTGGAATGATAAATTTAAGTTCCACTGTTCATGCACTTGAATTTAGAAATTTACCTCCCGGTTCTGTATATAAATCAAATCCACATAATTTCAGAACATCCGATCTTTACCAAAGTTCCGCAAAATTTATATCCGACTTGCAGTATATCGACATCAGAACACGAAGTTAACTCGAACAGGCAGCCACGCCCGGGTATTCGGACAACGGTCAAAATCACAACCTAAAACAGAGAAATAATGCATTAAATTTTGAATAAAATTTTAGATCCCGGTGCATTTCTTCTTCGGGCATCTTCCCGGATTAGATTTTGGGAAAATCAATAATCCACAGCAATATGGGGCCACCGGCCCTACTCTCTTTGTTCCGTTTTCTCCTCCGAAAACTTACATCCGAACTTCTCAAAGTTCTTCTCCAAAAGGCTCCTGAACACAGGCACAAGCGCCCGACGACAGCCAAGAAGCTCTCCCATTGGCTGCCGCCCAGAGGAGAAGTTTCGCTTTTCGAAAACTTCTCACAGACAAGGCAGGCGCCGGGAAAAAAAACAGCAGAACATTAAATTCACATTCTCGAACCAAACTAGACTTTTACACGTAAATGAATCTGAACGAGGCTTAACACAATGCAGGCGTTGAAAAGGAGAGATTTCCAAGCCGCGATTCTCAAACTGTCGAATCGAACATACATGCGATACGACAAGTGTACGTTTAACACAATTTATGTAAATGCAGACCCTTTGATTAGTTGTTTAAGAGTAGTTGTTTACTTGTTATTTGTATGACGTGTAATGATCATGCGCGGAATAAAAATGGGTATTTCAGCCAGTTATAGATCATTTCAATAATTGAAATTGTTATTCTGCAGATTTGCGTACAATTCACGTATGTATGTAAAATGTCATCTTCCGAACTATTGTAGTTTACTAATATAAGGGATAACAAAATTCAATCAAATGTTGATTTCGCTTCTTCAGGAATGAAGAACGGACTTCACTTCGCTCGTCTAAATCCTTTTTTGCAAATTAATACTATGTATTATTGAAAAAACTGTTTGTATGTGTGCACTTAATAATAAATAAAAAGTTGGCCATGGACAACAGTCATCACGTGACTATTATATAAAGAGATAGCGTAACCCACTTTAAGATATAATATGGCATCTATCTTGTGTCAAAATCGTGATTTTTAAAGTACCTTCTAATTCATATTTAGTGTTGTATCCGTCCTAAAACCGCTTTACTTTTGCTTAAATTCTGTGCATCAACATACTGAAACAACTTAATTACAATATATTTGAGTTTAAATGATTATCAAACTTTGATTATTTCTAATGCAAAGCCTAATTTTCACTTATGGAGAATGTAAATAGCAAAATATGTTGAATGAGTTGTATAAGAATTGCTGCATTTCTTTAACTCAAAATTATTTAGTTCATGGAGTCAGCAATATATCTGATATGAATGAAGCATTCATTGATTTTACACAGGGAACCAGACGACTTTTTCGATGAAATTTTAAGCATAGATTTAAATTACTTGTACTCCCATGGTTTTAAGTTCTTAAGTAAAATAATTTATTATAGTAATGTGATGAATGATAGGAATGGAAAACAGTTTTTGAATGAAATGCTGCTTTTAGAGAGAGCCAGGAGATTTATGTTTAGATGACGTCATTTGAATAAAGTTCATTTGTTTTCGATATAGTTTTCAAATATAATAAATTAATGTAATATTGTGATTATTTTAAAAATACTACAGAATAATGTATTGCATTTCACAGATGTTTAAATAAAACTGCATTGAAGTAGGAAAGTGTTTCATAATCAATGCTTTATGCATGATTGAACTTTATTGTTAATTTCTAAGAATGCAGCAGACAATTTCCGAGTTCTTCTAATCTCAAGACGGAATTGAAGTGTTATATAATTTAAGTTACTAATTAAATTCATAATTGATCTACTTATATTTGGTTTCGCATGTATTCAGAAACAAAAAATGTAATCCCAACGAAACGTCTATGTCCCATAATTTTATAGTACCGGAATTTAAAACCACAATATACTTTCATCTTTTTCTGTTCTAAAGATATTTTAATTAAGGTATTAAGTTTTAAAAAGCTATGTCTAAAAATTTTAAAACTGTTAATTTGTGATATATGAAGGGATAAATAAATAATTACTCAAACAATTATTAAATATATAATTAAGTATAGACATTTTAATTATAAGTAATTTTGAGTATTTTAATTACAGAACAAATAATTCACATTGATTAAAATATAAGTAATAATTATTTACATGTATATTAATTCAAATAATGGAAGACTAATTATTATATATTGAATATATTTTAAATATAAGTAAAGTATTTTATATATCTCAAATAAAGTAAACTATTTGAATTTTTTAATTAATTTAGAATGATTATTTTTAAAGCTATAGAATACATTTTTACCCTTAAATATTAAATACATATCAAGCGATAAACATTTATTCACTAGTATATCGAAATTTATAATAACTTTATTTAAAAGTAGCATAAGTTAAAGTAGCAAAAGTTATTTAAAAGTAAGATCAATGCAGTTTCAAAAACCTACAACTAAATATAGTTTTTATTTTGTACTACACTTAACTGCTAATTACAAATGATAAAACAAGAACATTTACATAAAATGAATAACACATTCATTTTTAAATTTTCATTGCGCACGAAATATCACGGATATATTTTACGAAGAATTCTTATCGCATCGGTGAATCATCTGCTAAAGAAACTTGATCACCTGAAAGAAATCTGTTGTTTGTTTATTAAATAGAATTATTGAATCATTCACATTAAAATTAATTCTTTTATCAAAGTTTTTAATTTAATAATTTTCAATTATGAAATATTATCTGAGCATTATAATCCATGATTTATTTGATAAATATATGCATGGGAAAGACCTGCATTATTAGCATTTTGTTTTTATCTGTACCGTACATTCATAATTGGATAAATTGATATGGAAATAATATTTTTAAAAGAATAATACTGTGAAAAATTATATTTATTGATAAATATTATTTTTGCGTTTTGATTTTTAAATACGGAAGGTAATTTCAACGACATTTATCTTGCATAAGAACGAATATCTTGAGTTTTCAATGTCGCCTTCAGAAGAAAGTCGCTGCTTTGAGCAGACGGGAAATTTGATACATAGGCAGATAACTTATAAAGGACCTGCCTTCATCTGAGATGGAGTTGGTCCGGCTAACGGGCTGATCGGGTGCCACTGTAACGTAAAGAGACTTGGTTAGGATCAATTGTAAAGGACTTATTAACCTTTGTTGGTGGGTTACATAGATATATCAGGCAAAAGTGACATACCTTTGAACTTTGGTAGCAATGAATACCAAAAGGCCAGGGACTTCACTAATGCAGAAAGTTAAATTGGACATATTTATTGTGTACTCATTCAAATTACCGCTGCTGAATGCGTAGCTAAATAGAGGCAGATATCAAACAACCAGTATTGCACATGCCCATTAGGTAATGAAACAAATCATTAATACACTTGTACGGGCCTGGAGATGTTTTATAATTGAGTAATCAGTGAACGAGCTATAAATCATCGGTGCTTACCAAAGACCTTCCTTGGTCCTGTACACATTGTCTTGGTCACAAGGAATACTAGACCCTTATGATCATAGTGGTATCCGACCTAGTGCCGTTTCCACTCGCACAGCGACTCGACACCTAGCGACTTCCAACCGATTTCAGCCGAACTATCCACCAATTTACTCCCGGGACTCTACGTAGTCTCTATTACACAGCTTCTTTCTCTCACTCGCGATCCGAAACTTATCCTGTCGCCATTGGAGGACAGTAGACGTTACCTGGTTCAGCGATTGGTCTACTTAACCGAACCAGTGAGAAGTTGTTAATATAAAGTCAATATAAATTATAACGAAACTGAGGGAACTAATAACCAAAGGTTATATAGACCTCACAAACGAAACTCCCGGGACGATACGCCTGTCAACATTTTTTTTAAATCGAAATTATTTTATGAAATTAGTCGGAATTATGCCGAAATTTCTTCATTTTCAAAACAATTTTATCTAGCAAACTATTTTCCGAGCTTGGAAGATACGAAGTACGATCATCAAACGAGACATCTTTATGGACAGGAATTGTGATTTAAGTAAAGTTCAAAGATTTCGCTTTCAGTTGTAAGATATAACGTTATGTGATTTAAGCAGTACCGCATTTTCTGGAGTTTGCACTCTAAATTAATATACATCTATCTAATTAATTATTTATTTGCAAATACACATCCCATCAGGCAAAGTCTAATTTCAGAGATTCATGAAAATGACAAACATAAAAGGCAGATATGTTGATAAAATAACGCTAAGCTTATTAAGTTATTAATTTAATATTTATTTTATTTGTTAAATTAACTTAATTTGGCTTCTTAATTGTGTGTACATTATCGTAAGTGTCCGATATATAACCCACCTTATTACAGTACTGCAACAACCTATAATTAAACACAACTCCTAAAAGGTAAAACATTAAAATGGATAACTACAAAATGATGACACTTTGATAAAAAAACCTACAATATTTATTAAAATTATTAAAGTCTTTAAAATGATTAATAAAATTCTCAGATTACAATTATACTCATTACATTTACAATTATCACTTGATAGTTCATCATCATTGATTATCAATTTAAATTGGAGTCAGCTGTGATGAGAGAGAGATTTTTGAAACGTACCTTTAGAGTCAATTTATTAATTAAAATTCAAAGTTCTCATGGCCAATAACAATGTACCTTTTGCTTAATTTTGCTATTTCATGTGGAAGAAGTTTCTTTGGATATAGCCATTGTTGAAGTCGTATTTCTGGACTATCAGATACGGTACAAACATATTAATCGAACCGATACGGTAGTCGAGCGGTCAGGAGCATGCGTTTCCGTCTGATTGCTGGATTGCCGGGTTGCGGGTTCGAATCCCGCCAACGGGCTTGGATGCTGTCATATCGAGGCCAAGTCAGACATCCGCCCTTCCGGGAGCCTCTATAAAAGTGAAGATGCAAATCTGTTCCCCTTCGCCATGGGATACCCTGGAGGGTCTTGTGGACGTGGTGCGTAGGCGCCCCTTCATCACGGGGGAATTAGTAACGAACGAACATATTAATCAATCATTTCACAGAACATTGACTCAACATTTTAGAAAATGTTCAATTCTTGACGACATCAATTCCGTCAAAACAGATCCAAACACTAATAAACAGGCGTAAATTTGAAGCAAACAGTACGCAAACGAGATATATAAAATGTATAATATCATCGAGTTTGAACAGAACCACAGCGTAGATAGATATCAAATTGACTTCGTACTTTAGCAATATTCGATAAAACCAATAAAGTGATATTACAGCAGCTTTCAAGTGATTGTTAGTTGACAATCCCTTTAACCATTGGAGGAAATATTTCTCATAAACATACCGTTTTGAAATAAAAATTATTTCAATATTCTCGACTAGCCCCCTATGGAAGCCAAGGGTTTCAAACAACATAAGTTTCTTCAACGACAGGCTAAACGTAAACATTGGATACAAGTTTATAAGTATTGTTACGAACGTATCCACAGGAATCGTGGACAAGTTACATACAAGAATGAGTCCACATTTTTGGATAACTGATACGTTTATTCACCAGTAAAACGTAAACAGGAACAATATACAATCTAACAGCACGCTACACTAATTTCACAAAATATCTGATATTCACAATACATTAACAAAAGTAATTTCTTAAAACAGCGGTTAATATTCTTAAAGCATTGACAAAACTAGAAGTACAATGCTTGTAGCGCGTTAACTGAACTCCGACTAAGTTCCTCTTATATACTCTCCAAAGAAACTTCTGAAATTGTCTAATATCTCGTAGACAAATCATTATTTCGCGGACTTTCTCAAACCCTCGGGAAGTTGCAAAATTGGCAATAAATTGCCAAATCGAACAACCTTTTTTCAGCGGCATTAAGCGCATGATCACCCAATGCTCACGTCACGGGATAGATTGCATATATTCGTGTTTTCTCCTTGCGGTCTTTGAAATAAGCGAAAGTTTCCAGAAGAAAGGGAATATGACGCGTTCGCAACAATATTAACAAAAGTAAAATAGCGGAACCACTTACAATAAAAAAAAATCTGATGTGGGCAACAAATGAGTTTCCTTATATAATGTAATGAATTTACTACTTTTACAGTAAAAAAATAGGTTTTTGTTATCGTAGATACTAATATTCTTTCCAAGATATTGAATTTTCGACAATTAGTCGTCATTTTCATTGATTTAGCGTCATTTTTATCCATTGGGCGAGATTTTCGTCAATTTGGCAACATTTCAAAAAGTCGCCAAGTTGGCGACATTCCGCCAAATTCGTCGCCAAAATCTCGCCAAGCGTTATGAACAATGAAATAAGTTATTCTTACAGCAGATAAATGAATATTAGCGTTCAAATACAAAAGTATTACTCAAAGTATCTTTTTCCACGAATGGAACGAGCTAGATCCACGAGAATGATGTCACCCAATTTATCGTATGGTATTACATATGAAAAGTGAACATGTTTCTCAATAGGGAATATTTTTTTTTTATTTTATATGACTTTTTGATAATTTTTTTGAAAAATGTGCAATATCTCGAGAACGGTTTGTGTTAGCGTTCTAAAATTTATGCCAATCGTTTTCTAATGAACAATTACATAAGAAATGTCTATTTGCGTAACTTTATAAGTGGTTTTGATTTTTTGACGATTTTTCCAAAATTTCATTCGAAAATTTAATGGGGTTCTGAACATTCGATTGCGTATAAAAACAATAGGCTTCCAGTGTTTACGGATTGTGATTTTTGTACCAAATTTGGATCGAATCGGTCCATTCGTTCGTCAGTTATCGTCTTCACAGACTCACTGACACACACACACACACACACACATACTTTCACACACACACACACACACACACACACACACAGAGACATCACTTAAAAAATGTTTGATTCGTGATCAGGGATGCTTGAAACGTGCTCTCCCGTCGAAAACTCGAATTCGAATTTTCGACCCCGTCACAATACTTTCCTTATACATTATGTATATAAGGAAAGTAACAATTTTCATATTGTATAAGTTCTACAATTTAAAGAAGTAAAACTTTTCTGCCGTTTCAAATCAGCGCATTTAACATACCATAACAATTATAGCCACTCTTCTAGAGTCTGTAAGGACTAATGTCTTTAAAAATTAAATCAGCACATAATCACAGAAGGGGCATTATTACAATTTAGCAACAGGTCCTCGCAGTGGACCAGAGCAATTTTTTACTCTAAGACATATATAGGAGAAGAATCAACCAAATGCTAGAAATAACGTTCATTGGCATTTTAACCTTAATTATGTTAAAATGGGTCAAATTCCATAATTTTCCAAAATGAATCTTTGAGATTTGATATGATATAATATATTGAATATACATTCCTCAAAATTTAAGAACATCTTTTAAATTCATTGATTTGGATTGATTCAAGGATTTTGAACATAGTTACTATGAATGATCTTGTAGAACAGAAATTAAAATGAGCCTAGTAGCAATCCAATATTGCCCAAATATTGGAAATATTGGACCAATATAAAAAGTGGATATTTTGACAGATTCGGCCATTTGGAAATTTTGACAGATTGAAAATTTGGGGACAATTTTACGCCAATATTGGCGTTTCATTAGAAATATTTCCAATATAACACCAATATTGTAATGACTATATTTAACCAATTTTGGTACATTAGAATGTTACATTGGAAATATTTCCAATGTAATGCCAAGATTTACAATATTTTTCGAATATTGTATCAATGTTAAATGCTACTAGTGTATGTGCCTAAGGAAAGGAATACACTAAGGAGAAAATGGGGAAGAAGTTTCTGGAATCTAGTATTATTTTAGGTGTGTCAACGACCTTCTAGTTTGCTTCTGGGTTTACTATAAAGATTTCCCTTTTATATACTTATGCACCTCTTTAACTTCGGATTGCAGCATTCTAGAGCTGCAGAAGGAGGGTCTACTATTACGAAAAATGCCATGCGATATCGATTTAGAAAGTGTGAAGAGCCTCTAGCTGTGAATTGAATGAGTTAGTATTTTTTCAGCTAAAATACGAAAATTTTTAGTTACAATGTTACACAGCAGTCTCTATATAGAAAATGATATGAAGTTTTTACATAACATGTGCACAAGCGATAAAATGTGAGGTCAACGAAAATGATAATTATGCAAATGTGTCGCTGGTCAATAAAGTACTTCTGAAGGAAATATCGGATAATGGTCATGGGAAAATACTATTCAGTAATAAGCTAATTTTGTTTAATTTAAAATTATCTATTTTGCAGTAAACAACAAATGTTGTTTAAAAATGACAGTCAATTAATTCAGCACAAAAATTATCCGGTTCCTTTGACCTAATTTTTTATCGCCTCTATACATGTTGTCCTTTCGCACTATTTTCCACAGGGTGCCCGTCACAAAATGGCGGTGCATGGAACTTCGCTTCATAGCTTCAATCCTCCTTTTACCCGAGAAAATCAATCTGGGTAAATCAATCGTGGTAAATCAATCAACCAATTGTGGTAAATCAAACAATCAATTGTGGTATATCAATATGTGGATGGGTCGGATGCTAACGTATTTTGGGTCCTAAATCAGGCACTTCCGGGTGGCGGTGAAAAGCAGGTCCCTTATGACCTGCTTTCAGACCCGTCGGCGACTGGGGTCGAGTATTGGTGGGTTGCCTTCGCCCTGCCCGGTGAATGGATTGGCCGTCTCTTGCTCTTGCTTGGCCGTGACCTCGCTGGGTTGCGGATAACACCACTTTTCCTCCCTCCCTTGCAGTCGGCATAAACTCCTAGGTTGCCACGAAGGGTGGAGATAATCCGTCCTTTCACACTAAATAGAACATACATTACAACTTTGTAATTGAGAAATTATCTTGCTTCGTTTTTGAAACAGAAATTTTAACATCTCCTTCTCGCTGCTAGAAGTTATACAGACTTTCTCAATTTACAACGGATGAACATTTTTCTGCTAGCAGACCATTTCTTCAGCAGTTCCGACCACTCCTATCGAAGTTTAAAGGTACTGTAATACAAATTCTTTCTTCGAGTTTAACAACTGAAACACTCAAGGGATTAAATGTTGATAGATATATTTGTTTTTAGAAATGCGGTGAATAATCTCCCTGTATACACGTCTGTCGGGGGTAAATGGGGGAATATCGTTTTCACTTACAGCTATAAATCTGGAAAGCTTTCCAGACAAAGAAATCAGAACTCTTGACAAGTGTCTGCTTTATTCGGCAAGGAGAGAAATATATACATCTTGAGTAACTTCAAATAATGTGCTTGAAATTTTTGTGCATAACATGAATTTTACTCCCTTTAAATCTGTCATTTATTGTTTTCAAATCTGGCTTTTATCTGTCTATTTTTATTCTGTCATTTTTGAATCCATTATTTGGATGATCAGACGAACTTTAATGTTAACACACAAACTTTAACGTCAACAAACGAACTTTACTGTTAACAGAAGAACTTTGCTGTTAACAGACGATCTTTACTGTTAACAGACAGACTGTAATGTTAACAGAGGGACTTTAGTAATTATCGATCCGCATATGAAGACCTGTGAACTTTGACCAGCCAACGGCGTAGAAAAGAGACTTATTAAAAGATATCAACTTTAGAACTCGGAACAACAAGTTCTATCCCGCCTCCACAACTCACGTTCTTATTTTTATCTTAAGACCAGATACTGAAATAAATTATAATCTGACAACTTCAACTTTGTACATTTGCAAATAGGTGCTTGAAAAATTAAAGTTTTTAAAATTAACTCTGAAGTTTGCACTTCCTCGGCTACAAAGGTGTTACATTACAATATGCATAAATAACTTAAAAGGAGACTTACAAGGGAAGGCTTTGCAATAGTTCTCTCGGATTGCAATCTTTCATGTCCTATCTTGTAAAGGACCATGAATAATGATAAAACGCCACGGCTTTCATCTGCTAAGTGATAGGGGGCGCCACAATAGCAATCTGAAGTTGTCATGCAAAATTGCTCTACTGACGTAAATAATACACGTCAGTAGAGCACGTTTGTATGACAACTTCAAATTGTTATTGTGGCGCCTCCATCACTTAGCAGATAAAAGCGGTTTTTCATTAATCATGATCCTTTACAAGATAGGACATGAAAGATTGCAATCCGAGAGAACTATTGCAAAGCCTTCCCTTGTTAGTGTAGATTGTTGCCAACTGCGATGTTTCCCATTACTTTTGTATCTCCCTAATGGAATTGATCCTCTTAACACAAAGATACGCCATTACTAGTTATCCTTCAAATTATAAACAGTTTTTCAGAGCCAAATTAATTATCATGCGTCCGGATTTAACAAGGGAATTAGTAGATTCCGGTAAATTCGTTATAACCTGCCTTTCTGTAATATGTTTGTATCATTTTGATGGTACATTATATTTAGACATAATGAAACATCCAAACAGTATAAAATCTATGCGAAATTGAAAGTGGGATTAGAAAAATCAACACAATTTTACTAATATGCAAAACGATACTTTTTATACATTTTATGAAATTATCATGTATTCGAAGTGATTCTGATAAGTAAAAAAATCATGCAACTATTTAAAATATCTAATAAAATTTAATTGTATAAAACTTTTAAGATATTTTAAATTTTTAATATTTTTCTTATATTTCTGATATGTCAATTAACTACAATTTAATGCATTGTATTTCTATTATCTTTATTAGTTTAAAAGAGAAAAATAAACTACATTTACATGTAAACATGCAAAAAATGTAAGAAATATTTATATTTTCATTTTTTTTTTCAAAATATTCAACATATTCATTTTTTTCAAAATATTCATTAATTACAAAATCAATACTTAAATATTTCTAATAGCCCGTAATAAAATAATTTCACAACCATTAGTAAAGTTCTATCAAACTACATATTATACCAAATAATAATCGTTAAAAAATGTTATTTCGATATTTTGAACTTTCACTTAAACATCAAAATGGATCACTTTTGATTGCAAGTATTAATCATTTAGAGCAAAGTACGTCTGCCAGTACTTGAGTATTTAGAATGTGGTAATACTAAAAGAAATTAATCATCTTTCAATGCAGACGATTTTTCTAAATTTGAACTGTCACCTGAACAGTGGCTGTTAAAGAACGAGGAATGCAACGACTTTCTATTTGCTGCGTCGTTTTGAAGTTAATAAGTTAGAGACAAAACATGGATTTATGTAGAAGGGATTCTCGAGCTATGGTTTATTTTGATTTTCGAAAACGTCTGACTCTGTAGGGGTGGAACATCGCAGTGGTTATTGCGAGGGGATTGCACTCGGACGACCCGAGTTTGATCCTCCACTCTGCCCAAATTATTTACGTGTTCACCCGGAGTACGAGCAGGTTAAATATGTAGGTTTGTAAGTCCTGAGAGATGTTGGTGGTAAATGAAGGAAAGTTTTGAATTGGGTGACACTCCACGGCCGTCTTAACAGTTACCTTACACTTTTAGGTACAAACGGATGGTCTGCATCGAAGTAGAAGGGTTTACACAGCAATAGTGTGGAAACCCCAGGCCGTCCGACTCATCCAGAGGACTTAGAGCAACAAAATGGACAACATGTGTTGAAGACCCAGACCGACCGGCTCGTCAGCAAGGACATGAGCAACCGATTAGTCGGCCGGGCTTGGACAACATGTGTGTCGATCTTGCTGATACAGCCCCATTCAAAACAAAAATTTACAGCTGGTTTAAAATATTCCATCTTGGAAGTCGGTGTTTCAGTGATGATTTTCGCAAAGGTCGACAACGAACTGCTGTGACGCCAGAAAACATTGATGCTGTGAAACAAATCATCACTCTAGATCGGCATATTCCATATGATAAAATTGAGGCTTTTAAACAGCTTTATTTAACTCAAGTTCAACAGAATGTTCGTGTCAAATGCTGCAATAAAAGTCTCAAATTATTCAATTTTGTCACCTCAAAACTTGTCTTTAGCATTGCAACAGCTGACGAAACATGGGATTATTCCCATGAACCCGAAACGGAACAACAATCTTGGGTATTTCTACTGCTTGGATGTTTCAAAATGAACCATATCCTTCATATTTGTTTGTGCACGAAGTATTTCTACGAAGATTATTGCTTCGTTTTTGCGGCTATATTGCAATTATTGCTTTGCAGTATCGTAGAACAGTGAATGCGGATTGGTATACGACCATTTGTTTGTTAGAATAAGTTGTTCAAATCGGAAAAAGTAATACAAAACGTTGAACAATCATTCTTCATAACAATGTAAACTCACACATATCGTTTCAACTATCAATCATTTGAAGCATAGAATAATTGATTTGATAAGTCATTGTCCTTATTCTCCTGATTTAGCATCAAATGATTTTTTCTTGATCCCAGTAATCAAACGTAAAATACGTGGTCAACGATTTGACAGCGCTGAAGTAGTAGTTGAAGCTTATAAATCACATGTTTTTGCTATACCAACTTCTGAATGACATAACTGATTTGAAAATTGGTTTATTCAAATGAAAAAATGTATGCTAAAGGCGAATATTTTAAAAAGCAATACAATGATTTATTACTATACAAACGCATTTTGTGTATTATATTTTCTAAAATTTAAATACTTGTCTGCGTATCAATATAACAAACATACATCCTTTAATCTCCTGAGATTCGAACAAAAGCTGTTTATAAATTAACAAAGATCCACATTTTACTAATTTGCTATCGAAACGTTTATCGCAAAAGCAAGGAAATTATCATCTAGCAGGCATACAGTGCATCTATTCTATGCAAAGATACACTATTTTCTCCGAGCAAATTCTATTTCATGTCTGTCTATTTTAGCTATACAAAAGTCGAATACAAAGAAACAAACATTAGCCAGACAAGTTGAAACGTTATTCGTTAGCAGGATCTTATACAAAAGACTGGGTGTCAGCAATTGGTAGAACACATATTCTGAATACAATCACCGCGTTATTTTGGAACAACCAGACTGAGGTCCTTTCAATAAATTTCGATTCCGTTAAAGAGTTTTGTCCAAGAGTAAGATCCTTTATTTGAACTAATTTAGCTTCGACTCAAAATGGCTTTCTTGAAGGTAGGTAAAATACATTGTGATGAAAAAAATGTGTCTCTATTCAGAACGTTCTCTAGAGATATTTAGCGGACAAAACTTTACCTTACTTTAATTTGGTACGAATGTTATTTAAGTCAGTATTTTATCACAGAAAGGAGGTTAATTTCTCTCACATGGGTTAATTTGGCATAGGATTGGTAAAAAAAAGGAAAAAAGTATGCATGTATCTCAACTTATTGATATTTATCGATATTAGTTTTAACTAGGAGTCTCAAAATTTAATTCTTATACAGTTTTTACCGATACACACCATTAAAATGAGTTTTAGATGTGTTGTCCCATTCAACACTAAACTCTAGTGGGTATTTTACATTTGAAATCCGTGAAATTGTATCCCCCCCGTTTTGAAAATCATCCATGTTAATTTTGAGTAAGTTTCAACCATTTGATTTTCCTAGGGAATGCTTTAGCGGAAGTCTTCGCAATCACATTTTTGTAAATTTCTTACAGATAACTAACTACCTTCAGAATGTGTTTTAAATGTACTGTCCCTTTCAGAGCACCAAATTGAGATGGGTTACGGTTTTGAACTACAAAGTTATGGAATTGTTTTCTCATTTTTTATAAGTTATTCATGTTAGTTTTTGTTAAGTTTCAATAATTTGATATTTCTGCGGAATGCTTTAACAGGGACCTTGCAATTACATTTTCACAGATATTTTACAGATAACTACCTATATATGTGTTTTAAACGTGCTGTCCCAACCAGCATTAATGAAATCTGGTGGAAATTTTGAACTACAAAGTTGGTTAATTGTTCTCGCATCTTTTGAAAGTGATTCATGTTAATTTGGATTAAGTTTTACTCACTTAATACTTATTTTTGTAGAAAATTTTAACTAGGAAACTCTAAATTACATATTTATAACTATTTTACGAATGCATGTTTTTAAAATGTGTATGTCCATTTCAACAACAAGTTCATAATTGATGCAAGTTTTAAACCATGAAAGTGTTCCTCTATGAATGCGGATTTGAATTAAATTTCAATCACGATATTTCTGCAGAAGACATTGAGTAGAAACACATTAATTTTTATCACAATGTATATATTACAAAGTTAATAATCATTTTTATAATTTATTCTTGCTGTAATTTTTTTATTAAACTGCACCTTTGCTTCTATTTACTAAATTTCGAAATTAAAAATCTTATCACTATTATAATTTTTACGGTACGACTAAAAACACAAGAAAATATATCTTTCGAAAGACAGAAATATTTATAATGCATCGGCATTAAAGAAGAACCATCCAGAATAACGATTTTACCCAAAATACTACATGTATACTACTTGTAACTAAAATTTCCCTTAGCTGGAATCGAACGGGACATTTTTTCCCTACATGTATGGTATAATATATGGAAAAAGTATTGTGGCGATGTCGAATATTCGAAATCGAAATTTTGACGGAAGCGCACGTTTCAAGCATCCCTAAACTCGAATAGAGCTTTTATGACGTGAAGTATATGTGTGTCCATGAGTCACCTTACGAACGAATAGAATATCTAAAGAAATGTATAATTATTGCAAACAGTAAATACTGAATTCCCATTGATTTTAAACGAAATCGATTGGTCAGAAAAATCCTTATTCCCGAATGAAATTTTAAACACATTATTAAAAATTAATGATTTTCAATAATTCTAAAACGCTAACATGCACCTTTCTCGACATATTGCACGTTTTCCAATTCAATCTTATCAAACAATACATAAAATTAGTAAATTTAGTAAATTAGTGATTATCATCTAATTTGTTCACTTTACAAATGCAATATTTTGCGACACATCTTTTAACAATAATCACCTTGATCTTATCCGTTTGATGTTTTGAGTATTATATATATATGGTTGTCTATTTCAGTTAGTAGCCATTAGATTTTTTTCTATCTGCTAAGTTGGATTTGAGCAAAATAGGAGAGCCACTACTTAAGTTTTTAAAATGTGGCAATATCAAAAAATAACAGCTTTCAGTGAAGAATTTTTTTTTTAATTTTAACTTTCACGTGTACATCAGCTGTTAAAAAAGGAGAAATGCTATATAATTATTTTTTGGAAGTTAATAAGGTAGTGATAAAACATGGATTTAAGTCGAAGGAAATATCGAGCTGTGATTTATTACGTCTTTCGACAAGGGCTTGAAACTTCACAGCAACAATGAATTCGACTTTTACTGATGAACAGAACACCATCCAAAGTAACAATTTACAGATGGTTTAAACAATTCCATCTTAGACGTAGAAGTCTCAGTGATGCATTTCATGAAGGTCGACCAAGAACTGCCGTGATGCCAAGAAACATTAATGTTGTGCTCTGAATGATTACTATAGATCATCATGTCACGTATGGTGAAATTGAGGCATCTTTGAACATTTTAAGGACACGGGGCACTCAATTCTGCACGATCATTTAAAAGACAAAATGGTATGATCACGTTAGAGTCCACATAATTTAATTCAAGTTCAAAAGGATGCTCTTATCAAATGGTGCAAGGAAAATCTCAAAAGATTAAATCTCTGGTGTATTAAAACATTGAAATTGTAACAGGTGCCAAAACGTGAATTAATTCCTATGAACCCGAAGCAAAACAACAATCTACTATTTGGGTGTTCAAAATGAACCAAATCCTACAAAAGTGGTTTGCACACGGAGTAATTAAAAAAAAAACTATTCCTTCGATTTGTGGTAAATCCGGCTGTACTGCAACCATTACTTGGAGGACCGTAGAACAGGAAATGCTGATTGGTATACGTTAATTTGTTTGTTAGAAATAGTCGCTCAAATTAGAAATAATAATACATAATTTTTCCATCACGGCAATGCAAGTTCACACACTGCATTTCAAACTATCAATTATTTTGCGGCATTGGAAAATTGATTTGATGAGTTATTCTCCTTATTCGCCTGATCTAGAACCCAATGATTTCTTCTTGTTCCAAACAATGAAAAATAAAATGCGTGGTTAACGATTTAACAGATCAGAAGAAGCTGTTGAAGTTTATAGAATCACATGTTTCTGCTATACCAACGCCTGAACGGCATAAGTATTTTGAAAATTAGTTTATTTGAATGAAAAAATTGTATTGATGATGATGGCAAATTTTTTGAAAAGCAATAAAACGATTTATTTTAATGTTTTTGTATGTCCAAACAGTTTTTGTGTATTATTTTCTAAAAACTTTAATACTAGCCTACATATCTGTTAATTTGGTACATAAAATTATATTTGTAAGTTGTCATCCAATAAAGTGCCAGATATTGATGTGCAATTCAATTCCAACAATACTATGCCGTTTATCTTGTACATTATTATTTCGCTGTGAAAGAAGTGCAGTCATTGCATGAAGTAAGAAAATGTATCTGCTGCCGAGATGAGATTTGTAAATGGCTTATTTTTGATTCTAGGAATATCTATCTTATTAGTTGTTTAAATTGGATTAAGGTATATTTATTTCAAGTAACTCTCCGAACTCACATAAATGCAGAATAAAAATTATAAATGAAAAATACATATGAAAAATTATAACCCTATTTTATAAAAAAATATATATATATATTTGGTGTAGTTAAACAAATTAAATATTTGTATTTAAAGACACATCTAGCAAAATTTGGGGTATTTCATTATTTGAACGTATTATAAAGCAATCGCTCGTTTGTATTTAGCAATTGAAATCATTAAACTAATTTCATCACTATCGCTTAATTCTCTACAGACATTTTGTAAAAAATTCATTATCTGAATATTTATTACTCAATTCTTTACTTAATGTTTAAATAGCACCTATTGCAATATTTCTTCTTAAAATAGTGCATTTGTAAGAAAGGTAAAAATGAGAAGAAATTATTTTATATAGTATTACACTAATCCATTCTTGAGTCAAATCATCATGAAATTCTAAACAATTAAATTGGCCAGTGCTACTAAAGAAGAGAAAATTACCCCATTTTTTATTTTTCTTACATTTTTTTACCGAAAAAAAAAAAGATTATGAGAAATTAAAAAAAGAAGCCTTATTTTTAACGTCGTAAAATATTCTTCGAATTTCAGTTTTCATACCCAATTTTTCATTCCAAAAATGTATAATTATTTTTCTACATTTAATTATTCTAAAATTAAAATGATTTTTTTAACCTTAGAATAAAAAACTAAAAAACTGAATAAAAATGTTTATTTACGAATGGAACTTTTTTTTCGTGTAATAATTTTTCACATATATATTTTTTAATAGAATGTGCGATCGTAGTAAAACTGTATAAACTTTATGGAATATACCTTATTAATTAAGCTAGTAAAATATTATATTCCAATTTACCATACTTTAAAGCAAATAATTTATTTGATTATATATGCAGCAAAAAGAAGAGATCTTTTATTAAACAAGGGTTAGTTGAATCCACGTGACATATGTATTACATGAAAGATTTACAGAAGCTTGTAGTGTTCATATTACATACTAAGAAAACCCATTAAAATATATAGCATAAAACATTTTAATATCATCAAAGCTGATGGTCCAACTGTCTTCATAACATTATTTTCTATACATTACTTACTTCCCGTTTGATCATCTGTGGATCATAGATTAACCTTCCGTACGTCATTAATTATAATTGTCTGTCTCTATCTAGTCTACTACAAAACATATTAAAAATTACAAATGTAATACATAATTTTTTAATATTTACATTCGATTTAAGATGAATACACTGTAGTTTTCAGCAAAAAGGTAGTTATGTTGTGAAATGCTGAAATGCTGTAGTAGAAATAACAAGAAAGATCAATCATGCATAAAGCATTGATTTTGAAAGACTTTCCAACTTCAATGCAATTTTCAATAAACATCTCTAAAATGCGGTACATTCCCAGGTAATATTTTACAAATTATCACAATACTACATTAATTTATTATATTTGAAAACTCAAAACTTCATCGAAAAAAAATGAACTTCATTCAAATGAAGGGATTGAAATATACATTGCCTGGTTTAAACATCTCTAAAATGCGATACATTCCTCGGTAATATTTTAAAAATTATCATGATGCTACAATAATTTATTATATTTGAAAACTTCATCGAAAACAAATGAACTTTATTCCAATGACGTCATCGAAAATAAGTCGCCTCTATATCAAAGCAGCCCTTCATTCATACATTTTTTAAATTCCTTTCTTTCATCACAATACTATAATAGTTTATTTTATTTAAAAACTTAAAACCTCGGAGGTACAAATAATTTAACTCTATGCTTAAAGCTTTGTCAAGAAAATCGTCTGGTTATCTGTGCAGAATCAATGAATGTTTCATTCATATCAGCTATATTGCTGACTTTTTGAGCTAAATAATTTTGCTTTAAAGAAATGCAACAATTCTTATACAACGCATTCTACATTTTTTGGTGTTTACATTTCCATAAGTGAAAATTAGGCTTCGTTGTAGAAATAATCAATGTTTGATGATCATTTAAACTCACATATATTGTAATTGCGTTGTTTCGGAACATTGCTGCACAGAATTTAAGCAAAAATAAAGCGGTTTTAGGAAGGATACAACACTAAAGATGAATTAAAAAGAACTTTAAAAATCACGATTTTGATACAAGATGGATGCCATATTTTAATTTGAAGTGGGTCACGTGATCTCTCCATATAAAGGGTGTAATTATTATTTTAATTTTTATTTAAAAAACTACTGAATATATTTTGCTGAATTTTATTTTTCATATATTTTATGGGATAATTTGAATATTTTTTAAAACTTTCGAAGGAATTTGTGAATTTTAAATTTGCTTAAAAAATGTTTGAAGAATTAGGTCCCATAGGGCTGAATATATTTCATTTTTTCAACGCGGGTTCAATCCTAAACTAATTGGGTGATATTATTCATTTATATACCCATAAGTTACACAGACCGTCTGAAAAACATACTAAAATTTCATTTTGATAAAGTCATTTTTATGGCAGTTATCATGGTAACGGACAGATAGACAAACAGAATGAACAAGGTCATAAACACTTTTCAACTATGTTGTGAAATGTTAATAAAAGTATAACAAAATATAATAACACAAACATTAAAATTATAGTAAACAAAATAGAAGTATAACAAAATATACAAATACAAATAATAAAATTATAGTAAAAATAATAAAAGTAAAAAAAATAAAAGTAAAAATATAGTAAAAGTGTAACTGAAATACCGTATTAAAAATAAACTGCAGTCGAAGAACATGTGGAGTGCCTCCATTGCATAACGTATGCAAATTAACTGCAATTCTTGTAACAAGCGTTTTACTGAGAATCTTCTTTGATTATAACTTTACCTTCCTTCGAGCCAATACCTTCGAATGTATTTAAAATATGCAGTATAACATCATCTACTCAAAATTTTACTAAGAGAAAACTAAAGATTTTAAAGAACATTCGGATGTAAATGTGAAAAGAATCTTGTGACCGAAAAAAATGTTGTTCGGTTAATCAACAATATGTCTAATGTGTGAAAATTTGATGTAAAAATTCAAAAGTGGGTATTTTAACAGAGGTCACAAATGAGCAACAGCAATGCTTCCTGCCTGCTCGTAAATGTGTAACTTCCTCAAATATGGATTTTACGATACATGCATACATTTTTCTTTAATTTCTGACCTATAAAGTCCATAAACGTAGACACAATCGAACATTAATATGTTTATTGATATTTTTGACAAACTTTATCATGATCGCCTTTTTGCTGATTTCAACGCATACTTTAATAAAATTTTAAAGATCTCATTTATAGATATTTATGTAATATATGTAAACTAAATTTATTAATTAGAAATAGCATTAGGGCCCGAAGTTCAACATGACTTTAGATTTGTTTCATATCATAGATTTCCAGTTTTATTTCAGCGTGTCAATTGTGCAACCTTACATTCTTATGCCTATTGATACTACGGCGAAGGTGCGATGTCTTATCTTAATCAGAGGCCATCATAGAAGAGGAGTTTATTTACAGGAACATAACGTAGTTTATATACAAGCATTTACACAGCATGGCACTACATCATAACACGTGTGAACGTAGTCATCTGAATGCGAATATCCGTACAGCTGATGACAATGGTCTGGGGCTGGATTTTATGAGCCAGTGTAGAGGCGTTGCTCATGCGTCACATGAGAGTCTCTGGAGATCAAGAAGATGTAGAGGGTTTTATGCTAATTGCTTGATCTGGAGGCTTTATGCAAATCGTTGGAGGATTGCCAAGTAAAATAAAATTTGCTGAATAAAGGCAATCGGCTCTCAGACTAAAAGTAAATTTACGCCACAATACTCGCAATCGCATTACTAGCGCAGTCTTTTACTTCCATTTTCCTAGTGCCTGTCCAAAGCGAGCCAAAATAATTATTTGCTATAATATAAGTCTAAAAGACGAATGCCTTAAATGAGAAAATCAAAATAAGAAAATACTTTTATAAAAAAAAAAACATTTTGGAAGAACTAAGGAGAGCAACAAAAAATAAAATAATGCTGCAAGAACATTGCGATGCAAAGACAAATATTTGTTATTGAAGTGGAACTTAAAAAGAACTAGACAACAGCACAATTTTAAAAGTGAAAATCAAACTGCCTAACATTGGATGGAAAACTTAAAGAATAATTTTAAGTAGATTCTATTAATTCATTGAAAAGTTAAGTAAATAGAAAAAAAAATGGGTATATGAAGATATTTCACAAGGAACTATCAAAATAGCCGTATATCGCAAAGCATATAATTTTTGGAAAATGCAATAGATTGCCAAAGTTGGATTATAACATCTTCTAAAGAATGCTTGGGAAAAG
Source organism: Amaurobius ferox (assembly GCA_951213105.1). Lineage (NCBI taxonomy): Eukaryota > Metazoa > Arthropoda > Arachnida > Araneae > Amaurobiidae > Amaurobius > Amaurobius ferox. Next base: position 9,491,948 of record OX578144.1, read on the forward strand.
TCGATGAAATAGAACCTGTTTATCTCACTATATATACATTTCTGGAAATTAACCTTATTTAATCCATATCGTTTTAATTTACAGATAAAAATACGATGTAAACCTAAGTACGGAATTTCCGGTTACTAAGCTGCTCGCATGTAATCACACATTGAACTCACCGACCATGAAAATTTGATTTCAATTTTAATGTTGTGCGTCAATTCATAGGTGCCACTAACTTAATTAATATGAAGCTAAATTTTTAAAGGTTATATAAATATTTCACAAAATAATCTTCAAAAGAGTTTAATTCTTATTTCTATTTATATTAATGTAAATAAAAATGTAAATGAAAAAAATCATTTAGTGCTATATTTTAAATAAAAAAATATATAGGTGTCTGCATTTGGTGAAATAAATATTTATAGTCTATTATTCTTTATTAAGCAGATTTTCAATATTTGGGAAAGTTAGCACGAAACAAGTTTTGGCTTCTTGACTACATAAATGGGGACGGATCTGTTGTTACGGATTTCATGGAGAAAGAGTAATCCATTCCTAAAATTCGTGACGTCACAAGATAGTTTTTATTATGTTTTGCTCTAAATAGGAGTATTTTTAAAGTGTTAATTGGTTTTCAAGAATTCGCTGGGTGTTCCATTTAAAATTTAGAAGGTTTGCCTCCTAAATCCCAAACAAAAACCTAGCATTGATTCTAGTTTATTTATAAAAGGAAAATGTATTAAGATATATTAGGTAAAAAAATACACTCATTTAACGATAAGTAATGCATTTAAAAAGTACTAAACGGTATAAAAACATCTCATTTTCTTTTTATATTCTCAACATCAATTAAAATGGTTTAAGTGTTATACGTTTTATCGCATAAAAAATCTATATTGCTAGATAATCTCTCTTAATTAACACCTACAAATTACGACACAAAAAACTTATTGTAGAAAAAATATCACTGAATTTAAAGATCTATTAAGGGGTTAAAAATAATTAAGGAAACGAAAACAGAATAGAATTATTTTCCAAATTGGAAAAATTTTCTTTCCCTTCATAATGATTATTGTGTGGAATTACGGTCCGATTTTCACTAAACATTTTTAATGAAATTATAATTATAAAAATATTTTTCTTATGTACTTAAACTAAATTATATATTAAAATGACTAATTATGTATTTTAATTTACCAGTAAGAAAAACATATTAATAGTTTCAGTAGTGGATGTTGAAAACATATTTCCAGTGTTATTGTTCATTAGTGGATAACGATGTAGCACACATTGCGAATTTTTACCCCTTTTCATCCACCTCAAGTTCATGTCAGCCAATCAGAGAACTTCTAAAATAAGGAATGGTTTTTTGAAAAAATTTAGTTATCTACATTCAAATAGGCTAGAGTTATAGCAATAAAAGAAATTACGTTTAAATGTCTGAATACTTGAACCAATTAAAAACTCTAATGTAAGCTGATGAATGTTAGCAGAAACAACAAGCACGCAACTATAATAGAAGGTCTTTATTTCACTTCTTATAACACGTACAAAATTAAAAAAATTTGTTTGATGTTTATACTGGTACCCATCGCCCTTCTGGTTTGTTTATATGGCCTTTTTCTAAATTTTGTACGTCTTATAAAAAGTGAAATAAAGACCTTCTATTAGAGTCGTGTGCTTGTTGTTTCTACTAATTGAAATCAGGCGTGATGCCAATTTATTTATTTGATCTTTATACTGGTAGCCTTCGCCCTTCTGGTTTCTTTATATAGTGACCATCGACAATTTGGCCTTTTTTAAAATTCTGTACGTCTTATATAAAGTGAAATAAAGACTTTCTATTATAGTTGTGTGTTTGTAGTTTCTGGTAATTGAAATCAGACATGATGCCAATTTATTTATTTGATGAATGTTAGCTAAAAATATTTTATAGAAATGCGTAAATATTTAAGTTTATTCTAACATATTGAGATAGCTCAAAAATGAATGAAAGCATTTTACAAATAAATTTAATGTATCATTTACACATTTTAAAATAAGCAGAAATGTTTTTAAAGTTGAAGTAATCATTAATAAAGAAATGCATTTTAAAAGATAAATATTTAAAAGTAAATGAATCATTTAAAAATTTAAGAAATTCAAGAAGTTAAAATTAAAATTTATTACTAAAACAAGGCTGCACACGTGAGCTCAACGACAGACAGAAAATCACAACACAAATACAGAAAGCAAAATATTGTTACAGTGCGTATTATAGACAAGTAAGCCCATTAAGGTCGCTAAGATAATCTGATATAATAAGGAGAGATTGGTAACAGGTGCAATATAATAAATAACAAAATATACACTTTAAATGATTACTAAGAATAATAATGAAGAAATACTTCGTATTTTAACAAATTTTCCTACATCCTAGAGAGCTGAAATTTGGTACACACCTTAGTCTAGTAGAACATTTTAATCTATTAAAGTTTGTTACATCCTCAAAAAATAGAACTGGTATTTTCTTCTGCGAAATGGCTTGCAAAAATTCCATTAATGTAAGATAGTTAAAACAAGACTTGAGGGGTTGTGCCGAAAATATTTCCGCGAAGTTGAATACGTCTTATCATAGGGGTATTTGAAAATGAAGCAACGGTTTATATAAGCATTCTATTTATTTCTACAAACTACCAACAGTGGTCTGTTAAGTTACAAAGTTCACTATTACGAAATGCTAATTAAGTACCAGAATTAAAAAAATGAAACTTAGCAATTTTATTATTGGTTGATAACTTTTATCTTATCTCGCATAAGGTCACATTCATTTCTTGAGCGCGTCACGCCTCAAGCGTACATCATTGGCATAATACTTTGTACCACTGCTATACCTCTTCGACTATTACACGCCAAGCTGCAATCTTTCAAACCGTTAAACGATGTTATCCCTTTCTTTTTGGTTAGAAGTACTTATAAATCATGTACTTCTTAGCAATAGAATGTAGTACATATAATGTATTAAAAAGTCTATTTTAAATCAAAAACGTGCAATACATATTTTATTATTTTGTAAATGGTGTAATTTACTAAATGAAATATTACATATAAAATTATTATTTTTGTAACAAATTGTGATATAATCATTCGAAAATTGTTTTGTTATTATCGAAATAAAAAAAATTGAAGATCTTAGCTTTCGAGAACATTAAGAGGCCCTCTGACAGTTATTGATTGTATACCAAACATGTTTTTATTTGTTTGATACATACCGCTACATGTGGAAAAGTAAAATTTTCAATGAGGACTTCTAAACCATGGTATTCATTTGTTTCTTGTTAAAATTAACTGTAAAATATGTACTAAATAATATTGAGTGCATTTATTTTATAATTTTTTCTGTTTCAAATAAAACACAAATATCCTATTAAATTTCGTTATATATACTCAAATGTCAAAGAATGTTATATTATATTGAATTATTACTTCATAACTTACACGCAGAATATAATATTATATGTAATAATGATATTTTTATGATCCGAAATAATTCGATTATGGAATTCGTGTTCATAAGATAGCAGGGTTTTTAAAGCGGTAAGATGTGAATCTGTTGAATATTGTCTTCGTTTTAAAAATTACCTCATTCAAATTACAATACAATTACTTTTCGAATTAAACGCTTTAGCTGAAATCCCGATAACCAAAAATTTGCATAATTCGAAAACGTAGAAATTGTCCGAAAATAGTGTAAGAATTATCAATACATACATTTATTTTAAGTGAAATCAAATACAGTATTAGGTAGGGAAAACTCACACAGAAAAATAAATCTAAAATTTGAGCAGAACAAGGAAACAATTTTAAGAACCTTCAACGAGCTGAATTTAATATAGCATCCAAAGAGCAAACAAGCACTAATCCGTGAGTAAAATTTAAAATATTTTTAGCTAAAAGATGACTTGATAAATGATCTAAGTTATAACGGAAACTATCACGATCTTTAAATTAAAGAATATATCGATTTTACAGCTGGAATTTAGAATAATCTGGATCCCCTTCATAGGGGTCTACTATGTTACATGTTAAAAGAAACAGTTTAAACAATCATAAAATAATTATATATTACCTTAAATTTTATGATTACATAAAATGATAGATTAATTACATAATATCAAGTTCAACAGTATAACATTGAAAAAACGATACCCCATTCTTTGAGGCAAGAAAAATGATGTTTTACGTTTCTGACCGAAACGTAAAGCTGGACTGATTCATCCAAGACCAAATCTCGAACCTAACAAAATGATTGATAAACACATGTTTCACAGCTGATGAGGTGCTTTGGGGCATAGATTTTGGGGGTGTTTATGTACCATAAATTCTACAACGGTCCATCGATGTCTCAAGATGACTTTTGGGACCTGTCCTCCTCCAGTTTCCTAATTACTTTCAATGTGACCACTTGTTTCGGCATAGATATAAAGAAGTCCTCCATTAAGTGTTTGAGCACTTCCTCCTAGATTCTAGGAGGAAGTGGTTTGGATGATTGGGGGAGATGATTTCGGATCTGGAGAGTAGGAGAATATTCAACAAAGGATGGGTATCTTGGCGCGGCAATTCTGAGTGGAAACCCATCGTTTCAAGGAAATTGCCCTCTCACATCGAATTTTTTCATGGAATAGTTAACAAAAACCAGTTTTACATGAAAGATTTTCCAGTTCACTGAAAATGGTTAATATGCCCGTCCGTTGATGGCTGTACTGGACGCCCATTGCTCTAAAGTTATTAGTTCTGAAAGGTTATTACTTGAGCTACAGCATGAACAATTGAGGGAACACACTCGAAGCGATCACATTTTATAAAGAAGTCCTATGTTCCTCTTTTCTAAGAGAAGAATGAATGATAGCTGTTTTCACTCTTTATCTGGGAGCAAATTTTAACATTTATTCTGTGCTTTGTTTTACTTTTTAACGCATGCAAATGTACTTGTAAATGCGGTTGCTCGCGCCTGAGAATTTTTTTTTTATTTAAGACTTTGCTGAATGAAATGCCGTCCTTCAAATCTGCCACCCTAAGTAAGTGCATGCTTCACTGGTGTTATAAACCGGCCCTGCGGGAGGAGATCACGGTCCCTGTGGATGTAGTCCCACTGGGTTCCGGTCTAAATTTAGGGGCACTATCGCGACCGTACAAACATATACCTTACACCTTCGGAAAGATCAGACAGTCTGAGTTAAAAGTAACAAAAGTAAAGAGATTGCACTGATACATGCCGATATCGCGGTAAAATTAGTTAATTCGTTTTTTATGATGTGCAAAAACGTACAAATCCATCAAAAACTGAATTACGAATTTTTTACACCATTGCAGACATTTACATATACAATGTACTGCGTTTAACACAGTAAGTAAAAATGAACATTTTAAAAGTGTTACGTCTACGAGAAGGCGCCAATTTTATGTTAAGGTGTATTTTCTAAGTTTACTGGTTTTGTATCTCAGAGTGTTCTTTTTAACTTTGGCTAATTTGTTTGGCAATAAAACGGGTTAATAAAGATCATTAGGATTAACGCTTTATACAAAAATATCTTAAAGAAAAAAATATTCACTATTTCTATTTTCTAAAAAATATAGCTCAAGTTTAGTTTTCGCTGAAGAACACACAACTAGTGAAATGAATAAACCCCCCGTCCCTATTCATTGCCGGTCTAAATGCCTTGCACGTGGTTATGAAAAGAACACTTACTTGCGTTACATAGTCAAATATTTCATTCTACTATGCAAAGCAGGAAGATTTGAGCACCTTGCTCTATTTTAGTACGATGTTCAAATATTGCGAAAATATGTAACATTAAGGGATTTTCTTCTGCTTTACACTTTCGAAGTCTTTTGAAAACGAAACTTGTGCATTTTTGAAGAATACGTTTGCATTCTTGAAACATTTTTATTACTTTTCTGATCATTAGGTATTTACAGTGCACATTTAAGCATTCCCTTGATTCAAAAAAGTTTTTCAAAACTTCTTATTTGAGTTACGGGGGACTGTTTTCCCCACTTTGATCGTGTTTAATACTTTCCAACATAGCTGAATTTTTTACTTTCCTTATATACATAATGTATAAGGAAAGTATTGTGACGGGGTCGAAAATTCGAAATCGAGTTTTCGACGGGAGAGCACGTTTCAAGCATCCCTGATCACGAATCAAATATTTTTGAGGTGATGTCTGTGTGTGTGTGTGGAGACGATAACTGACGAACGAATGGACCGATTCAAACCAAATTTGGTACAAAAATCACAATCCGTAAACAGTGGAAGCCTATTGTTTTTATACGTAATCGAATGTTCAGAACCACCCTAAATTTTCGAATAAAATTTTGAAAAAATCGTCAAAAAATCAAAACCACTAATAAAGTTAAGCAAATAGACGTTTCTTATGTGATTTTTCATTAGAAAACGATTGACATAAATTTTGGAACGCTAACGTGAATCGTTCTCGAGATATTGCACATTTTTCAAAAAAATTATTAAAAAGTCATATAAAATGAAAAAAAAATATTTGTTATTGAGAAACATGTTCACTTTCCATATGTAATACCATGCGATAAATTGGGTGACATAATTCTCGTGGATCTAGCTCGTTCCATTCATGAAAAAAGATACTTTGAGTAATACTTTTGTATTTGAACGCCAATAGTCATTTATTATGCTGTAAGAACAACTTATTTCCTCGTCCATAACGCTTGGCGAGATTTTGGCGACGAATTTGGCGGAATGTCGCCAACTTGGCAACTTTTTGAAATGCTGCCAAATTAACGAAAAACTCGCCAAATGGATAGAAATGACGCTAAATCAATGAAAATGACGACTCATTGTCGAAAATTCAATATCTTGAGAAGAATATTAGTACTTACTATAAGAATAACATTTTTTTAAACTGTAAAAGTAGTAAATTCATTACATTATATAAGGAAAGTCATGTGTTGCCCACATCAGATTTTTTTTTTCATTTCATTTTGTCTGTCTGCCTGTGCGTTCGCACAATAGCTGCCGTAAAATGACTTTAAAGGTATGAGATTTTAAAATGTTGTTGAGACGGTCTGTGGATTGGTTGGGAATGGAAATTAATAATATAACCCAATCACTTTAGGATTTAACCTGAGTTACAAAAAATGAAATACATTGAAACCTCTGGGACTTAAATTTTCAAACATTTTACAAATATTTTAGATATGTTTAAAAAAAGTTTCATTTCATTTGGAAAGTGTTTCATAATCATTGCTTTGTGTATGATTGATCTTTCTTGTTTGAGTTTGTTTAGTTATAATGAAGAGAAAAGATCTGTAGCGAGAATGCGTAATCAGCAACTTGACGGTGACGGGGCTTGATATCGGGGCCAAAACGTTGTAGGCTAGTGTCATAGCGTTGAGCTAAATACGTCTCCAGCTTAAGGTTTTTATTACTGCCTTATGAGCGGTCGCTACAGTACTCCCACTCCCAATGAGTTTCACCAAATCCGAACGAAACTGCCACTGGGTTGCAGGTGAGACGGCGAGTTCCTAATTTGAAGAGAAGGAGTTGTTACAAGCTGCCTCGTAGTGAGTCACAAAGCCCGACGACGTACAGTGAGTCGAAATTAAGGAAGATTGGAAGTGTCGTGGTGCCATCTCATGGAGAGTACAGAAAGTACTTTTATGCAATGGAAATATATAATTCTCGGGAAGTAGAATATTGGAAATAAATGAGAAAAGGATGCTTCGTGCTCGTGTCCAAAGTTTCGAATGTTGCAAGAATAAGAAATCACCAACTTGGCACAGTGCCGGAGTTTGATCCAGGGCCAAAGCGTGGTAAACCAGTATCATAGCTTTGAACTAAAGACTTCTCCAGATCAAGGCAGCTAATGCTGCTTAATGAACGTTCGCTACAGATCTTTAGAATGATAAGAAGTTTTAAATTCCAACGTTCATAAGCCTGAATGAATATTTTGTACAAAAATATTGTTTACAAAAAATAAATTAGATACAAAAAATAAATTAAATTGGTTACAAAATAACTTTTCAAAATGATTATTAAACTTTTTTTTCTGTATTTCAATTTTAACTTTGTCAATATAGAATTTAAATTTACATAGCTTTCCTATGACAAAACTAAAGAATAAATTCAATACTTAATAACGCAATTTGTTCAATAATCGATTATGGCTTTAAAATTCAGAAATGATATTTATGTAGATCAGATGGTTTCTCTATATTATATAAAATTAAATTGAATGACACTATATAGTAGTTTAACATAGTTGCAGACAGATCTTTGCTGCTACTAACACACACACACACACACACACACACACACACACACACATATATATATATATATATATATGTGTGTGTGTGTATAGTCAATTCTAATATTTATTAATAATTTTGATTAATTGAGTGTCTGCTGGGCACGTATGATAGGCAAGTTAGAAAAATTCTGTACAAATCATAGTAAAAATAAGCGTCAGTTTTATTTCTATTGAAATTCTTTCAAATCTGTTTTTATGAAGTTTCTATAAACTTAATTAGTTACTTTGGTGGTTTTGCAGAAATACTTAAATGAATAAAAATAGATATAATAATAAAAATAATACTATAAAAATAATACTGTTAACTATAAGATATAATAATAAAAGTATCAATATGTTAAGTACAACAACATGTTCGTTTTTATGAACACACAAAACCGTTAAAATTTAAAAGATATTTCAAATTAAGAAAATGATGCAATAAAAAACGTACAACTTCCCCTTCTCATTATGTCCCTTTGTATCTCATACCTGCAAACTAATTAAATGAAAATATAAACTTGTAAAATATTTTAATTATATGTGCAAACAACTTCCAAATGAAATTTGCAAGCTTTTTTCAATCTCAAGTTAATTATTATTTTCTTAGTTTTCAACATTTCTAAATCTTTATTGTTGATTTTATTAATGAAACAAAATAATTTGCCATAATATGCTTATTTATAACAACAGAAAAAATACACAAACAACTAAACTTTACACACATTGCATAAGAATTTAATCATGTTATAAAATAAGTTAAAATCACGTTTTACCTGTTTTAAATACACTTAACGGAGTATGAAATTATAGTATACAAATTGTGATGACAGTTTTATGCGATTGTGGAGTATTTGATATTGGGAGGCTATGGAGTATCAAAAATAATAAATGTCAGGCCGAAGGATAAGCGATAAACCCAAAGTACCAGCTAACAATACAGGCAGACTGACTGTCGCCAAGAATTTACATTCATTTCTAATTACTTTATGGTGAGCAATACTAGTATAAAACTAGCACTATACTTTTTCAAGAAGCACCTGATTCTTGCGGCAATTGAGCCTATTAGCAGTACATCCAGTGATCTTTAGCCAATGAATATGTTCGTGCACATAGCTAAAGCCAATAGAAACGGGGTTACGAGGTTACAAGGGATGTTGCCAGCCTATTTGCCAATATATGCAAGGGACTAAAAAAAGGCGGAACCAGCAAGGACTGTTAGAAAAATTCAAGATCAGTTGAAGTGACTGAATTAAAAAAAAAAACGAGTTAAGATGTATGATTTGATATAGAAAGTTCCGATATGCCAGCTCAGAAATACGACCTGTTCAGATATAAGTAATAATAGAATTTTAACATTTTGAGGATTTCATATTGAGTTCTTAATAAATTTGCAATAATGACTGCTGCCAAAGATGTTTCTTTCAAATAACGCAGCAAGGAAACACATCAAGCACCCCTTTAGCAATTATAATGACTTCACATATTAATTAATAAATTGACTCTAAAGTCACGTATAAAAATATATGACATCACATTCGGCTCCAAATTTAAATTAAAACTGGTGATTGGTGAAATATAGATTGGTGATTGTAAATTCAATCAGTAGGATTGTAAAATGTTGTTCGATTGCCTTCCTGATGTAACGAGTAGTTAAGTTACATTGAATTGCGAAATGCATCAATATTTTGAAAACTGTAGCTGCGGTCTGTGAAATGAGAGAAACATTTAATTGTTGTTTTATTGTATTCGACAGTTGTTTGTTGATTTTGTGAGATAGTTTTCGAGATATTTCCTGTATATTGTTCCGGTTTATTCTAGGATTGTAAATAAATGTTAGTTATTCAGAAATTTGGACTCACACTCGTATCCTAATACTACATTCACGATTGAAAATGACACATCGTAACGGTAACATTAAAATATAAGCATTTATTTTAAGGCTATGATTTCCAAATATGCTATATTTCATTTTTCAAATTATTTTTCTGTCGGTGCTTAACAGAGTCGCAAAAATTTTAAAGCGAGTTAGCGAGAAAAAATAATCAAACTGGAAATGTTTAATGCATTCTTAACGAAATCTTGATATGCATACAGATTCGGGGATATTGCGTTCAAGAAAACTCTTATTTTATCGCTGGTTAGATTCTAAAATCAATCTCTGCTCACGAAATTTTTATTGAAGTGATGTTATTGAAATAATATGTCTCGTAATATTTCTGGTAAAATCTAAAAGCATTAGCACTACACTTACCTGCCATAACAAGCATGAGTTTATTCAGATTTAAATGTAAAAACATATTTTGCTATGATATTCATATTTTAAGTAACTGAGATATGCTTTTATTTACAAATTAAACTCACGGTACAAAAATAAAAAAATACCTTTTCAGATACAACACTTACTTATTGAATTCATTTCCATAAAAAGCCACGTTTCGTGAAAGTGATAATACTATTTTAAACTCGTATAGTCCAGGCGTTATTTGACTGCCCGTAGTCAAATAATTCATGAGTTCTAAGTGTTTATGTTCAACTCATTTTTTTTTGTGTATGGTTTGACTAATGGCTCAATAAAATGATGTTATACAAGGGAAATTTTCTTACTAGTCAAGCAGAACATGCAAAATCATACTATGAAATTATGTTTTTCTAAACACCCGTCTATCAAAAGTAATTTATCAGAATGCTTTATAAGCAGTAGCCTATTCGTTATTTTTTCACATCTATTATACAGGGTGCCCACTTATATCCTTTACATCCCCCTTAACTTTTAAACGGTGACAGCTTAGGCCATAAAGTTGGTATCTAGGTATAGTAAAAAGGCTATGCGCTACTCGATGAGACAACTTACAACGCCATCTATCGGCAAATTTTGGAGTTACCGGTCCTATCTCGTAAACGGTGAAAGATATGTGAAAAAAGTCAATTAGAAAGTTGTAGAACACTCTCGTTTTAGTACGAAAAGATACATTGCGCACATTAATACTCAAAACAGAATGCAAAAAATGAACATTTGTTTGAATGTGAAGCGAAGCGAGAAAAGACCACCTTACGGACTAAATACGAACCTGTGTTGTGGCGCAGGGAAAACGCACGTGAATCGCATTCATGAGGACCATGGTTCTGTCCCCACCGGTTGCATGTTTTACTGAATGTCTCTACAAACCATGAAAACTTTCTGCTGATCTTGCAAATTCGTCTCTCCAAACACACAGCTAAACTCAACCATGTCTGGTATAAAAATCACATGGATCTCATGTATTATGCAAATGAGGATGGAACGTCATACCTGTTCACCAGAGATCACTACTATAAAAAGGATGTTTCTGCTGGGTTATACGTTAAAGCAGAGAGTTATGGCAAAATTTGGCAGTAACGAGTATTGCGAGATGTTGTTAATTTACGGTGAATGTGGGCGGAAGGCAAAATCAGCTGGAAGGCTGTATCGTGAACGTTTCCCTCAAGGCTCGCATCCTACACGGCAGACCATCTTAAAAGTTATAAAACGTTTAAGGGAGACGGCTGCGTGACCAGCCGACCTCGAATTCGTACACCTCGTAATGTAGGACGCAAAGTGCAACCTGGAAATGTGCTAGCATACGCTCTCGTCCATCCTCAGAGCAGCACAAGAATGATCAGTGAAAATTGTGGCCTCTCAAAAAGCTGCGTCTGGAAAATTCTGAATGAATCAGGTGGTCATCCATACCGATTCACACCTGTGCAGGGATTGCTGCCAAGAGATGCTGAGAGACGTTACACGTGGTGCAACTTTGTGATGAATAAATTTGAGGTCCACCCAACATTCCTGGCAGACAAAATATGGACGGATGAGGCATGTTTTTCGAGGAACGGAATGTTTAATAGACAGAACGTTCATACCTCGTCACTGGAAAACCCGAGATATGCCGTCGAAGTTCGACATCAACAACGCTGGTCGATTAATGTTTGGTGCGGAATTTTTAATGACAGGCTCATTGGACCAGTATTTTACGAGAGCACGTTAACGGGACAACGATACTTGCAGCTTCTGCAGGATGTAATAACCGACTTTGATGAGGATCTACCGTTGCACCAACTCCTCAATGTATGGTTCCAACATGACGGCGCACCTCTGCATAAGATTTCAAACGTTTAGCAGTGTTTAATAGAGACATTTCAGAATCAAGTCATCGGGTATGGTGGTTCCGTCGAGTGGCCCCCGCGCTCACCTGACTTGACCTCATTGGACTTCTTCTTAAGGGAACACATAAAAGGGCAGGTATTTGCGACCTCTCCGCCAACACTGCAGAATCTTCGACGATGCATTGCTGATGCTTGTGCGTCCGTAACACCTGCCATATTGCAGAATGTGCAGCGAGAAATCTAGTCCAGAGTGTAAATGTGTATAGTAGCTAAGGGAGAGCATTTTGAGCAATATACTGTTGTAAATAAATGATCCTGAAGACAGGGAAGTGTCTCAGTTCCTTTCTTCCACTCTTTATGACATGACAATTTTCGAAATCGTGACCAAACAAATGTTCATTTTTGTATTCTGTTTTGAGTATCAATATGCGCAAGGTATCTTTTCGTACTAAATTGAGAGTGCTCTACAACTTTCTAATTGACTTTTTTCACGTATCTTTCACCGTTTACGAGATAGGACCGCTAATTCTAAAATTTGCCGATAGATGACGTTGTAAGTTGTCTCATCGAGTAGCGCATAGTATTTTTACTATACCTAGACACCAACTTTAGGGTCTAAACTGTCACCGTTTAGAAGTTAAGGGGTGTGTAACGGATATAAGTGGACACCTTGTATATCAGAAAAGGCATCTGGAGTAGCCCGGGGTTTAAAGCACGGATTACTAAAACTCATTGATACGATTTGTCAAAACACGTATCCATGCCTCGCCCGATTTTTAGCTATCCATTTTTAAAGCAAATGAACATAAAATACTCTAAATAAGAGTATTTGGACATGCGGCATTTCTTAATAAGTTCACGATTAGAGAGTGTAGAGGTTGCATATTCCACTTACGCAATCTGGGTACACCTGCACAACGAGCGTGGTGGAAGTAAATAAGGGCCTACCCACCTTTGAACCGATACGTAGACACTTTGTTCGCTTAACTACGCATTAAATAAGCACCTGCATCCAAGCAACATATTCGAAGGAAACAAGAGATATATCCAACCACAGATGAAAACATCTGATGTGGTCAGCACATGACTTTCCCTACAAACTCAAATCCATTCTCTCTTTCTTTCATAACGCATTACATTAAGTGTAATCTATATATAATAATTGCCAAGTGTCCGTATGTCTCTCTGTCACGCATTTTTAGGCACTTCCTGAATAGATAGAGAAGGCACTTCCTTCCTTCCTTCCTTTCCTTTTTAGGCACTTCCTGAATAGACAGGTCGATCGTTCGATAAAACCCACTGGAAAAGTCGAATTTTTTAAAAACATTCTCTAGAGGGGGTGCTCCACCACAAAACGTTCGAAAAGTGAAATGATGGGAAAGCAAACTTTGCCATAAGATAGAGACTTCAAATTTGGTGCATGGGTTAATCGTTCGAAAGGAAGAAAGAGTGCAATTTCAGATTTCCAATATTTTCTACTTAAGGGGGTGCCGCATACCAAAATGTTCGATTTACCGAATAAATGAGAAACGGCTCCTTTAAAATTTGATAGAGGCTTGAAATTTGGTATATGGAATAATCATTAGATAAAAACCCCCAAGACGATTATAGTTTTTCAAAAACGTTCGTTTAAGGGGGTGATCCAGAGGAAAACGTTCGAAAGGTGAATTGATAAGAAAACATACTTCGGCATGAGATAGAGATTTGAAATGTGGTGTACGGGTAGATAGTTTGCATAGAAGAAAGTGTACAATTTCAATTTTCCGATATTTTCTACTTTAGGGGTGTCGCACACAAAAATGTTCGATTTTCGGAATGAAGTAGAAACACTCTTTTTAGAACTTAATAGAGGCTTGATATTTGGTATATGGACGAATCATTTAATAGAAAACCCAAGAAGAACGAAGTTTTTCAAAAACGTATATTTAAGGGGGGTGGGTATTCCACAGAAAAACATTCGGAAAGTGAGATGATAGAAAAAGTATGTTTCACGATGAGATAGAGACTACAAATTTGGTATACCTGTAGATAGTTAGAAAGGAAGAAAGTGTGCAATTTCAGTTTTCCAACATTTGCTATTTTAGGGGGTACCGCACACTAAAATGTTCGATTTGACGAACAAATGAGAAACGCCTCCTTTACAATGTGCAGAGGCTTGTAATTTAGTATATGGAGTAAACATTTGATAAAAAACCCTATGATTATTACGGTTTTCAAAAATGATCATTTAAGGGGGTACAACACAGAAAAACGTTCGAAATATGAAGTGATAGAAAAACATGCTTCACGATAGGATAAAAACATCAGATTTGGTGTACTGGTAGATAGTTTGAAAGGTAGAAAGGGTGCAATTTCAGATTTCCAATATTTTCAACTTTAGGGGGGTGTCGAACATCAATCTGTTAAATTTTCGGAATAAATGAAACACGCTTCCTTTAAGTGTGATAGAGGCTTGATATTTGGTATATGGGCCAATCATCTGATAAGAAACCCAAGGCGAACAGAGTTTTTCAAAAATGCTCATTTATGGGTGTGCTCCACGGAATAACGTTTGAAAGGGGAGGTGATAAAATAGTATGCTTCGGGATGAGATAGAGACTTTAATTTGGTGTACTGGTAAATAGGTCGAAAGGAAGACGTGCGGAATTTAAAATTTGCAATATTTTCCTCTTTAGGGGGATCCGCGCACTAAAATAATTGATTTGCAGAATAAATATGAAACACGAATTATTAAAAAATGACAATATTCAGTGGTTGCTTTTTGCGAGACCGTTGATTTTCAACGGGTATTCGGCTAGTTGTATAAAATAACACTGTTAATAATTTGAAATTGCCATTTTTTCAAAACATATTTTTTTTGGAAATAGTACCAAAATTAACCACCAGGGTAATCCACAGATGATATAGCTTTCAAATCTTGTGAAATTTCTTCAATGCCGTTTTTAGCTAGCGTGGATACATACGAAATTTTCTGTCAATTTCGCAACAAATAGCAGGGCTTTCTTTACGATTCGTACCAAAATCTAATCAGTACCAAGTTAAAACACGTGTGACTTATCTACCAAATTTTATAAAATTTTGTCAATTTATGGAGTGGATACATACATTTAACACACGTACATTTAACACACTAGAGTGGATACATATATTTAACACACATACGTCACATTAAAAATAGTGTATTCGTGTTCAAGAGTGCCTGAAACGTGTAGATCCAACAAAGACCCGAATTGCAATTTTCCACATAATTCCATTATTTTCCCTACGCATTATTATGTATTGTAAAATAAATAAAAATGGTGAGGGATATTTGTGAACCATGGTGAGGATAATATAATATCAAAAAATATTTTGAACCATATCTGGTAAATTTGCGAATGTAGAAGACCGATATTCAAGAAGTTAAATTATTTGATCGCTTAAAAAAGTCACTATATTCTCAATATTAAATGAAATTATCCGTATATATCAAATTCATCAGTTCGAAAGTTCATCAGTTCGGATCATATAGATGGTTTTAAGAATCCCTAATTTATTAAACTGAATATTTTAGAGAAACATCGATATATTCAATTCATCTTCTGTATCACAAAAAATTAATCCAATATTCAAGTCCATTAATTAATCATTTGTGAAAGAAATAATATATATTCGTTGTGTCTTGATTCTTCTTAATTTTAACTAAACTATTAGTATGAACTATAACAGTAGAATATATTATGTATTACATATTCATTGTACTGTAAACATTCAAATTCATGTTTAGCTCTAACCTGTAACCAAATCGAATTAAACACGACGTACCAGATAAATTCTATAAAACATAGAACGTAAGTGAACAATCCGCGACTCCGAAAACTTCTCGAATTTTGAAACATTTGTTTCAAAAAGAAATGAAATCCACAGCAGAAATGTATCTTGTGACGTCACAAACCGTCTGAAGACAATATTTCTACTTACCTTGGCAACAAAGCCCTCTTCCTTCAAAGACGAGAAATTAGCCAAACACATAGCTAAGACTTTTCACTGCAGACGAACAAACACACAGTCATGTATCTAAAATTATCATTTTAGATAAGAGGAAATTTCAGATATACCAATAACTACGAGATTGATTTCGAGGAAACTTTTGTAAACAATTAGATAAAGCTCAGAAAATTATGATATGTCGATCAACTTATGTAACAGAGATACCAACTTATATAGCATAATTAAAAACATCCTTCAGAGGTACATACGATCTTTAAAAAAAAGCCAGAGCATTTTCGGGTATCATCATACTCTTCCTCAATGGCGTTAAAATAAGAAAAAATGCCAACAAGTTTAAATACAATCTACTACCGACAAGCTGAATATGCATACCCTGAAATTGACATTACCAAAAAGCATATTTTATGCATCCATACACCAGATTTAAAAATTACAAAAATTACAAAATCACGAAAACTCATTGTCAAAAGCCAGTTTAAACATCAATATACAAAATTAAATTTTATAAATTAAAGGTAACATTGTAAAGGTTTGTTTCTTTTGAAATCGAGAACGAGTCGCCAAACACAACTTAAAACATGGACTGAATCAAAATTAAAATTAGAAGTACGATACATATAAATAAAAAGGGGTTCGAAGAGTAAAAAAATCTGATTTGGGAAACACATGACTCTCCTTATATAATGCAATGAATTTACTTCTTTTACAGTAAAAAAAATAGGTTTCTCTTATAGTAGATACTTATATTCTTTCCAAGATATTCAATTTTCGACAATTAGTCGTCATTTTATTCCATTTGGCGAGATTTTCGTTAATTTGACAACATTTCAAAAAGTCGCCAAGTTGGCGAGATTCCGCCAAATTCGTCGCCAAAATCTCGCCAAGCTTTACTGACGGAGAAATAAGTTATTCTTATAGCAGATAAATGACAATTGGCGTTCAAATACAAAAGTATTACTCGAAGTATCTTTTCACATAAATGGAACGAGCTAGAACCACGAGAATGATGTCACAAAATTTATCGCATGATATTACATATCAAAAGTGAACATGTTTCTCAATAGGAAATATATTTTTTTTATTTTATATGACTTTTTGATAATTTTTTTGAAAAATTTGCAATATCTCGAGAACGGTTCATGTTAGAGTTCTAAAATTTATGTTAATCGCTTTCTAATGAAAAATTACATAAAAAATGTCTATTTACGTAATTTTATTAGCGGTTTTGATTTTTTGACGATTTTTTTAAAATTTCACTCGAAAATTTATTAGGGTTCTGAACATTCGATTACGTTTAAAAAGAATCGGCTTCCAGTGTTTACAGATTGTGAATTTTGTATCAAATTTCGTTCGAATCGGTCCATTCGTTCGTCAGTTATCGTCTCCACAGTCCCACTGACACACACACACACACACATACACACTCACACACACACACACACACAGAGAGAGAGACATCATTTCAAAAATGCTTGATTCGTGATCAGGGATGCTTGAAACGTGCTCTCCCGTTGAAAGCTCGAATTCGAATTTTCGACCCCGTTACAATACTTTTCTTATACATTATGTATATAAGGAAAGTAATAGACCAGGGATTATTACAGCTGATCAAAAGAAAATATATTTCAAAAAAGGGTTAACAATTATCACTAATCACTAATTGGGCAAGAGCAGTCGATTGCCAACCATTTTTAACTTCTCTAGCATGTTCTGCAAATAGAATACCAACCGTACGTTTAGTGGTACATATATAAAACTTATAAACGTTATCTGTGGAAAGAAAGGGTACAACATATACCCCTGCATGGCTTTTAAAATTATCTTTATCCCTGAATTTATCAGTACGAATACGATTAAATAAAGTGGTAACAGTCGAGTGAGCGGGTCTAAAATTAAACTCTGTACAAAATTTGATAAGAGGACGTAATATATTTGGATGGTACGGAAAACAGGGTTTAAAAGGCAAGCGATCATTAATGGGAATAAATTTAGAATTGGGCTAAATA
The DNA here is from genome assembly GCA_951213105.1 of Amaurobius ferox. NCBI lineage: Eukaryota > Metazoa > Arthropoda > Arachnida > Araneae > Amaurobiidae > Amaurobius > Amaurobius ferox. Next base: position 9,510,360 of record OX578144.1, read on the forward strand.
AAATCACGGCGAATATTTGAAAATATTTTTAAACAAACTCAAAAGAGTAACAGGCATCCTGACCAAGTTTAAAGATGAAATCAATTTCTTTGTTTAAAGACGAGATAGTAGAACAAACATTAAAAGCGCGATAAAAATATGCATTAAAGGAGGCTTTTTATGACGAAACAGGATGAAAAGAATTAGCAGGAATGCAAGTGTTAGTGAAAGTGGGTTTACGAAAAACAGAACTCTGAAAAACAGAAGTATTATTAGAAATAAGTATGTCTAAAAGTGGCAAGGAACAGTCGGATTCTTGCTCAACAGTAATATTAATGGAGGGATAAAAATCATTAACCAAAATCAAAAGATTAAGGATATCCTTTAAACTATGATCCTAAATGATTAAAACATCATCAACATAACGTTGCCAAAGAATAGATTTAAGGGTTAATAAATACATAACTTCGTTCTCCAGTTCCGGCAAAACAGCTTTAGCAAAAATACCAGAAACAAACTACAGGTGCCCAAAGGGGCACCTGTAGTTTGTATGTTAACATCACCGCGGAAACAAAAATAATTGGATTCCGCCACAATATTTAATTTAGAGGTTATTGCGTTGATAGATGAAATACTATAATTATGCAATGAAAGCTAACTTGCTGTAATATCAATAGCTTAACAACGTGAACACTGGGGTAAAGCGAAACCACATCAAAACTGAGCAGAGTACAATTAGAAAGAAAATTAGAATTAAAAATGTTATTAATAAACTGTCCTGTAGAAGAGACGGTATTAGAAGAAACTATTAGAAATTGTTAGAAACTGTTAGACACTGTTAGAAACGGTGTAGAAGAAACTGTTAACACTTTATTTAATCGCATTCGTATGATAAATTCAGAGATAAAGATAACTTTAAAAGTCATACAGGGGTATATGCTGTACCCCTTCTTTCCCCAAATAACGTTTATAAGTTTTATATAGATACGCAATAAACGCACGGTTGATATTCGATTGGCAGAACATGCTAAAGACGTTAAAAATGGTAGGCAATCGACTGCTGTTACCCAATTAGTGATTAATGATAATTTTCAACCCCTTTTTGAAAAATATTTTCTTTTGATCAGCTGTAAAAATCCCCGTCTATTTTACTCTACGAATTCCTTTTTATTTATCTATATCGCAATTATATCTGTAATTTTGACCCCGTCCATGTTTGAAGTTATGTTGGCGACTCGTTCTCGATTTCATGCAATTCAAATCTTTACAAAGTTACCTTTAATTTATAAAATTTAATTTTGTATATTGATGTTTAAACTGGTTTACGACAATAAGTTTTCTTGTGTAATTTTTGTAATTTTGAAATGTAATTTTTGTAACTTTTAAATCTTGTGTATGGATGCATGAAATATGTCAATTTTAGGATATGCAGATAGATTGTATTTAAGCATGTTGGCATTTTTTCTTATTTTAACGCCACTGAGGAAGGTTATGATAGTACCGGAAAGCTTGCTAGCTTTTTTAAAGATTGTATGCACGTCTGAAGGATGGTTTTAATAAAATGACTTTTATGATCAATTGATTTGTCATTCTGTTACATAAGTTGATCGATTTGAGAATTTAACGTGTAATCGCCATTAGTAAGTATGAGATACTTTATATCCACTAAAATGTAATTATAAATAATTAAAATAAGTTTTAAAACATGTTTTTGTATTTCTTACTAATATGGCAGCCTATTAATTGCAAACGGCCTTGTATTTTTTCACTACTTTGTAAAGCATACATGGGAGCAGGTTTTACATAAAAATGTTGAAGATTTTTTGTAAGACAGTAAATATTTTATTTAGAGAATGGACATAATAGTAACATACCAGTTAATGCTATGTCCATTCTCTAAATAAAAACTACAAATATTGCAAAAATAAATCAACTTTTGAGTATTTTAAACAGTATTTTAAACAGATCGATATTATGCATTTTCCAAAAGCAATAAAATGAATGAGTAATATAACAGTAAGTAACTCTGTTACTCTTTATATATTGATGTGAAACATGACATTCCTCACTTCGCATATTTTGATGTCAGAAGTTTAATCCGTGTTGTGTGTGACAATGACATAAATTTGGACAAAATGTGTATATATATATATATATATATATATATATATATATATATATATATATATATATATATATATATATATATATATATATATATAAATATATATATACTTAGCAAGTATGAAAAGTCAGAAATACTAAACGTATTAAAATAATAAAGTATGACGACGCAAAATACATATAATTTATTGCGCATATGCAGCTTATAATTAAAGTTATTTTACTAGTAAAACATAATATGAAAATCCAATGAAAATTTAGAGAAAAGTTGTAACTCATAAAACCCTAACCTAAAATATGCCAACAATGACTAGATATATGCATTTTTTCTCACCTTGATTGATGAGTCTCTATCTTATACTTCTTTTTACGTTATTTGCACATTTTAAGTTAGGGTTCTATGAATTACAACTTATCTCTAATCTTAATATCTTTATATATATATATATATATATATATATATATATATGTATTATATATATATATATATGTATATATATATATATATATATATATATATATATATATATATATATATATATATATATATATATATATATATATATATATATATATATATATATATATATATATATTATAGCGATTTAAATATTAATTATAAATTTCTTAAATTTCCATATATAGTACTTATTCCTAAATTTTAAAAATCATATTAAATTTAGAACAGTAACAAGTGGTCCAAATACTTAATCTACTACTTCTACTAAATTATTTAAATGTAATAAATGATAGTTTATGTTTTTTAGCGATACTTACCTTAATCTAAATAATAGTAAAGAATTAAAGAATAAATTAACATCACTAGATAAACTAATTGGATTTCAAACTTTTGATTTCAAAGATGTTTTTAATAAAATTAATATCTCTGATCTTCACGTTGTAATTTTAGCTCTATATAATGATTATATATTACTTATCATTCGACTCATACTACATTTACCAATTTTCCTAATCATCTTTACTTTGTTCTTTTCAATAATTATATATTTCAAGGTAATAAATTATACTTACATGTCTCAAGGGTACCACAAGGTGGCTGTAGTAGCAGTATATAATCTAATTTATACCTTAATAATTATGAAAAATCTTTTACATCAACGGATTATAAAATTTACAGATATGTTGATGATCTGATTTGTTTGGTCTTTACAGACAGCTGTGTCATAGGTATAGATTTCTATCCGTGTATTTTGGAACTAATTAGTCACTATTAGTAATAACAATAATTTTTTGGATTTAAATCTTATTATTGAACCTACTAATAGAATAGTTAATAAGTTATATGATAAAAAGATTATTTTAACTTTAACATTAATACAATATTACCATTTAATTCCTGTAACTCGTTTTAATTGTTTAGAAATACTATACTTAATTAACATTTTATAATTTATAGATTATCATACAAAAAAGTTCATGCTATGCATATTAATAAGCTAAAAATTACCAACAAATTATACAAATATCTAGCATATTTAGTTAATGGTATAGTTAAAATGTTTGGAATGGTTGAATATAATTAAATTATCTTAGTATCTTGTAATAGCCAAACATCCACTTTCTGTTGAATAAGCATTACCATGTATTTACATCTTATAATTTAGCGTCTATGTTTTCTATTATCATCTGCATCATTATCTTGTAGATCTTACTGTTGAATATCACTTTTTATCGTCTTTTCGCATTACTGTTATTTATTTCTCACGATTAGCAACAGCAGTACTCAACTTTTTATTTTTTGCAATTGGCAACATTGGTATCTTTATAAAAGGCTTCAAGGGATCAGGCATATGCAGTGTTTTATCAAGTATTCTTGTTTCCTATAATTTTTCAATTGTTATGCATGTAGTCCAAGTTATCAGTGTTTATAGATAAAATCTGTCACTGATAACAGAAATATACATTTCGTGTTAATTTTGATAAAATACTTGGACTTGAAGAAGAGTTTTATCGAAATGAACAATTCATTTGTTTAGGGATAGGGCTTGTCCACGTGTAAAGCTTTAATGCTTGGATTTTATTTGATTTTCTATTATCGATTCCTTTCCATTGATGTCTGCTGTTTGTCTTCATCTTGATGACTGAAGGTTTGCATTTTATGTTCCACTTGATTGATGATTCTCTGTTTGATACTTTTTAATTGTTAGGCATTTTTTAATGTTGGGGTTTTTCGAGTTGCAATTTCTCTTTATTCTATCATTTGATTTTCAAACTATTATTATTATTAACACTTTACAACATAGTTGAAAATTTTTATGCCTTTGATCATTATGTCTGTCTATCTGTCCGTTAGCACGATAACTGCCGTAAAAATGACTTTATCAAAATGAAACTTTAGTATGTTGTTCAGACGGTCTGTGGGATCTATGGGAATATAAATGAATAATATCACCCAATTAGTTTTGGATTGAACCCGGGTTAAAACAATGAAACACAAGGAACCATATGGGATCTAATTTTTCAAACATTTTTTAAACAAGTTTAAAATTCACAAATTGCTTCGAAAGGTTTAGGAAATATTCAAATTATCCCGTAAAATATATATAAACAATCAGAATAATATATTCAGCAGTTTTTTTTCTAAAGTAAAATTAAAAATAATAATTACACCCCATTATATGATTCCCGGCCGTCCATACAGTTACCTTACACCTTTCTGGTAGGTCGGACGGTCTGGGTCTCAACAACAACAACCCCATTATATGAAAAGTTCACGTGACCATTACATGAAGCAATCACGTGAACTACTTCAAAATAAAATATGGCATCCATCTTGTGTTAAAATCGTTATTTTTAAAGTTCTTTATAACTTATATTTGGTGTTGTATCCGTCCTAAAACTGTTTTATTTTTGCTTAATTTATGTACATCAATGTTCTGCATTAACTGAAATAAGATATATTTGAGTTTAAATGATCATCAAACTTTGATTATTTTTACAACAAAGTCTAATTTTCACTCATGAAGATTGTAAACACATCATGCTGTAAGATGAGTTGTATAAGATTTCCTGAATGTCTTTAACGCAAAATTATTTAGCTCTGGAGTTTGCACTATAGTTGATATGAATGAAACAGTAATTGATTTTATTCAGAGAACAAACGATTTTATATCAGTCTTTTTCGATAAAGTTTTAAACACAGAGTTAAATTACTTTTACCATAATATTTGGATTGCTTAATTTTATTTACGAATGTATGGTCACAGAGACACAAACATAGAGAAAGACAATGAAAAAAACGCGGAATTTTGTTCAAGGACCCCCAAAACGTGTTATCCATTCATGTGATATTCGGATTTTTAATCCCCTTTATAATGGTATCCCTAACGAAAATATATGTTGAGTCTGACCAACTCCCCTCAGTTTCTATTTCAGTCGCATTCTACATGTCACAAAGAAATACATTTCTTATCTAGCGTGCTTAGTCCAATGAAACAGAATAGCAGTAAAATATTGTAAAGATATGCAGCATTCGTGGATTTTCTTTGACTTCAACATTTACATACTTTTATTTTCAAAACGAATTCCTTTCAACATAGCCGAATCCGTTATCATTCTTGTACCAAAGAAATATATTCTATTACTTTTCGTATCATCTGGTGTTTGTATAGTACTTTTGTGAATCCGTGAAACTTCTTAAATTCTGTTTATTTGATAGTGCACGGCTCTTTATTTTTATTTTAACTGTTTTTCATGGTCCGCTTTCTAATTACTAGAAAAGTCTGCTTTGAAACCGTACTAAAAGATTAAAAAAAATTGTTGTAAATGCAGATAAAAAAGAACTTAAAACAAATGCATTCTAAACTAAATAATAAATCTATAATTTTGGAATAAAAATATTTTTTTAAATAAACATATTACTTTTCACCTTTAATAAAATATTACAGGTTGAGAACAATCAAACGTTTACCTTATAACAAGGTATTTTCTCATTTACTAATGAAGTGGCTTTCGACAAGGTAGATCTACCACCGACAATCTAATTTCCTTAGAATCACAAATTAGGACTGTCTTTCTTAGGCGAAACCATTTAGTTTCCATATTTTTTGATATAGACAAAGCCTATGATTGAACATGGCGCAATGGTATTATTAAGGACCTATTTGATTTTATTTTAAAGGGTAATCGTCTCATTTTTATCCAAAACTTTTTAGATTACAGGACATTCCAAGTTCCCATTGGATCAGTTCTCTCTCACACATATGTACAAGAAGGAGTGCCACAAGGAAGTGTACTGAGTGTGACACTTTTTACTGTCAAAGTCAACAGTATTTTAAACCAATTACCATTGTCAGTTCATAAAACCATGAGTGTTGATGATCTACAAGTTTCCTATCAGGCACATGATATGCGTTCGTAGAGCGACAATGTCAAGCTGCTGCTCATTGTATCTTTCGATGGGGAAACTTGAATAGATTCAGTTTTTCTACTCACAAGACATGTTGTATTCACTTCACAAGAACACGTGGTATTCATTTACTCCCAGAAATCTTTATGGGAGACGTTAAGATCACAGTAGCAGATGAAGTAAAAGTTCTCGGAATTTGGTTTGATAAGGAAATAATTTTCTTGCCCCACATCCAAAGACTGCGAACGAAATGTGAGAAAGCTCTGAATACCTTAAAAGTTCTTTCAAATACAAAATGGGGTGCAGATCGGATTTCCATGCTTCGAATCTATAGAGCTGTTATTCGGTCAAAGCTTGACTATGGATGTTCTGTGTACGGATCAGCACGAGTATCTGTGCTTAAGAAGCTCGATCCAATTCATAATAATGCTCTTCGTATTTGTTCAGGTGCCTTCAGAACTTCTCCTATTCAGAGCATATAGGTTGACTGTAATGAGACATCACTCGAACTCAGGCGAGAACAGCTCTCACTGAATTATCACTTTAGAGTCATGTCCATGAATTACCATCCTTTGCAACGGATCATCCAGGATATGCAGTACGATCGGCTGTATTCAGCCAGACCCTCCTGTATTCCTTCCTTTGGAATGCGAATGCGCAATATTGTATCATCAACTCCACTAGAAAATCTCAATGTTAGAAAGAGAACGGCTTGTGAAATACCTCCATGGCAAGTCCCAAATATCATTTTTCTCAATCCTTTTGATAATTTTTTAAAGAGTAGTACATCTGATTCCATTTATGTTCAACTTTTTGTAGAACATAGAGATTTATTTAAGGAGTTTACTCCTTTTTTTACAGATGGCTCCAAAACAGCAGCACATGTCGGATTTGCTTATGTATGTAGTGATATAGTGAAGTCTTTTAAGCTTCATACCTCATGTTCCATTTTCACTGCTGAAATCACAGCAATTCACCAGTCATTAATTTTCATCACCCATCAAAGGGTAAAAAAATACATCATATATACAGATTCATTAAGTTCTTTGCAATTACATTCATCCAGAATGGCCATGCTTCATCCCATTGCCTCAGATATCTTCCAACTTGTGCATCATCTGAAGGCACGAGGACACCATATTCAATTTTGTTGGGTTCCGGGTCATGTTGGTATAAAGGGAAACGAATTGGCTGATACCGCTGCAAAAACTGCTGATCATATTCTGAATCATCCCTTTCCTTTGACAGATATAAAAAAAAAAACTATTAGTAAAATGTTATATGATAAATGGCAACATTCATGAAATCAAGAAACTCAAAATAAATTGTATGAGATAAAGCCGTTAATACAAAAGTGGACTAGTTTTCAGTGTAGGAAACTTGATGTTATATTAACTGGTTTGCGCATTGGCAATACTCGTTTTACCCATAGACACTTACTTTTAGGAGAAATTGAACCCTTTTGTAATAGTTGTCAAACCTCAGCAAGTATCAAACATATTTTAATTGAGTGTTCGAAATATAAACAGCTTCGTTTTAAGCATTTCAAGACTTATACAATACATTTGGCAGAATTGGAGAAAATCCTCATTTGAAGCTTTTCCCATTCCTATTAGACATTGGCTTTTTCCATCATTTTTAACTTCACCTTTTATAACCTTTTAGCCATTTTTCATCTCGTTTGCATTGTTGTACATGTTCCATAGTCAAGGTTTTTTCACACATTATCACTCTTTTAAATTATACACATGTTTTAATCCATACTAATTTATGTATCTTGGTGCCATATGTCAGGCGCAGCACATCTTCTTTGGATCTTGTGCCATTAAACCATAATCAACCAACCAACCAACCAACTCATTTACTAATGACTAACGGATATGTTTCCTTTAAAGTGAAGCATAGTACTACTTTTTCTACAATACATATTACAAGTGAAAAACGCCGATCCGGTGGTCGAGCGGTCAAGGGCATGCGTTTCCGTCCAATCACTGGATTGCCGAGTTACGGGTTCGAATCCCGCCAGCGAGCATGGATGTTGTCATGTCGAGGCCAAGTCAGACTTCCTCCCTTCGGGGAGCCTCTATAAAAGTGAAGCAGCAAATATCCTCCCCTTCGCCATGGGATACCCTGGATGGCGTGTGGACGTGGTGCGTAGGCGCTTCTTCACCACGGGGGAATTAGTAACGAACGAACAAGTGAAAATCAAATGGAAGGAGGTCAAAAATCCGACATTCAAATTTTGCATAATTGGCACATTTTGATCAACCTGTCATATCAATCAAGCATTTATTTATAATGTCTGTGTTTGTGTGTGATCCAGTGCATATAGTATCTCTGAAGTCTATTTAACAAATACATTAAAGTTTGTTGTTGATTACTGATTGTTCCCAGCGATAAATGCCAGAGAACTATTCGGTTCGTACAATCTCAGACTGGGATAGTCCAATTCTCGAACGTAGTTTTAATTCGAGGAAAATATTAAAATATTATACAAATGCATGACAGAATTTGTAACAGATGTCCATTGCATAGTTTATAGTAGATATTCCTTAAACATTACATTGTGATTTAGAAGTAAATAGTATAATTTGCAGAAAATCAACCTTCACCTTTTCTGGAAAATTGCCTGTTTTGTTCTACAGGGAAAAAAATTACAAAATAATTGAATATATATCTGGTGACGGATATAGATATAGAGCAGTAATACTTAGCGCTAAATATTTAAATTCATTACATTAAGAGCGATAATTAACTATTAAAAGCTACTGAAATGTTGGTAATCTTAAAATCGCCAGATTTATAGTAGATATTCCTTAAACATTTCATTGTTTTATTATCTCCTCAATTAGACGGCAGCATACAGAATGCGTACCTTACTGTAAAGCAAATTTTGTTTAAAGGAAGTCGAAGGGAGAAATCAATTGTCACAAAACCCAAAATCGTATTGCGAAGGCCAGATTAAAGCTCAATTTTATAATTTCAAATAATCACCCTCACAAAATTAATTACCCAGGATGAGGTATCACTTGCCCGTTAGCACTGACTTAGTCTCACGGCTTGAAAATGCATTCACTCGTTGTCAACATTCATCAGCTTACTGTCAGTACAGAGAATAGGCGCTTTATAGAGAGTACATTTTTTTTTACCCTCGTGATAAATATTCTTGGTAAGGTACCAAAATCCGATTTTTCCTACTGGATGGTTATGAAATGGCTAGAGAATATTTCAACAAGTGCTGGACCGGGCGGTTAGTCGTGTGACGTCAGGCGATAAACCGCAAATGACGACATACTACCCCTAAGGAAAATGTAAAAGATGCTGATTGCTTTTGTGTGATCTGTGCTGTGATAAAGAACTTCAATACACAACTATCCAGCATAGCGCAGACTGCCGATTTCTTAGTAATGTATTCGTTTTATAAGGCTTGCACAACAATGCGACTTTTAAAACTCAATCCATCCTATTAATCCATTTAATATTTTTAACTTTTATATATACCTGATCACACAATTTTCACTATAGCAGACGGACTGACAATTTTTCAAATGCTTTATTCTGAAATAAATAGTCAAATTTATGTATTATCAAGAGCTGTACATTAAGATATTTTTTTTCCAATGGCATTGACTCTTTCATCTTCTCCTATACATAGGCCAGAACAGTGAACCTCTTAGCCGTCAAAGACGTTCCCCCAGCGCATCACTGGGGGTTGGAACACATTGTGCCCAACAACACAAACATCCATGTCTTACGTGGGACTCGAACCCACAACGTGGCGGCCGATCAATCGCTGGAAACGTTCGCCTTGACCGTTCGGCCACCACGTCGACTGAAATGAGCCAACAGTACACGGTGTTCGCAGGTGGTCACTCACCCAAGTACTAACTGCGCCCGATGCTGCTTAACTTCGGTGATCTAACGGGAACCGGTGTTTTCAGCACGGTACAGCCGTTGGCTACACTGAGATATAAAAATGTATATATTTTCACAAACGGTGTAATATGTCTCGAGCTAATTTAACGAATTACGTAAAATGTTGTTTCATTATTTAAATCGGCTAAAACAATAAGATATTTAATTTTCAACAAGTAATTTGTGTTAGTGTTTACCTACAATATATATGGGGAAATTTGTAGGGAAAAGCATGGATTTATCACATAATTTTATGTAATGATACATGCTAATTAAACTAATTAGCTTGAACCGCTATGCGCGAAAGGACATGTTTATCTGACAAATTAATAAATCGGTGACATTTTTCTTCAGTTATTTAAATAAAAATGAATTTTGATAATTTGCAAATATGAGAGATTTCAGAAAATTCTCAAAATAAGCGGAGCTAATTAGGATAACATTTTTAAAAACATAAGGAAAATTCACCCTATTTTTTTATACTTCATTAAGGTTTTTGACAAGATAATTTGTTATGTAAACATTTCATTAAAGATCTAAATAAAATGAGTAAGCATTTAATTTATTATGAATGCATTGTTTACATATAATATGAATGCATTGTTTACATTTAATACGAAGACATTGTTTACATAAATAAATATAGCATTTAAAATCATGTCTATTTGGAAGTGAAACATGTCCTCTTAAGTGTAAGATAACTGTTGTTGTGGAATGGAAAATTGGAATTTTAATACTTCAGTGTTTTTTACACTACTTCGAGTAGTACTTCGAGTTCAGAAACATCGAGGTTCGAATCCTAGCTTTCAAAGATACCTTTATAATCTGCCTTGAAAAGTATTACTTTTTATTTTTCTGCAATACAAATAGTATGTAAAGATGTTGCATTGAGTTCGAAACATCAATTCTTTGATTTTGATAAATTTGTAAGTTTTGGGTATTCCTGAACGCGGATTAAATATTAAATTATATTTGTGTCTCTCCCTCTGACTCAGAGGTATAATAATTCTTGAAGAAATTAAGGTATTCACAAGATATACTGTACGCAAATGGAGAAAGATAGAAACCTATGGATTTTCAAAGCGTTCCAGTTTTTAATTTTTCCAAATAGATCAAAAGTCTGAAAACTATATAAAAGTTGCAGAAACAATAAGATCACAACTGTAATAGAAGGTCTTTTTTTCACTTAAGACGTACAAAACTTTAAAAGGCCCGAGCGCTTTCGAGCGTAAATACGCTCTTCATCAGTGGCTACATGGAAATAGGAATGATCGTTCATATATAGACCAGAAAAGGTGACACATTTGCATAAATACAATTATCAATAAACTTACGTTTATCTAAGGAGAATCCAAAAATACAAAACATTTTGCACAGATTCAAAAAATCGAGCATAAATCACGAAAAGAACAGTAAAAATTTATAATTTTATTACAGAGTTTTCAAATTCAAAAAATTTTAAAAAATGGGGGCAATCAGGTCCAATCCCCGAGAGGATGACGTCAAAGATAACTATGAAGAGACTTGAATTGCATGGAGTCGAGAATGAGTTTACTTGAAGAAAGATAGAATGATAGACGTAATAAGATAAACGTAAGTTAAGGATAATTGTAGATAACCGTAACTTTAGATAAACGTAAGTTTATTGATAATTGTAAAATGTTTTGTATTCTTGGATTCTCCTTAGATAAACGTAAGTTTATTGATAATTGTATAAATGTTTTGTATTTTTGGATTCTCCTTAGATAAACGTAAGTTTATTGATAATTGTATAAATGTTTTGTATTTTTGGATTCTCCTTAGATAAACGTAAGTTTATTGATAATTGTATTTATGCAAATTTGTCACCTTTTCTGGTCTATATATGAATGATCATTCCTATTTTCATGTAGCCACTGATGATGAGCGTATTTACGCTCGAAAGCGCTTTGGCCATTTAAAGTTTTGTACGTCTTGAAAAGTGAAATAAAGACCTTCTATTATAGCTGTGATCTTATTGTTTCTGCTGGTTTAAATCAGACATGTTGCCAATTTTATTTATTTGTATAAAAGTATTTTTAAATTTAATTTTTATTTTCAAAGAAATAATGGTTTTACGTGTAAATTTCTTTTTTGAACGTAACTAACAGCTTTCGTGAACAATAATTAATATCAGTTGAAAAAATATCATCTTATTATAACGTTCGTTTCAAAGTTTTTGTCTTAAAAAGTTTTTTAAAAAGTATCCTTAAAATCTTTAAAACGTTGGTCCTCAAAATGGGGTCCTCTAACCCCTGGGGGTCCGTGAAAACTCTAGGTTATCCTCGAATAACAGAAAAGTATGATATAACTAATAAAATATTTTAAATTTTACTTTTTTTAATTAAAAGTTATTGAAAAGTATTTCAAATTAATGCATAATCCACCAATTTCTCTGCAATTATATTTCAGATTATTCCAATCGTGTTTCCACAATCCGACAGAACTGACCTCGTAAGAAAAACTTTACTCCATTTCCTACCACCTGTCTGTGTAAAACGTCTTTCTCTTAGCTCAATTATTTAAAATGTAAGTTGAGAAAAGGATTGGAAGGTGAGCATAAAATTATAATTGAATGAACCAAACACTACACTAGTTTCTAATAGCAGCATTATCGTTCACATAAAACTGTGTTGATTGTTATGAGTTATGTAACGTTGCTGGATAAAGTTTTTCAATTTTCATACTTAGATGCATATTTTGCAAATTTCCTAAACTGATATCTCTTAATTTACAATCTTGTTAAATGCTGTTCCTTACAACAAAAATAAATTTTTAATTTTAACTTCCAACTTTCATTTAAATTCAGTATTTTACATATATGTATATACACTCTTTTGCAAAAAAAATACCCCATCCCTAAGAAATAATCCAATCATCTCAAAATTTTGCATGCAAACTCCGTTATACCAAGTACACAATGATTAAATTTACAAGGCAAATGAGTGTTAACTTTGGCCATATCGAGCGTTTCTACTGCGCAACTAGCATCCTATAAAACAGGTTAAAATGTGGACGGTTTATCTTAACTCGTTATCGGCATTGCAGTTCCGTGGATATACAAACAACAATGCCGTTGCGACGTTGCCGAAGACCGTATAAGCAATTATACGAGTTCGAATCTGGTCGTATAATCGGAATGGTTGCAGTTGGTGGTCATACCGAGCAATAGGTCACCACCTGCACCGAACGCACACTGCTGTGCAAAGGTGCTGAGAGTAATGGTTTCTGCAAGGAACTCATCGGCGGAATTAAGACTCTAGAACGTCAATGTGCACGAATGCAAGGCAAGATAGGATGATTGTGCGACAGGCTCGAACTGGTCCAATAGCATCATTGTCTGCCATCCAACGTGCTACAACCTATTCCATACGACCCGTGGTACCTTCCACCATCTTAAGGCACTTACTTGGCTGAGGTGGGGTTACGCTCACGGTGGCTTTTGAGACGTCGAACCATAACCTCACAACGTCGACAGAATCGTTTGGAGTGGTGTCGTAGCCGAGCAACCAGCAGACTGTAATTGCATAGTGTTCAGCGATGGATCAAGCTTCAGTATTTTAGCAGATGACCATCGGGTACGTGTGTGGAGGCGCCAGGACCAGCGGTCCCAATCAGCCTTTGTTTTACACAGGCACACAGTCATTACCACAGGTGTGAAAGTGTGGGGGCTATCTCTTTCGACAGCAGGTCTCAACTAGTCATCCTGCGTTCAACGTTAACAGTTCAACGATATGTTGATGAAATCCTGCGGCTGTTTAAGTAACCCTTCACGGCAAATTCTGCAGCCGTTTGAGCACCTTTCATTTTCCAACACCATAATGCCACTCCACATAGGACTCGCATATCTGTGGACTGTCTCCTTTCTGTTAATACTTTTCCTTGGTTAGCAAGGTCACCAGACCTTTCCCCAATCGAGAATGTATGGGACATGATAGTCGCCTGATTTGGGTATCCCGAAATGTAGCAGATCTGGAACAACATTCGAGGAATGCCTGGCAGAATGTATCACTGGATGACATTAGGAAACTTTATCACTCCTTACCTAGAAATTATCTCCTTATTAGAAAAATGGTATAATAAACAATACCAAGTAATTACGAAACATTCAAACAGTAAAATCACCAAACAAACCACGGCTACCATGACGAAATAAGAAATGAACAGTAGTGGTTTAATTTGGAGGTGAATTAGACCAGACTCTTCATCTGAGCATATAACCCTAATTAACCCAAACAAGTATTAGTTTTCGATATGGCAATTGTAAGTTACTATAAATACCATATCGCCCGCTACAAGCATTAATAGAGGGGAAAATTTAAAAATTATTATGAAATCAAGTGTTACTATGAGGCAAAAATCCTGTATACACGTCCTGTGAAAGCGAGTAGATGAGACTAAAGGAAAGAGGGTTGAGATACATCGGGGATAAGGAGAAAAAAATAAATCATGGAATCAGAGGGGAAAAATTGTTGAATGGACTTATATATTATATATATACCATATTTCACTTTGTGATGCAAAGGTATTTACAATGTTTTTGGAATTACTAGGAGGGTCTTTGAGTTTAAGCGTATACGAAACGCTACTTTAAAAGTTTATTTTTCATGTTGGGAGCAATTCATTAACGGAATTAATTGTATGTATTTGGCTGTTTTATTTAATGTATCATATGTTTATTGCATTGATAATCCATAGCTTTGTTTTAAGTAATATTTTACGCAATTACACCTGAAATTTTATAGTTTCTGGAAAGAGAACACTTCCACTACAATGGTTTGGCCTCTAAAATGTATAAAACCGTGAAGCCTGTAAGAAAATTTTGAAAACGCTTCTTACACGTGAAGCCGTGTAAGAAGCGTTTTCAAAATTTAAAGAGCGCTTATACCATTTAATTAGAAATGTTCTTTAAGATGGATACACAAAAATAAAGGATCAAAATATAAAGAAGCATAATATTTAGACATTTTTAATTTTATAAATCAATAGTTTATTCAAATGTAAGCTACAACTTCCATACGTTAAGGTGGGTAATAAAAAGTTTCAGAGAAACTTAACGTCTTCTGAAAATATGAAAATGATTCAGTTTGAAAAAGAAGTCTAGAAAGATAAAATGGAACTAAAAAAATAAATGTCTGGTATTTTCACAATTCTTTTTACTCTATGCAGTTTCTTATAGTTATGTAAAGCAGCAAAGAGCGCCACAGAAAAGATGGTATTTGGTATTTAAAATGCAGGAAAATAGTCCGCATAAATCCGGAATTCTTCAATGAGTGTATGATTTTTTATAAAAAATATTTTGGAGTTAATTTATTTCATATAAACAAGATGCATTGTAAATTATATTTTTATATTTTATAAAACATTTTAAAAGTAAAGGGTATATTTAATAACTTAATACCCTAAACACGATTGAGCGTAAATTGAATATAGAATGTTGCCTATTGGGAAGAACGCATTTATTTGAATTCTAAATATACTAGAATATTCAGTTCTGTTGTTATATATGTATTTGTTATGTACGTTCTAGAATATTTGTTATGTTTGCTCTCTTGTTATGTATGTTCTAGAATATTTTTTATGTATGTTCTGTTGCAATGTATGCACTTTTAATGTATGTTCCACAATATGTGTTACGTATCTTCTGTTGTTATGTATGCATTTGTTATGTATGTTCTAGAATATATATTATGGATGCATTGTAAATAATATTTTTAAATTTTATAATACATTTTAAAAGTAAAGGGTATATTTAATAAATTAATACCCTAAACACGATTGAGCATAAATTGAATATAGAATGTTGCCTATCGAGAAGTACGCATTTATTTGAATTCTAAATATGCTAGAATATTCAGTTCTGTTATTATGTATGCACTTGTTATGTATGCTCTGGAATATGTGTTATGTTTATTAATTCTGTTGTTATGTATGCATTTGTTATGTATGTTCTAGAATAGTTTTTATGTATGTTCTGTTTTTATGTATGCATTTGTTATATATGTTCTACAGTATGCGTTACGTATCTTCTGTTATGTATGTATTTGTTATGTATGTTCTGTAATATATGTTATGTATGTTCTGTTGTTTTGCATGTACTTGCTATTATGTTCTGTTATGTATGTATTTGTTATGTATGCTTTGTTGTTTTGTATGTAATTTTTATACATGTTCTAGAATATTTGTTATGTATGTTTTATTGTTATGTATGTTTTATTGTTATGTATGTATTTGTTATGCATGTACTTGAATATATGTTATGCATGTTATGTATATCCACGTTATAAACATGAAATAACTTGAGGTAAGCGCATGTTGGCGTTAATAAAATTATGTCTTTTTGAAAATGTAAGATACTGAATAGAAAATTATAATTTTTGTACCATTTTGAACACATTTTAAAGCTGCGGAAAATTATAGTTTTGAGTAACAAATACAATAACGAAACCCATTGAAATACATTTCAGACTTTTCCGCATGAAATTATGTTATAATATCTGTCGCCTGTGGAAACCCCCTCAGGCGACAGATATTATAACATACTTTCATGCGGAAAAGTCTGAAATGTATTTCAATGGGTTTCGTTATTGTATTTGTTACTCAAAACTATAATAAAGAAACCCATTGAATACCACTACAATAACGAATACCACTACAATAACGAATACCCAATAATACCACTACAATAACGAAACCCATTGAAATACATTTCAGACTTTTCCGCATGAAAGTATGTTATAATATCTGTCGCCTGTGTCCTTACTGAAGGAACATCTGCTACAAGGATGTATTTCAAGAAAGAAACGTGTTGAATGATGAGCGAGTTCAGATATTCAGTGATTCGAAATGACTCAATTACGTTTCTAAGAATGCAATTTTTAATCTGCAATTATCGTGTAATTCCTTGAATGTGAAACCGCGCATGAATTTAATATTTGTAACGATAATTTGTTTTACATACCAATGATTTTGCAGTAACTGCTTTATTCAAAATTAATTTATTTCAAATTTGTATTTATAAATTCAGTGATGCATGTAAAATTTAATGGTATATATACAGAATATGTTTGCCTAAATACTTCGTTAACAACATATGATTTTACAAAGGCTGCATCATCGCTTTCTGTAGTTAAATATTATATATTTAAAGAGAAATTGCATGTAAACAAACTTTGGAATGAAGTCTAGTTTTTAGCTCTTTCCAAAGATAAATCCTCTTATTATTCTGCAATTAAAAAACGCTTTAAAACTCATGGAATTTTCATTTATAAATGCAAAATAAGCGGTATTATTGCAAATGAAGTGGAAAATTATGCTACATTGCTTTTATCCGGAAAAAGAGCAACGAATAATTACCAATAGAAGATGCGTGCATTTACGACAATTTCAAAAAATGTCTCTTGCCTCAAAAGAAATTACACAAACTCAAAGAACAATTGCAGTGCGCTAAATGCCTCTATAAGGATTATAAACAAGATAATAAATAAATATATAAGACTTAAATCATCTAACACATAATGTTCAACGTCTTTTGCCTAAACATGTGGTTGAGCGCAGAAAACGCAATAAAATTCTGTATGAAATCACACCGGACACAAATGTAAATATATTGTGGCAACAACTGTAAAAAGATCAATCCACTGTCGCTAAAGCAAAAATCTGATGTGGGCAGCACATGACTTTCCCTGCAGACTTATATCCACGTTCTCTTTATTTTAATTACATTTATTTCACTTTTATTCAATTTTCGTTCTCATTCGGTAACCGGGCTTATTTTCAAAGGTGGCGTAGGGAAAGTACGAAAAACTAAAATATCTCGAGAACGGCTAGTCCTAGTGTAATGGGGTTGGTCTTATTCTTTTCGTCGTTAAACATTACGTATTAAACGGGCATTTTATGGATATATCTGAGTATACCTAGTTCTTTAGTTTAGATTTTGAAGATTTTTGCGGGCCGTTTTGCAAAAAAAGGCAGGTTATTTTTTTCCGAATCGTACCAAAATCTAATCAGCACCAGAGTGACCTATACGTGACTTATCTACCGAATTTTGTGAAATTCGGTCCATTAGTTTTTCAGCTAGAGTGGATACAAGCTTTTGCGGGCCATTTCGCAAAAAAATGCGGGTTCTTTTATTCCGAATCGTACCCAAAACTAATCAGCACCAGCCCCGCCCACAAGTGACTTACCTACCAAATTTTGTGAAATTCGGTCCATTAGTTTTTTAGTTACAGTGGATACAAAATCTGCACAGACAGACAGACACACAGACAGACAGACAGACAGACACACAGACAGACAGACAGACACACAGACAGACAGACAGACACACGCACAGACGTCACGCTAAAAATGGTTTTTTCGTATTGACTTATCTACCGAATTTTGTGAAATTCGGTCCATTAGTTTTTCAGCTAGAGTGGATACAAGCTTTTGCGGGCCATTTCGCAAAAAAATGCGGGTTCTTTTATTCCGAATCGTACCCAAAACTAATCAGCACCAGCCCCGCCCACAAGTGACTTACCTACCAAATTTTGTGAAATTCGGTCCATTAGTTTTTTAGTTACAGTGGATACAAAATCTGCACAGACAGACAGACACACAGACAGACAGACAGACAGACACACAGACAGACAGACAGACACACAGACAGACAGACAGACACACGCACAGACGTCACGCTAAAAATGGTTTTTTCGTATTCTAGAGGTCTCGAAACGTGTAGATCCGTCGAAAACTCGAGTTGTGATTTTCGGTATGATTCCAATACTTTCCCTATACATTACCATGTATTGCAGGGAAAGTAAAAAAACACCCAAACAGTTGGTTTCCAGTACAAATAAATATATTCAGTTTAGGAGTCATGATTGTCGCAGGCGTTTTGTACAATGGTAAATTAAAGTTAAGAAAAGTGGGGAAAGAATAAAAATCAATTCAATACATTAGCAAGATACTGTTTTAACTCCTTCTCTTAAAGAAGAAATATCATCACTTTACCCACAGAGTCTTAGTAGAGTAGAACTTCATCAGGATAAATTTACCTGTGATACGTCAATATTTACCGCTAAATTTCTGGAAGAAATGACAGGAGATACAGATATTAAAGCTATAATTTTGATCATATATCTTCAAAGCCCCCTGACGTGTCACCAATTGATTGTTATGCTTTTGGATTGTTAAGAAAATAACTTTTTGAATACACTCCTAAACCAATGGATGAACGATGGAACCTCATAATTTTAAGTAACTGTCTCTTATTTTGGAAGTCAAGATGTTGTACCATAGTCCAGAGAAAAAAACGTCGCATAAAACATTTAAGAAATACGTATATTTTACTTTAAACCTAAATTATATTATGAACATAGACGCTTATAAAATTTTCTTTAAGAAATCAAACATATGTCAGTAAGTATACTAGAATTGTTTCGAGGACGTTATAATTCCCCTTTCTTTAATCCAAATGAACAGGTAAAACAGTATGAAAACTTAACCACAGTTAAGAACAAATACAAACGATAAGCATTTCAAATTGAGCTAGATCACACATTGTTGTTTTTGAGACCCAGACCGTCCGACCAACCAGAAAGGCGTAAGGTAACTGTTTCAACGGCAGGGAAGTGCCACCCAATTTAGACCGGAAACCAGTGGGGGAAGCATCCACAGGGACCGTACACTCCTTCCCCTACCACCAACCTCTCGGACGGACTTTCGGACCCACATGTTTAACGTTATCGTACTCCGCATGAACATGGCGGCAGTTGTGGCAGCGTGCAAACCACCGGACTACCGCGCCCGAAATGTGGCAACAGCACGCAGTGTTCCCAGGTGGTCACCCACCCAAGTACTAACCGCGCCCGATGCTGCTTGACTTCGGTGATCTAACGAGAACCGGTGTTTTTAGCACGGTAGAGCCGTTGGCAGATCACACATTGTAGAAGACCCAGACCGTCCGACTCGTCCAGAGGACTAAGAGCAACAATTTGGACGGCCGGAGATCACACATTGTGAAAAAAAATTTGCAAGCGGGTGGTATCATTTATTGAGAAAAACAACCATAATCTATCACCACGAGTCGATAAAGGGACCCTACCATGCCCACGAAGATGAGGAAAGCAAGTTCTGTAAATGAAATATAGGAGATTTAAAACAAAAACTGTTAGGAATGGTGGACTGATTGGTAAAAGTAAAATGAAAGAATTTAGATGGAGCCAATATAGTCCAATACTTGTAAACGAAGAGACATAAACAATTAATTAAAGTGAAATGAGGCAGTAAATAGTAAGAAGATAACAAATAGAAGTAATCGGTTTCGAAAGCGAATTTCATCAATCAAACTACTATAATATCACCAGTCTTTGAGAATAGGTCCAAGAGAAGAATACAACACGGAAAGAAGGGGAAAAACTGTTTATAAAAGTTATAAGAGCTAAATTCAGCAACTAAAAGAAAATATAAATTGATTAGTCTACTCAATATCGGTAAAAAATATTGGAATTAAGGAGGATAAAAGCAAATTGAAAAAAAAAATGAGAAAAACAGGCGGTTTTGGATGCTATATGAGCTAAAATTTAAAGCCAAAGATGTTAATAAAAAATATTTCACTGGTTACGAAACTTAAGGAACTGCAGAATTATCCTTAGCAGGATTATTAAAGTTCGAATAAATAAAGAATAATGGTTAGAAAATGGTATATCGATAGTATGGAGAACCAACCTTTGGTGGAAAGCTACAATAGTGACTTCCTCAACTACAGTCATTTAACCAACGGACTGTGTTTCAGTATCATATACTAGTACTTAAAATGTACCTATACATGTTACTGAAATACAAAATATAAATAAAAATTGAGGAAGTAACCGATTTTGGAAGCTCCAATAACAAACAAACGACTTTAAATTCCTATTGAATAAGATTGAAATTAAGAAGGAATTCATTCAATAAATGACCAAAGACAGCATGTCCCAGACGTGTTCTATTTGTCATTGGTTTGGGGACCTGGGTGATTATGGGAGAGTATTAAATCCTCGAAGACATTGTGAAGAAAGTCATACAGCATGGGGTCGAGAATTGTATTATTGGTAAATGCAACATGGTCCGACGTACAAGCGAATCGCCCAATTGGCTTGCAGCACAACTAGATGAAATCGGCTGTCCCACAAAATAACTCCACATGCAGTCTCAACACGTGTGATGGCCGTGTACCTCTCGACAACAAATGTGAGAATGGAGCGCTGGCCAGTCGACCTTGAGAACCATTTATTAAAACTGTTTTTGTGGTTTTTAAATAATTTCGTGAATTTTAAATTATTTTGTTTTAATTTGGAGTACAGTCTCTTAAAATTTTATACCCTTTTCATCTTATTTACACTGCTATTCTGGATCTATATACTAGTATCCCTTTTAAAACTTGAATTCTTTAACGTTTTTCTACAGCGATCGTTAGGATTGCTGTGGTATGTCATTTCTGTCACGGTGGCAGAGAAGACTGTGCTGCATTTTACAAAAATTGCTTTCGGCAGATTTGCGTGTTAAATTCTGTCAATGTGTTGGTTCTGGATCTCTTTACATGTACTTTGTACTGAATAATTGTGTTTTTTTTGTTTTAAAAAGTTACTTCTGCTCTAGGTTATTTAAAATGTAACACTTTTAGAGGCTTATAATTTGTTTTGGACATTTAAATGTCCTTTTCTTGTATTCTCTATGTGAAATTTGCATTATTTTTCTTGTTTTAAAGCTTTTAAATTTCTGATTCTCATCAGGACCTTTCCCATTTCCCTCTACAGGGGTGTTTTATTTTTAACTTGAACTCGTCAACTGCCTTTGTAGAGCTTTTTTGCGGTAATTCTGTTGCATCTTACGGGGTCTTCTCTGCCACGACAGATTCTTATTTTGTCTCCTTTGTTTATTTTTTTTTGTTTGGTGCCCTTTCCTTAATTTTAATTCAGTTAAATTAATTTTGATTTTAATGCAGATTCTTTTATAGTCATATGTGTATAATATAGTTTCCGTGTTGTTATGGCTTTGAATTTAGTTTAGTGCAGATTTTTCCTCTGGTGGATCTTCCATCAGTCTGTTTCGCTTTGTACGCCCTTTGAAATTTATTTATTTTTTTTTACATTGCTTTTTTAACGCTTTTCTGTTTATATTTTGTGTATCTTTTTGTATTTGTCTGCACTCATTGTTTTAGTGGTTGTGGTTGGTACACCTTTGAACCTCGCTGAACTTTGCTTTTGGTTTTAACATTTAAATCTTTTTGGGATTTTCAAACTTGTAATATATTTAAAAATTTTCACATTGTGGAAATTTGCAGACTTTGGCGATGCTCTGGTTTCTTTTCCGGTTTTTCGGCTTTTATTCTTCTTTAGGTGTTTTTTATTTAGAATTTTGAATCTGTATGGGTTTTTTTTTTAAAGCTCTTTTAAAAATATTAGATTTGCACTCAAGGGTTTCTTTGGGAAACCCTTGTAACCGTGTTGTTTTATCACTTTTTACTTTTTTCTTTGCTTTTTGGCTTTTTAACTAAGTTTTTTGTATCTTCGTTGGCGTGAATGTTGGTGTATATGTTTTTTTTTTTTTTTTTTTTTTTTAATCTTGGCTCCTGAGCTCGTTGGCTGATCTTTTGTTATGCTTTTCTTCTTTTCCTGGTGGTCCTTTAGGAAGGGGACCTCTGGGTTGAACTTTTCTCGGAAGTCTTTGGGGAGAGGCTTTCCTTCTTGTATAATTTATCTTGAAACATGTTTGCCTTTTCGGGACTTTATATTTGTTCACTTATTTCTTGTTTTATTGTTTAGCTTTGCGGTTCCTAGTTTTTTTTGCTTTTTTTTCTTCCCCTGGCTTCTCTTGCTGGCTGGTCTCTCTGTGCTCTTTCCTGGGGGTCCTTTGGGAGGGGGATCTCAGGTTCATCCTTTTCTTGGGGGGTCCTTTGAGGGGGGATCTCCCTTGATTGCTTTTGTTCTCATATTTTAACCTTGCTGGCCCTTTCGGGATTTTATATATGCTTTACTCTCTATGTATCTCCTGTCCAGCTTTGCGGGTTCGGGTTTTTTTTCCAGACTGGGTGGGGGAGTGTTTGTTTTGTTGTGGTTGTCTTTTCCTCGGACTCCTGCTCTGCAGCCGTCCATTTTTCGGCTTTTTTAATTTTCTTCTGGATTCCTGGTCTTCAGCCGTACTTTTTCGGTTCTTAAATTTTTGCTTTTTGTCCCTTTCCTTTTGTTTCTTTTTGTGCTCTCTTTTCGGATTCCTGTTCTGCAGCCGTCCGCTTTCCGGCTTTTAAATTTTTCCTGGATTCCTGTTTTACAGTCGTTCGCTTTTGGTTAAAAAAATTCTATATTTTGTCATATTTATCACTGTTCTCTTCTTGCTGTTTGTATCTCTTTTTGCACTTTTTCTTCTGGGATTCCAGCTCGCAGCCGTCCGCTTTTTTTGGCTTTAAATATTTTTACTTGTATTTTTGGTCTTCAGCCGTCCGTTTTTGGATTCAAATTTCCTGTTACTTCTTTACGGATTCCTGTTCTGCAGCTGTCCGCTTTTTGACTTTCAAATTTTATCTTGGATTCCTGGTTTACAGCCGTCCGTTTTTGGACCGTAATTTTTTTTTTGCTTTCATTTGTAATAAATTTTATTTCCTTGATGTAATAAATTTTAATGTCTTGTTGTAATAAATTTTATTAAATTTTTTTAGTATGTCACTTTAACCGTGTTTTATGTCTCTGTAAGTAATATAATTATTATTATTATTTTTTTTTTAATTTCTGGTTTTTTCAAACTTTGTTTTATCCCTTTTGTCCTCCTACCTTGACCATTTTCTTTTTCTGTATTCCCTTTTGTGTTAGGGTTTTTTCCGTTCGGGATTTTCTCCTCTTTACAATTTTCTGCCTTTTGTCTCTCTTGTATTGCATTGTATTGTATTGTACTGTATTGTATTGTTTTTATGTTTTGTTTTGTCGTTGCCAATATTGTGCTTGTTTTGATGTAACTACTTGTTTTGTGATTCAATTTTATTATGTAATGTAACTTCTTGAATCTAAAATAAAGTTCCCGGCCACACACTTAGCAACAGTAAGCCTTCGGGTCTGTCGTGTGGTCTGGGTTTTCAACACTTCAACACGTATGCGGCGGTCATCAATACTGAAAGAGAAGCGGGATTAGATGTTATAAACAACATGCCTCTAATCGTACACTGTTCAGGATAACCGAGATCGGCAGTAATCCAGACGTCTCAGCATATATGGACAGGAGTTAGTGGTAGGCGCTTTAATGGACATCGACATCTAATCCCAATTCTGCCAGTTGCCTACAAAAAGTATCTCTTGATACAGGATGCATAGAGGATGGCAATTCCTATGAATGACTGATAACGAAGGCATCGGTACGAATGTGGCTTTACTCCTGACTGCACGATTTTCTCGAGAAGTTGTCTGTCTGGGGTGTACTGAGATTTTGCGACGGTTGCATGTGCCTCCTGTGATTCACCTGTTGGCAACACCGAGAAACTATCGCATATTCATTCGTTACTTTTTTATTTGTTACTGAGTGATGGGACATCCCAGTGATAAAATTGCGGGGATTGCATTTAGAAGATCAGAGTTCGATTCCCGACTCTGCCCAAACTATCCCCGCTTTCACGTGGAGTAAAGGCACGTTAAATATGTGGATTCGTAAGTCTTGAGAGGTTCATGTGTATACCACCCCCACCATGTGCCGGTCTAAATTGTGTTATATTTCCCTGCCACCCAAGCAGATGCCTTACACCTGCGGGTTGGTTATGTGGTCTGGATCAAAAATGAAGTTTCTGAAGAGCTTCATATGGTGATATGGTACAAATTATTTGTGAACTTCTTTTTCGACGAGGCTATTACGCATTTTTGTTCCCTCTTGCCTACTTACTTGTAGAGCCATGTGAAATATTTTATGAACTGTAACATCTCCAGGCTGTCTTTGGAAGAACTGTAGCATCTCCAATGAAAATCATTAATGAATCCCCCTCACTTTTTTTAAATTCGATGCTGAATTTATATCATTCATTATCTATTTGTCTGTTCTGAGAGAAAGTTGACGAATGAAAATATAAATTTATGAATCAGACGTGACATCTCAAGAGAGCATCTTGATTAAAACTCTAATCCCCTGTAGAACTGGATGTTAAATCTATATCAGTCATCATCTAAGCACTGACTACAGCCAATCTTGAGATATTAATGTATGATATAAATTCTTTGAATCAGCAGTGTGAAAAGTAACGAAAGAGGAAATTGTTAATGAACATCCCAAACCTCCTCCAAAATATGCAGTACATTCTACATAAATAGTCATCTAATATCAATTTCTAGAAGATCCTGAGAAATAGATGAATCATAAAGTTATAGTAAAAACAATAATATGTCAAAAGTTTTGCCATCAATTCCGTAGCCAAGAATAGCGACAAATTTTTTCTATTAGGTAGGATTTTAATGCAAAAAATATTGTTTTATGGATCTTACAGTAGATTTTTAGACTGTTAAAATAGTATATCTATCGTAGTATGTAGGCAAAGTTTTATTCATTTTTATCAAATCTTAAAATAAAAGTAATTTTAATCGGGCACGTTTTGAATATAATTAAACACAAAAAAGAAATGGGGTTAAGATGAAAAATACACATACTAAATATTTTAACATTTTATGTATAACCGAACATCCAATCGTATTTTCGGTAATTACTTAAAAATGTACAAACTTCGTAAATGATCCAAATGATCTATAAAAAGAAATCTTCTCTGCCGATATTCTTACATTGTATGTGTTTCTTTATTCTGAAGATTCCATGATTAAAGTTCTCTAGGCAGTAATTTAAAATTTGAGTGTTTACAAAGAACTGCTTGGCCAATGAATTCAGAAGATAAAATTAATCAAATAGTTCTATCCACACTAAAGTCAATTAATGGGAGTTTTCTAAAAGTTACTGTTTCATTAACTCTGCTTTTAATAACAAAATATCTTTTGCTGCAGGATTATACATTTTTATTCTGTCAGATTAAGGGGGAAATGCAGTATTTCATCCTTTTAGAATATCTTAAAATAGCTGCCAGATTAAAGGGAAAATTAGGTATTTTATTTACTACGGTTGGAACCTCATTTTATTTTTTAAAAATGAATAAATGACATAGACTTCTTTAAATTCTTTATTATTTATTGGATGGATGGTTTAAAATTTATCTACATAACAATTTCATTATACAATAAGCAAAGTAATTAAGGAAGAAAGGAAAGTCAAAGTTATATTAGATTCAAAGAAAATTCTATCATGCCAAACCATAAACGAGAAAGATCAATCATGCATAAAGCATTGATTATGAAACTATTTTCAACTGCAATGCAATTTTATTTTTGATCATTTGCAGATTCGGTCGACATGTGTTTGCATGTACAATTTCATACTATCGGATAGGAAGGTCAGTTACAGTTCCATACTATGTGATTATTTTGCAGGGTGTATATATATATATATATATATATATATACTCTTTTGTAAAAAAAACGAAGCACCCCTAAAAGATAATCCGATCATCTCAAAATTACGCATGAAAATTCATATATACCAAGTATGCAAATAACTAAATTTGCAAGATCAATGAGGGTTAACTTCGGTCATAGCGCGCGTTTCTACTGCGCAACTAGCATCCTATAAAGCAGGATAAAACTATTGACGGTTTGTTCATTATTGACGTTGCAGTTTCGTGGAGATGCAGCCAACAATGTCATTACGACGTTACCGAAGACCTTATACACAATTAGACGAGTTCGAACGTGGTCGTGTAGTTGGTATGCGTGAAGCTGGCTGGTCATACTGAGCAATAGGCCGCCACCTGCACCTTTGCGGATCAAAAGTACTGGCAGCAATGGAGCTGCAAGGAACTCATCGTAGGAATGAAGGCTTTGGAAGACCAAGGTGCACGAATGCGAGGCAAGTTCGGATGATTGTGCGATTGGCCCGAACTGGTCCAACGGCATCTTTGTCCGCCATCCAATGTGCTACAGCCTCTTCCATACAACCCGTGGTACCTTCCACCATCTCACAGCGCTTGACTGAGTAGGCGTTACGCTCACGGCGGCCTTTAAGACGCCTGTCCGTAACCCACAACATCGACAGATTCGTTTGGAATATTATCGTAGCCAAGAATCATAGCTGCCAGTAGTGTGGAATCGCATTGTTTTCAGCGATGTATCACGTTTCAGTCTTTCAGCAGATGACCATTGGTCGCCCCTAGTCATCCTGCGTATAACTTTAACAGCTCAACGATATGTTGATGAAATCCTGCGGCCTTTTGCGTTACCCTTCATGACACGTCATTCAGATGCCATTTTTCAACAAGATAATTCCACGCCTTATACGGCTTGCATATCTGTGGACTGTCTCTGTGCTGTTGATACTGTTTCTTAGCCAACAAGGTCTCCAGACCTTTCACCGATCGAGCACGTATGGGGCATGTTAGTCCGCCAGATTCGAGCACCCCGAAATGTAGCAGATCTGGAGCAATAGTGGAATACCTGGCAGAATGTATAGCAGAATGACATTAGGAAACCATATCATTCCTTACCTAGATGTATACAAGCATTCATTGCATGTATTTCACCGATTACTGATTTGAAAATTCAATGTGCAATTGCCAACCATTGATGGGTCTTGCGGTCTTGATTTTGTAATCATTTTATTACCTGAGTATGAGCATTACGCATATTTAATTTCAATAAAAACAGTCACGTTCTTCATAGTGCTTCGTTTTTTTTTTAAGATAGTGTATATATAAAAACTTTTTTCGTAAATATTGAAACAAATTGAAAGAATCATGCGATTGAGTTGAAACTTACAGCTAATGCAATCTCGGGTGTGCTATGCAAATAATTAAAATTCCAGAGTCACCGTGCATGCGTGAGCTGAACAGCGCCCTCTGAACTGCGTAATGCAGTCCTGCTTCTACAAGGAGCTTTTCAACATAAACACCTGCTTGCCGATTAGGAAGAAGCTGCCTTTTCCGTTGAACCAATCTTAAATTTGGGGTACAGTGATGGCTGCATCCACTTTAGACGCTATAGAGGTGAACACCATCTTCAAGAGTGATTTATCCAAAGTCATACTGGATGAACGTCAAGGGTGATGGTCTGAGGCACCATTGGGTAGCTTGGATGATTTCAGCTGCTAATAATTGTGGCTATTCTCAACAGCAACCGGTACATCAGAGAAGTTCTGTAGCCCGAAACCGTATCCTTCCTTCAACGCATTCCTATAGCTGTATTTCAACAAGCAATGCACATCCACATGTTGCTAGAAATGTTCAAGACTTGCTTTAGCACAACAGGTACATCTTCTTCCTTGGCCTGCCTATTCACCAGGTATGTCGCCTACTGAGCAAGTCTTGTACTTCGTTGTTCGACGTCCCGTTCGTGACGCTCGTCCCGTAGATAATACAGCTAAGCTTTGGGTTCGGATAGAAGCAATGTGGAATGCTCTTCGTCTGGTACAAGTTCAAAATCTGCTTGATTCGATGCCACGTTGTACAGAAGCACTCATTGCATCGCGTGACGGCTTTACCAAATATTGATTTTCGACAAGTAATATTGTTTTTTGTTGTACAAATTTAATCGTTTATTTGAATCAGTACATGTCGTTTTGAAATAAATTTCATTCAATACTGATGAGTCCTGCATGATGTTGCAATTTTTACAAACAACAGTATATATGCGATATACGCTTGTATGTGATGAGTGAACATGATAAATGAAATATTAAATATACGCTTCAAAATGAAATTTTACATTCAGATTTATTTTAACATAAATAGAACACGCTTCAATGTTTAAAATGTTCATAGCATTATCTTTAATATTCTTTAATATTCAGAAGTAAGGAAAATACAGAAAACATGAATACCCACTCGTAAAAGTTAATGTTGTAGAATGGGAATGGTAAAAACGGCAGTTATAGTAGTATCAAATGACATAAAATCAGTTACTCATAAAACAATTACAATAAGTCATTACATCATAACAACTAAAAAGATAAATATAGACAATAAAAAAGGTAAAGGTGACAGCAAATCAAGTGAAAAATTAGCTATCAATTTCTCAATGCTATCAAATTCTCAATGTCAACTGAATTTAAGTAAATAACCAGTTTTTGATAGCCCGGGAAAAGGACCGTTAGGTAACAATGTTTTTAAAAGATTGAGGCAGAAGATTGTAAACATCTAGGAGCTAAAAAGAGATAATATTTCTGAAATATAGTAGAAGTGGCTCGTGGAGGTCTGATAATACCCCGCCTAAGCCTGTAGATACCTTAACTGCTAAAAGCATTCTTATTTTTAACTTAAAACATATTAAGAGCTTTGTAAACGTAAAGATGCCTAAATGACATACTACAAGACACAAGGAAAAGAGGACATGATAGAGTCTGACGAGGTTTACATAATATAATCCTAATAAATAATTTTAATGCTAAATAACAGGTCTAAGGGTAATCAGATAAGTCCCAACAAAACAGGTTATGCCATACTGAATGCGAGAGTGAATTAAGAAGAATATATCTGATGTGGGTACCACATGACTTTCCTTATATAATGCAATGAATTTACTACTTTTACAGTTAAAAAAAATTTTATTCTTATAGTAGATACTTATATTATTTCCAAGATATTGAACTTTTTTCAATTAGTCGTCTTTTCATTGTTTTAGCGTCATTTTTATCAATTTGGCGAGATTTTTGTTAATTTGGCAACAATTAAAAATGTTGCCAAGTTGGCGACATTCCGCCAAATTCGTCGCCAAAATCTCGCCAAGCATTATGGACGAAGAAATAAGTTATTCTTACAGCAGATAAATGACTATTGGCGTTCAAATACAAAAGTATTACTCAAAGTATCTTTTTTCATGAATGGAACGAACTAGATCCGCGAAAATGGTGTTACCAAATTTATCGCATGGCATTACATATGACAAGTGAACATGTTTTTCAATAGGATATATATATTTTTTTTATTTTATATAACTTTTTGATAATTTTTTTTTAAAATGTGCAATATCTCGAGAACGGTTCATGTTAGCGTTCTAAAATTTATGGCAATCGTTTTCCAATGAAAAACTACACAAGAAATGTCTATTTGCGTAACTTTATTAGCGGTTTTGATTTTTTTACTACTTTTTCAAAATTTCACTCGAAAATTTAGGGGGGTTCTGAACATTCGATTGCGTATAAAAACAATAGGCTTCCAGTGGATTGTGATTTTTGTACCAAATTTCGTTTGAATCGGTCCATTCGTTTGTCAGTTATCGTCTCCACAGAATCACTGACACACTCACTCACACACACACACACACACACACACACACACACACACACACATCATTTCAAAAATGTTTGATTCGTGATCAGGGATACTTAAAACGTGCTCTCCCGTCGAAAACTCGAATTCGAATTTTCGACCCCGTCACAATACTTTCCTTATACATTATGTATATAAGGAAAGTAATAAAGAAATCTAAGAACATCAGGAGGACAAAATTGACGTAGAAAATAACATTTTCTGATATTAAATTTTTATTCTTTACTAGGACCAATAATATGTGACTTGCAAGATAGCAAGTCATCTATGGTAATACCAAGGTAATTTAAGCTACTCATCTGCTCAATAGCTACTCATCTGCTCAATAGCTACTCATCTGCTCAATAGCTACACATCTTAAGCTACTCATCTGCTCCACAATTGCAAGAAATATCTGGATAACAACAAGTATAATATTTTAATACAAAGCTAAATAAAGATTTGGACAAGCCAAAACAAATAGATCTAGATTCTTTTATATTGAGAACAATGTTATTAGCACGGAACCATTGTCTAATAGTAGCCTGATCGTATTCCATATTTCTTTCTTATTATTTCCATATTTCTTACTTTCCCTGCAATACATGGTAATGGATAGGGAAAGTATTGGAATTATACCGAAAATCAAAACTCGAGTTTTCGACGGATCTACACGTTTCGAAACCTCTAGAATACGAAAAGCTATTTTTATCATGACGTATGTGCGTGTGTCTGTGTGTCTGTCTGTCTGTCTGTCTGTGCAATGTATGTATCCACTCTAACTCAAAAACTAATGGACCGAATTTCATAAAATTTGGTATGTAAGTTACTTGGTTGAGACCCTGGTGCTGATTAGTTTTTGGTAGGATTTGTATAAATAGAACCCGTCTTTTTTTGCGAAATGCCCTTAAAAATTCCATGTATCCACTCTAGCTAATATACTAATTGACCAAATTTCACGAAATTTGGTAGATAAGTTACTTGTAGGTTGCTATGGTGCTGATTAGATTTTGATACGATTCGGAAAAGAACAACCTGCCATTTGATCCGCAAAATTGAGTTACAAATTCAAATTTAGTGTTATTTGGTGCAATTAAACTCAATCTTATGAATTATTAAAGAAATAAAGAAAATATGAATTTAAAATTGCAGGGAAAGTTATGTGCTGCCCATATCAGATTTTTTTACTTATAACAGAACCAATTCTAACGGATTGCTCATGCATATTGAGATCTGAACCATTACAACGCAATGCTCCAAATACCAACCCTCCATAATTTATACAGTAAGAAATGATGACCAACACAATGGAAATCTTTCTTGATGTCCAAAAACTCACCAGTAACCCAATGGCCAGCATTTAAATCCTCATTCATTTCACAAAGAAATTCCATTAGGCGTGTTTAGTACTTTTATTTTCGCGAAATTCAAATTGGAAAGAACTGAAAAAATTTATGGAATTTAAATACTTAATCAATATTTTAATTATTTTTTCAATAGTTTCAGTAAAAATAGACAAAAGGAACATAGGCCTGTAATTATAAGGATTATTTTTGTCACCTTTCTTATAAACTGGAATAATAACATAAAATTAAAGTTGGTCAGGAACAAGCCACTTTCAAAACTTAAAGTGATGATATGAGATAAAACATCACATATAAATAAGGAAATATTATCAACAATTGCAGGAGTAATGCCATCAAAGTCAGATGAGCTGGATCGTGGAAAACTCCCAAGAATACTCAAAATCTCATTTGATAAGTAGGTAGAATGAAAAATTTGATGTGGGCAGCACATGACTTTCCCTGCAGACTCAAATTCGTTTTTTTTCTTTATTTTTTAGGAACTCATTAAATTGAGTTTAATTGAACAAAATGACACTAAATTTGCATTTTTAATTCAATTTTTGCTTTTAGTTGGTAATTCGACATTTTTCCAAAGGCGGAATAAAATAATGCAAAAAATCTGAAATATCTCGAGAATGGTTAGTCCTAGAGTAATAGAGTTGTTCTTATCCGTTTCCTCGTCAAAAATTACGTATAAAACAAGTATTTGATTGATACATTTGAACATACGTATTTTTTTTTAGATATTGGCAATTTTTGCGGGCCATTTCGTAAAAAAGGCAGGTTGTTCTTTACCGAATCGTACGAAGATCTAATCAGCCCCAGAGCAACCCACAAGTAATTTATCTACCAAATTTAGTGAAATTTGGTCAATTAGTATTTTAGCAAGAGTGGATACATGAAATTTTTACGGGGCATTTCGCAAAAAAAGTCGAGTTCTGTTTTTAGGAATCATACCAAAAACTACTCAGCACCAAGGTCTCAACCAAGTGACTCACATACTAAATTTTATGAAATTCGGTCTATTAGTTTTTGAGTTAGAGTAAATACATGCATTGAGTTTTTTCCTCCGTATATTTAAATATTGTTTTGAAAGCATAGTTATTACTGAGAAAATGTACTAATTTTATTATAATTAATTTTTAATGGACTAAATAATACTCGTGATAAAATACACTCAATACATATATGTTTTCTTTAGCAATGTTCACAAAGATTTAATTGTTAAAAGTCCTTAAATATATATTCTAGGCAATAAAGAATTACATTCAAAAACTTTTATGTACTGCATACTTCATAATCTTATAAATTCGTCTGATTTATATCTTGTTCGGAGATGCTTTGATGATTTAATTTGTCAGAATTGGTATAGTAATTCTGATAAATTTACGTCATAATCTGAATATTCTGTAAGACAATAACATAAATTGAGCTATCAACAACATAAATATAGCGTCAGTTTTCGAGTTATGGAATACTTTGCGATTGAAATAAGAAGTAAAATTATATAAAGTATATTTTCTGAATACTGTTTCTACTGTTTCTGATTTCCTTACATACTTAGTGTCATGGAAAGGGGAAAATGTTGTGATGGGAACTAAAACTTCAATGCAAAGTTTTTGTAAAGGTATTTGTGCACTTGCGTATTTAAGTTTGTATAAATGTGTCTCTCTGGAAGGATATCTCAAGAACAAATTAAATAATTTAAATGAAATTCAAATGTAATAATTTTGTATTATAATTACAAAAGCCATATTTATGTTTATTACGACCGACATTTTGGAAGTTCCGCTTCCTAATATATTAAGTATTTTTGTTTAAATCTATTATGCAAGTGTAGAAAACTTTGAATGCTATGTGGTAAATTATGTTATCAAAATTAAAAATCAAATTGTCTAATATCATTCTGTTGCACTTAGCACACAGATTACCCCCAAAATTATTGTTGAACAATCCACACATCCCATGACCATTACACTTAGATATAAGGTTTACTAATTAGTGATCATGGACGTGAATTTATTTAAACTTTCCAAGAATTTTAACATAAGTATTACATACACAACTGCTAAAAGAACAGAGGCGCCAACAAAATTGCTATAACTATAAATTTAAATTGAATTGGTGTTGGTTGACATACCATAAATTGCATTGGATTTTGTACATAATCACAAGTATTTTCTTTTTTTTCTGTACACTCCTGACTATTGTAACCTCGTATAATTTGAAAACAATCTTCTATCAATTTGTAATTCGATGCGTAGTACCATTGATTTCGTTATTTATCATATATCTTTGCAAAAAATTGTATCAAATTTCTTGTCTGTGCAATTACGGACTAGTTCCAAATTACTGCACAGATATGTGCGTGTTTCCGAACACTAAAACCACAATTAGCGAATCTTGTGCCTAATTTCTATAAGTTCTATACCAATAACATATTTTAGTATTGTATAATTTACAGAAACATTTTAAAGAACGTTAATAAGCTATTCTTCCCATTGTGACATGAAAACACATTAGGGAAAATGAGAGTAAATAAATTGAATATGTGATGGGGAAATAAACAATGTCTGTGGTGAGGAAAATAATTCTGCATAAGTATCGTGGGAAATGAATAGGGTACGTGATACGTAAAACTGATGTCTCGAAATAAGTAAATTATGTTTTTAAGCCATATTCTCTTCAAAAGTCAAACTGGGCACAAGAAATAATTTATAATTTTATTATTTTGCTTGCAGTCTTGAGAAGAAGCGATGTGCTTTCCAAAAATTTGAGAGTTGAAATAGTGATTTTTTTCCTAGTGTATGTGTCGTCGGTGGCAGAAAATCTAAGCCTTGTATAGCCGCAAAATTTGATAATAGATTAACTAAACTTCAGATACGACAGAACTCGGCATTTTTTTTATTCGATTTGGTTTTTCAGTTTTTTTATATTGAAACGCGATATTAAGAGATTTTCACACAAATGTCTTCCTCGTTGATCAAAACTACTATCCTAAAGTTTCCATTTTGACATCATCAAGCAGGTCGGATAGCATCTTTCCAACGAATTTGAACCGTATCAGTAGGATAATTCCTTGATATTTATCTGCTTATATTCATATGCTTCAAAAGATGCATGTTTTAGATCTTTAATTCTTAATTTGCTGCATCCTTAAATGGAAGGTTATCACAATTCCATAGTTTGACAAAAATATGGTTGTATATCTTCGGATTTTAATATTTTTTTATTTATTCTACTTTCTGATTTTCTGTCAATTTTCAAATAAAAACGTAAAAAATGAGATTTTCAGTTTCGCTCGCGATTTTCTACTTTCACCTATGGGTGTTTAACACAACAAACTGACCGTTTCCATTTGGATCAGTAGCGTTTGTGCGAAATTGCTGCGTGCAAATACACATATATTGAAAATAAAGGATTTGAACTGAAAAGAAATATGGGAATAAGTTTGGTTTAAAATAGGCGATTTGGAAATTAAGTGGTGTTATATATGTTTGTATCTGCATTAATTAGCGGGCGCTTATTTAGAACCCAGGAAACGCCAAGTAATTTATTCAATTTATATAATTAAAACGATTGATTATGTCAAAATTAGTGACAATTAAGTGACCTTAGTGACAATCTTAGCTATAACTTCTCACAGTATTGACAACTTGGTAATTCTGAGGAAATGTCCAAGTAAATTAGGATTCACATCTTTGATACGAAAGACTGATGTAACGAAATACGTAACTTGTGTTTTCTTTAGCCATAAACTATAAAAAATATTAAAAATAAATCCAACAAATAATTATTCTTTACTATTAAAGTGTTCAAGTAAATCGTTTTAAACCCTGCAAAAAAATAAAAAATAAAACAAAATTAGCAAAATTTAGTCATTAATGTTTTCTGATCAAATGTGCATTTGCCAATGCCGATAAGAAAGCAAGATGATACCATTACAGAAATATAAGAAAACAGACTACGAATTTCCATTAACGATATACGTCAACAACACACTTTTTTCTTGCACTAATTATGAAAAATTATTAAAGAATCTTGCTAGTCAGAGATTTTGGAAACGCATTTAGATGCCAACTCAATAGGTAGAAGTTAATTAGCATAACTGAATTTACCCAAGAGAGCGAGAGAAACAACTTCATTATCTGTAATCCTTTTCAAAATATCAGGTGTGAAATTATTTGCAATTAGCGACATGAGAGCTTATTAGTAAGTAATAAAGGACTATACGTTTTTTCTCGTTAATGAACGCATCAGCATAAATATAAAGAACACAATTAGGAATTTGAAAATGATTGAAAAAATAAAAATGCAGTATTAGAACACAAGACAGTATGTTATTTATATTTAATCGGATATCAAATAAACAACACCTATTCAATACTTTCAGTAGTTCTAACAAATATATCGTCACCAAGTTCGGTGCGGAATGAATATAGTAAAGAAAATGATTCCGAAAAAGAATTATTCAATAATCCGCCAATAGTTGAAAAATAATTCATTACAATCTAAATGAATAAAATGGGAGATAAGGATATGTTTAAATTCGCAGAATACAACACAAGAATTCAAATTTTGGCTTCAAATGTTTGAAATATTTGAAGCCAATTTTGAAAGGATTTTTACTCTGACATACGCACCATTTTGACTAAAACGCGTACGGAGTATAGTTTGACAAGTATTTCTACGATATTCCCGAAAAAATCTGATGTCGGCAGTATATGGCTTTCTCTACAGCCTCAAATACGTTTCATCTTAATTTAATGCAAAATATGAAAATAGAATGTAATTACACAAAAAAAACACTCATAAATATTTGGAATGACACCGAATTTGCATTTGCAATTTTAGTTTCGTTTTCATTTCGTAACAGGACGTATTTTCAAAGGCGGCGTAGCAAAAATGCGAAAAAACTGAAATATCTCAAAGGCGGCAATTCCTAGAGTAATGCGTTGTTACTTTCTTCGTCTAAAATTAAGTATAAATCAATCAATTAATTGCTACATTTGATCACAGTAATCTTTTATTACATAGTTTAACGATTTCTACGACCGATTTCGCAAAAAAGAAGACAGGTTCTGTTATCCCAAATCTTACAAAAATGTAATCAGCACCAGGGTTATCCACAAGTGACTTATAAAATTTTAAAAAATTTGGTTAACTAATTTTGAGTTAGATTGGATGTATACATTGTACAGACAGACACACAGACACACAAACACACACACACACACATAAACAAACACAGACGTCACCCTAAAAATAGTTCCTCATGTCCCAGAACTTGTAGATCCTTCCGAAACTCGAGTTGCAATTTTTAACAAAATTACAATATTTTCTCTACACATAACCATGCATTGTAGGGAAAGTAAAATCGGGTATACTAAAAAAATGGTGCTCATTTTCACAGCTCTGTACCAATTATTCTTAAATATGTAACGTGATTATTCATTTTATGCATATTTTAATACGGGAAGATAAATTAGCTAATTTTGAGACTGCTAGCAGGAGGGAGCACCTATATTTGAGACTTTTCTAGACGTCGTAGGCACACTTTCCTCATCAACATTTCTTCCTTTGACCTCCATCGATGACCTAGCCTTTCGATTTTGCCATAACTGATGGGTTAGAAAACAGTTTTTTGTATTTTTTCGCTTTGCCAGTAATTTTTTTTAAGTGAGGGAGTTAATTTACATTGATAAATATTATATCTGGATAAATACAATGATTTTAGTTTTGTCTTATTGCACGAGAGCTGGAGCGATATTTCTTTTAAATTATGAATTAGTTTTTTATGTTGAAAATCAAATTTGAGCGGTTTTCACACAAATCGGTTCCATAGAGGTTGAAATTTTTATCACATAATTTACATTTGTACAATATTGGAAATATCAAAGAACGATCTTTCAAGCTAGCTTTGAAAAAAAATTTGTAGATTGACATATTTTTATTATCAAACATGGTAACTGCATAAACAAGAAAGATCTAATATGCATAAATCATTGATAATGGAACACTTTCCAACTGCAATGCAATTTTATTATTTAAACATCTCTAAAATGCAGTACATACAGAGGAGACATTTTTAAAATTATCACAATACTACAGTTTATTATATTTGGAAACTTCATTAAAAATAAACTATATTTATTCAAATAAAGTCATTGGAATATAAATCGCCTGGTTCTGTACATAAAAGAAGTAAATATTTCATTCATACACTTTTTTCCATTACTTTCACTCATCACAATACCACAACAATTTATTTTACTTAAAAACTTAAAACCATGGAGGTAGAAGTACTGTATAACTCCATGCTTATATCTTCATCGAAACAGGCAATAGAATCGTCTGCTTCTCCATGTAAAATCAATAAATGTTTCATTCATATGAGGTATATTGCAGACTCCAGAGCCAAAAAATTTTGCGTTAAAGAAATTCAGCAATTCCAATACAACTCATCTTACATCTTGATGCGTTTACATTCTCCATACGTAAAAATCAGCCTTCATTGTAGAAATAATTAAAGTCTGATGATCATTTAAACTCAAAAATATTGTAATTGCGTTAGAGCAGTATATAGATGCACAGAAAAAAAAATAAAACGATTTTAGGACTGATGCAACACTAAATATAAATTTAAAAGAATTTTAAAAATCACGATTTTGACACAATATGGATGGCATTGATCATTTAATCACAAATATATTGTAATTGCGCGATTTCAGAATACAGATGCACAGAAATTAAGCAAAACTGAAGCGGTTTTAGGACAGATACAACTCTAAATATAAATTAAAAAGAACTTTTAAATCACGATTTTGGCGTAAGATGGATGTCATATTTCATTTTAAAGTGGATCACGTGATCTCTTTAAATGGGTGTAATTATTATTTAATTTTATTAGAAAAACTACCGAAAATATTTTGCTGAAATTTTTTTTATACTTTTTATGGCATAATTTGAATATTTCCTAAAACTTTTGATGCAATTTGTGAATTTTAATTTCGTTTAAAAGCTGTATGAAAAATTAGGTCCCCTAGGGTGCAATGTATTTCATTTTTTTCATCCCGGGTTCAATCCAAATATAATTGGGTAATATTATTCATTTACATTTCCGTAGGTCCCCCAGACAGTCTGAACAACATACTACAATTTCTGTTTGATAAAGTCATTTTTACGGTAGTTATCGTGCTAACGAACAGACAGACAGACAGAATTAGGAAAGTCATAAATACGTTTCAACTATGTTGTAAAGTGTTAAACATGCGTATTTCATGCAATATTTTTATACTATTTTCCCGAAAAATTTATAATTCGAAAGATTCTAACTTTTAACTTGGGTATCGAGTGATATCTTCACACTGCAATAAAAATTGTAATTATCGTATTTCTGAATTATTTATTAATTTTTAAGTGCGACTACAAAAATTGTGATTCTGTAAAAGTCAAAAAGTGCGTCTACAAAATTTGTGTTCACGAAACAATGTTTGGCTTCTTAACTACACAACTGGAGACGTATCTGTTGCTACGAATTTCGTGGGAAAAAAACATTATATTCTCAAAATTATTTTTATTACGGTGTACTCTAAATTTGAAAATTTTTAAAACGTTAATTTGTTTTCAACAATTTGCTGGGGTGTCCCTTTAAAATTAAGAGGTTTCCCTCCTAAATCCCTAACAAATCCTTGTATTAATTTTAGTTTATACATAAAAGAAACATGTATTAAAAATATTATGTGAAAAAATACACTCCTTTAATATGATGCAATGTTCTTAAAAAGTATTAAACGGTATAAAAATACCTCATTTATTTTTTATATTTTCAACATGAATTAAAACATTTAAAGTGTTCCACTTTTTTTGGATAAAAATGTATATTGTTAGATAATCTCTCTTAATTAACACCTACAAATTACGACACAAAAAAAAACTTATTGTAGAAAAAATATCCCTGAGTTTAAAGATTTATCAACGGGTTAAAAAAATAATTACGAAAACAGAGTATTTTCCTAAATAGAGTATTTTCCTAATTAGAATACATTTTATTCCTTCATAATGATTATTGTGTCGATTGACGATACGATTTTCACTAAAAATTTTTAATGAAATTATAATTATAAATATATTTTTACTTCCTTTATATACATAATGTATAAGGAAAGTACTGTGACAGAGTCGAAAATTCGAATTTGAGTTTTCGACGAGAGAGCACGTTTCAAGCATCCCTGATCACGAATCAAACATTTTTGAGGTGATGTCTGTGTGCGTGTGTGTGTGTGTGTGAAAGTATGTGTGTGTGTGTGTGTGTGTGTGTCAGTGAGTCTGTGGAGCCGATTTCTCAGGAACGAATGGAGCGATTCGAATGAAATTTGGTACAAATATCACAATCCGTGAATACTGGAAGCCTATTGTTTTTAAACATAATCGAATGTCCAGAACTTTCCTAAATTTTCGAGTGAAATTTAAAAAAAATCATCAAAAAAATCAAAATCATTAATAAAGTTACACAAATAGATATCTCTTATGTAATTTTTCCTTAGAAAACGATTGACATAAACTTTAGAACGCTAGCATGAACCGTTCTGGAGATATTGACCATTTTTCAAATAAATTTATCAAAAAATCCCATAAATTAAAAATATATATTAACTGTTGAGAAACATGTTCACTTTTCACATGTAATATGATGCGATAAAATTGGTGACATCATTCTCGTGGATCTAGCTCGTTCCAATCACGAGAAAAGATACTTCGAGTAAAACTTTTGTATTTGAACGCCAATAGTCATTTATCTGCTGTAAGAATAATTTATTTCTCCGTCCATAACGCTTGGCGATATTTTTGCGACGAATTTGGCTGAATGTTGCCAACTTGGCGACTTTTTGAAATGTTGCCAAATCAACGAAAATCTCGTCAAATGGATAAAAATAACGCTAAATCAATGAAAATGACGACAAATTGTCGAAAATTCAATATCTTGGAAAGAATATAAGTATCGACTATAAGAAAAACCTATTTTGTTTACAGTAAATGTAGTAAATTATTTGCATTATATAAGGAAAGTCATGTGTTGCCCACATCAGATTTTTTCCTATGTACTTGAACTAATGTATATATTAAAATTATTAGTTATGCATTTTAATTAGCCAGTTGGAAAAACATATAAAGAATTTCAATAGTGGACTTTGAAAACATATTTACAGTGTTATTGTTCATTAGTGGATAACTATGTAACACACAATGTAAAACTTTACCCTTCCTTGACATCACAAGTTCATGTCACCCAAGCAGAGAACTTCTAAAATAAAAAATGGTATTTTGGAGAAATTTAGATATCTAAATCCAAATGGGCTAGAGTTATAGCAATAAAATATTTAAGTTTAAATATGTGAAAATTTGAACAAATTTAAAATTAAAGTAAGCTGATGAATGTAAGCTGATCATATTTTTTGAATATGCGTAAATATTAAAATCTATTTTAACATATTGAGATGACAGAAATATGATTGAAAACTCTTTATAATTATGTTTAAAAAATTATTTACACATTTTAATGTAAGCAGAAATACTTTTAAAACTGAAATGAGTAATAGTAAAGAAATGCATTTTAAAAGATAAATATTTGAAAGTAAATAAATCACATTTAAGGGATCCAAGAAATAAAAAGTCAAATTCAAATCTTACTATAACAAACAAGGCTGCACAAGTGAGGTCAACCACAGACAGAAAATCACAACACAAATACAGAAAGTAAAATATTGTTACAGTGCGGCCTATAAACTATTAAGCCCATTAAGGTCGCTAAGATAAACTAATATAATAAGGAGTGATTGGTAACAGGTGCAATACAATAAATAACAATATCTACACTTCAAATTATTTCTAATAATAATAATGAAAAACTACTTGCGTATTCGTATATGAATATAAATAATATAAATGTGAGACCATATTTAAAAAAGATTTGGTGAGACAGTGTTATGTTCTTTATTTATTAAAACTCTAATGGGAGTTCAAATCGCTATCTCTGTCGTCCAAACAGATACTTTACAGAGTGTTGGTTGAAAGTAAAGAAAGGGAATTTCAGGGATTCAACAGAAACAGATAACAAGGTAAAATTAGTCAATTCGTTTTGAATGATGTGCAAAAACGTCCAACTCTCTCAAAAACTGAATTATGAATTTTGAACATCATTATATTATTTTACAAATACGATACTCTGTATTTAAAACAGCAAGTAAAA
The DNA here is from genome assembly GCA_951213105.1 of Amaurobius ferox. Lineage (NCBI taxonomy): Eukaryota > Metazoa > Arthropoda > Arachnida > Araneae > Amaurobiidae > Amaurobius > Amaurobius ferox. Next base: position 9,552,689 of record OX578144.1, read on the forward strand.
AATTAGCGTTTTAAAAATATTATACACAGAGTCTTCAATTTCATATTAAGGTGTCATTTCTAAGTTTGTCTGTTTTGTATCACAACATGTTCTTTTTAACTTTGGATAATTTGTTTGGTTGTAAAACGGGTTAAAAATATCAAGAAGATTAAAGCTTTATACAAAAATATCTTTAAAAAAAATATTCACACTTTCTATTTTCTAAAATATATAACTCAAGTTCAGTTTTCGCTGAAGAACACACAACTTAGTGGACAGAATAAACAACATTTTCTTATTTATTGCCGTTCAAAATATCTTGCACATGGTTATGAATAGAACACTTACCTGCTTTACATAGTCAAATATTTTATTCGACTATGCAAAGCAGGTAAGATGTCAGCACCTCGCGCTAATTTAGTACTGTGTTCAAATATTGCGAAAACATGTAACATTCATGAATTTTCTTCTACTACTCCGTACGATATTTCTCTCTATTTTGATTGTTTTAAATACTTTCCAACATGGTTGAAAAGCGTTTTCAATTCATTCTGCCTGTCTGGTTGCACCGTTCACACAATAGCTGCCGTAAAAATGACCTTAACGATATGAAATTTCAATATGTTGTCAAGACTGTCTGTGGGATGTTTAGGAATAAAAATGAAAAATGTAAGTCAATTAATTTCAAATTTAACCCGAGTTGAAAAAGGGAAATACATTGAAAGTTATAGGACATGTTTTTCACACATGTTTCAATCTTTTTTGAGATGTTTAAAAAAACTTTCATTTCACTTGGAAAGTGTTTCATAATCAATTCTTTATATATGAATGATCTTTCTTGCCTTCGTTTGTTTTGTAATAATCCATATAAATAATTTTAGAATGATAAGAAATTTAAAATTCCAACGTTCATGATACCGAGTAAATATTTTGAAGAAAAAAGTGTTTACAAAAATAAATTAGTTCACAAAAAATATATTAAATTGTTCAGAAAATAACTTTTCAAAATGAATATTAAACATTTAATTGTATTTCAATTTTAACAATTTTAACGTTGACAACATATAATTTTAATTTACATATATTTCCTATGATTATTGTGTCAAAACTTAAGACTAACATCAATATCTTATAACGTAAACTGTGTATTAATCGATTGTGCCTTTAAAATCCAGAAACGATATTTATGTAGATCAGATGGTGTCCATATACGTTATATAAAATTAAATTGAATGATATTATATAGTTTTACTAACACCTTTGTTGACAGATCTTTGTTGCCACACACACATACATATACGCAATAACGAAACATGTATGGCCCTTGATAACGTACATAGTTTCGGAAATGCTTTTTACATTAATCAATTTATTCAACTTATTCATTTTCAAAAAAATTTCTGGAAGCTGGAAAAGACCTAGCTCATCGTGCAAAACATTGTTTCTGTTTTGCAACTTCTCATCTTTAAACACATTTCTTGCATTTACACCATGTATGTTTATGCAGGGAACATGGGATTAATACCATAAATACCTGCATTGCATATATTATTTATATCAATACTTTCATCTTAATGTGTTGTACAAAATATATTCACTCCTCTCTAAAGCATGTAATTTCCTTATTCCAGTTCTTAACTTTTATATGGAACAGGGAAAAAGGAGTTTTTTTATACCAATTTAGTACCTGTTTTATTACTTTCCTTATATACATAATGTATAAGGAAAGTATTGTGACGGGGTCGAAAATTCGAAATCGAGTTTTCGACGGGAGAGCACGTTTCAAGCATCCCTGATCACGAATCAAACACTTTTGAAGTGATGTCTGTGTGTGTGTGTGTGTGTGGAAGTATGTGTATGTGTGTGTGCCAGTGGGTCTGTGGAGACGATAACTGACGAACGAATGGACCGATTCAAACAAAATTTGGTATAAAAATCACATTCCGTAAACACTGGAAGCCTATTGATTTTAAACCTGATCGAATGCTCAGAACCCCCCTAAACTTTCGAGTAAAATTTTGAAAAAATCGTCAAAAAATCAAAACCGCTAATAAAGTTACAAAAATATACATTTCTTATGTAATTTTTCATTAGAAAGCGATTAACATAAAATATAGAACGCTAACATGAACCGTTCTCGAGATATTTCACATGTTTCAAAAACATTATCAAAAATTCATATAAAATAAAAAAAATATATTTCCTATTGAGAAACATGTTCACTTTTAATATGTAATACCATGCAATAAATTGGGTGACATCATTCTTGTGGATCTAGCTCGTTCCATTCATGAGAAAAGATACTTCGAGTAATACTTTTGTATTTGAACGCCAATATTCATTTATCTGTTATAAGAATAACTTATTTCTCCGTCAGTAAAGCTTGGCGAGATTTTGGCGACGAATGTGGCGGAATGTCGCCAACATGGCGACTTTTTGAAATGTTGTCAAATCAACGGAAATCTCGCCAAATGTATTAAAATGACGCTAAATCAATGAAAATGACGACTAATTGTCGAAAATTCAATATCTTGGATATAATATAATTATCTACTATAAGAAAAACCTATTACTTTCTTTATATACGTAATGTATAAAGTATTGTGACGGGGTCGAAAATTCGAATTCGAGTTTTCGACTGAAGAGCACGTTTCAAGCATCCCTGATCACGAATCAAGCATTTTTGAAGTGATGTCTGTGTGTGTGTGTGTGTGTGTGTGTGTGTGTGTGTGTGTGAAAGTATGTGTGTGTGTGAGTCAGTGGGTCTGTGGAGACGATAATTGACGAGCGAATGGACCGATTCGAACGAAATTTGGTACAAAAATCACAATCCCTAAACACTGGAAGTTTATTGTTTTTATACCCAATCGAATATTCAGAACCCCCTAAATTTTCGAATGAAATATTGAAAAAATCGTCAAAAAATCAAAACCGCTAATAAAGTTACGCAAATAGACATTTCTTATGTAATATTTCATTAGAAAACGATTGGCATAAATTTCAGAACGCTAACATTAACCGTTCTCAAGATATTTAACATTCTTCAAAAAAATTATCAAAAAGTTATATAAAATAAAAAATAAAAATAATTCCTATTGAGAAACCTGTTCACTTTATAAATGTAATACCATGCAATAAATTTGGTGACATGATTCTTGTGGATCTAGCTCGTTCCATTCATGAAAAAAGATACTTTGAGTAATACTTTTGCATTTGAACGCCAATATTCATTTATCTGCTGTAAGAATAACCTATTTCTCCGTCCATAACGCTTGGCGAGATTTTGGCGACGAATTTGGCGAATGTCGCCAACTTGGAGACATTTTTAATTGTTGCCAAATTAACAAAAATCTCGCCAAATTGATAAAAATGACTCTAAATTAATGAAAATAGCGTCTAATTGAAGAAAACTCAATATCATGGAAAGAATATAAGTTCCTACTATAAGAATAAAGTTTTTTTCAGCTGTAAAAGTAGTAAATTCATTGCATTATATAAGGAAAGTCATGTGTTGCCCACATCATATTTTTTATAATGTTTTCTTATCATGTTTTTTTTTAATATTCAACGGCTTGTCGTATAGTGCTTTTGATGTCACATTTACATTTCAGTCTATCTTCCTTTCACTATGCTACACATTTTCTAAAGAACATTTTCTATAGAACATTTTCTATTGATGATCTATTTCAGGTATATGTAATACAAGTAAAATAAAAATTCTTCAATTCTTCAATATATTCAAATATATATATATATATATATATATATATATATATATATATATATATATATATATATATATATATATATATATGGTTAATTATAATATTTATTAATAATTTTGAATAATAGAGGGTATACTGGACGTATGTTAAGCAAGTTCGAAAAATTCTGCTCAAATCAGAGTAAAAAACTATGGTCTGGTATTATTTGTATTGAACATTTTGCAAAATCTGTTTTTATGCATTTTTTAAAAGCTTAATTATTTACTTTCATGCTTTTGCAGAAATAATTAAATTAAATTAGAGATATAATAACAAAAATAATGCTATGTTAACTATAAGATATATTAATAAAAGTAATAATATGTTACGTATAATAACATGATAGTTTTCATGAACACACAATCCCTTAAAATTAAAAAGATATTTCAAATTAAGGAAATGATGCAATAAATAATATACAAATTCCCCTTCTCTTTTTATTCCTTTGTGGCTCATACCTACAAACTAATTAGCAGGTAATAGAACATCGTAAATTTTATAAATTATATGGACTAACAGCGTCCAAATGGAATTCGCAAGTTTTATTCAATCTCTCGTTAATTACTATTTTTTTAATTTTCAACATTTCTAAATCCTTAGTGTTGATTTTATTAATTAAATTAAATAATTTGCCAAAATATGCGTATTTATAACTACAGAAAAAAAAATGCACAAACAACTAAATTTTACACAGATAGAGTCCCGGTCGTCCAATTTGTTGCTCTAAGTCCTCTGGACGAGCCGGACGGCCTGGGGCTTTCACACCTTGTATAGACCGGCCACACAGAAAGCTACCATTAGCCTATGGGTTGGTCGTGTGGTCTGGGTTTTCTACACCTTGTATAGAAATTTAATCATGTAAAAAACCGGTTAAAATCACGTTTTACTTGTTTTAAATACACTTAACTTAATACGAATTTAATGTTTACAAATTGTGATGAAATATTTTGACGGATTTTTGCGATTGTGGAATATTTGATATTGGGAGGTTATGGAGTAACAATAATAATAAATGTCAAGCCAAAGGCTAAGCCATAAACGTAAAATTCCAGCTAGCAATATAGGCAGACTGGCTGGCGTAAAGAATTTACATTCATTTCTAATTAATTTATGGTGAGCAATACTCGTATAAAACGATTCTCCAAATCGACTCGTATAGGTTTTTCTTATAGTAAATACTTATATTCTTTCCAAGATATTGAATTTTCTTCAATTAGTCGTCATTTTCATTGATTTCGCGTCATTTTTATACATTTGGTGAGATTTTCGTTAATTTGGCAACAATTCAAAATGTCACCAAGTTGTCGACATTCCGCCCAATTCGTCGTCAAAATCTCGCCAAGCGTTATGGATGGAGAAATAAGTTATTTTTACAGCAGATAAATGACTATTGGCGTTCAAATACGAATGTATTACTCAAAGTATATTTTTTCATGAATGAAACGAGCTAGATCCACGAGAATGATGTCACCCAATTTATCGCATGATATTACATATGAAAAGTGAACATGTTTCTCAATAGGAAATCTTTTTTTTATTTTATATCACATTTTGATAATTATTTTGAAAAGTGTGTAATATCTCGAGAACGGTTCATGCTGATGTTCTAAAATTTATGTCAATCGTTTTCTAATGAAAAATTACATAAGAAATGTCTGTTTGCGTAACTTTAATAGGGGTTTTGATTTTTTGACGATTTTTTCAAAATTTCACTCGAAAATTTAGGGGGGTTCTGAACATTCGCGATTGCGTATAAAAAGAATAAGCTTCCAATGTTTACGTATTGTGATTTTTGTACCAAATTTCATTCGAATCGGTCCATTCGTTCGTCAGTTATCGTCTCCACCGACTCACTGACACACACACACACACATATATACGTTCATTCACACACACATACTTTCACACACACGCACATACTTTCACACACACACATACTTTCACACACACACACATACTTTCACACACACACACATACACACACGCAGACACCACTCCAAAAATATTTAATTCGTGATCAGGGATACTTGAAGCGTGCTCTCCCGTCGAAAACTCGAATTCGACTTTTCGACTCCGTCACAATACTTTCCTTATATATTATGTATATAAGGAAATTAAAAAGACAGTCAGGCCCAATCCCCAAAAGGATGGCGTCAAAGATAACTATGAAGAGACTTGGATTGCATGGAGTCGAGAATGAGTCGCCAAGCATAACTTAAAATTTGAACGGGGTCAAAATTATAAAACGGCGCGCGGCAGATATAAAAAATCGGATGTGGGCAGCACCTGACTTTCGCTGCAGACTTAAATTCATATTTCTTTATTTCTTTAATAATTCATTAGGTTGAGTGTTATTGCTCCAAATAACACTAAATTTGCATTTTTAATTCAAATTTTGTATTTATTTGGTAATTGGACATTTTTCCGATAGCGGCGTAACAAAAATGCAAGAAATCTCAAATATCTCGGGAGCGGTTAGTCCTAAAGTATGATGGAGTTTGCTGTAGTCTTTTCCTCGTCAAAAATTGCGTATAAAACAAGTATTTAATTGATACATTTCAGCATACTTTGTTTGTTTTTTAGATTTTGGCAATTTTTACGGGGCCATTTCGTAAAAAAAGGCAGGTTGGTATTTTTCGAATCGTATCAATATCGAATCAGCACCAGAGTGTCCCACAAGTAACTTATCTACCAAATATTGTGGAATTTGGTCAATTAGTATTTTAGCTAGTGTGGATACATGAAATTTTTGCGGGCCATTTCGTAAATAAGGCGGGTTCTTTTTTTCCGAATCGCATCAAAATCTAATCAGCACCAGAGTTTTCACCAAGTAACTTATCTACCATATTTTGTGAAATTTGGTAAATTAGTATCTTAGCTAGAGGGAAAAAATGAAATTTTTACGGGCCATTTCGCAAAAAAAGACGGGGTTTTATTTTTACGAATCGTACCAAAAACTAATCAGCACCAGGCTCACATCCAAGTCACTTACCTACCAAATTTTATGAAATTCGGTCCATTAGTTTTTGAGTTAGGGTGGATGCATACATTGCACAGACACCCAGATAGACATCAGGCTAAAAATAGTTTTATCGTATTCTAGAGATTTCGAAACGTGTAGATCCGCCGAAAACTCGAGTTGCGATTTTCGACATGATTCCAATACTTTCCATATACATTACCATGTATTGCAGGGAAAGTAATAAAAAAGGATTCAAAAAGGAGAATATTACGGGGGTTATTACAAAGCATTAAAAGTAAAGTATTTTTCAACAATAAGCAGAAAATTATCTTTAACAACATAATGAGCAAGGGCCGCAGAAAGTTTACCAACTTTGACATCCCGAGAGTGTTCTGCTGAACGGTTGCCAACATTGCGTTTGGTACTGCTAAACGCAATGTTGGCATCCGTACTGTTCTTCTAATTGAAGCAAACATGTCCACCACTCATTAGAAAATGAGAAAATACTTTTCTTTTAGGTAAAAAATTGATTGTTCCCAGTCATTAATATTTCATAAAGGGCAAAATACTTATTATATATTTATTTTAAAAAAATATTTTACGGTAAAATTAAGTATATATAATTTAGAATACACTTCTTTTAAATCCTTAATTAGACATCAAAATTCCCTCGTAATGAGAAAATATACTACAAGAGACAGTCAAAATAAATATCCCGAACCATGCACTATCAAATAAACAGAATTTTTAAAGTTTCATGGATTCACACAAGTACGATAAAAATGCCAGACGATCAGTAAAAAGTAATAGAATATACTTCTTTGGTACAATAATGATAACGTATTCGACTATGTTGAAAGAAATCTGTTTTGAAAAAAGTATGGAAATGTTGAAGTCAAAGAAAATCCATGAATGCTGCATATCTTTACAATATTTTACTTCTATTTTATTTTATTAGACTAAGCACGGTAGATAAGAAAGTTATTTCTTTGTGGTATGTAGAATGCGACGAAAATAGAAACTGAGGGAAGTTGACCAGGCTCAACATGTAGTTTCGTTTTGCCAGCTAACTCACTTTCCCTACAGTGCATATAAAACTTCACTCAATAAGTCTCCGGTCTGACACATATATGGCAACACTGATGACAGACCCATATGAATTCTGGATAGTGCAAACCTTCAAACGACATGTGTCAAAATTTCATGACATTCTGACAATTAGTTTATACGTTACAGTGGTTTTAGTGACACCAGTTTTGTAATTTTCAAAACAATTGATAACAAAGAATTTCGTGTGTTGATTAAACATTTTTTGATGGGGAAATATACTGTTGAAGCCAAAAAGTGGCTTGATAAGCGTTATGGAGAATCTGCACCAGGGATATCAACAATTATTGACCGGTATGCTGAATTTAAACGCGGTCGTGCAAACACCGATGATGCTGAACGCTCTGGTCGCCGAAAATCGGCAGTTGTTCCGAAAAACATAAAAAAAGTTCACAAAATAGTTTTGAAAGACCATAAAGTGAAATTGCGTGAGAGAGCTGACACCTTAAAGATATCAGAAAGTAGTGTGTTTACAATTTTACACGAAAATTTGAGCATGCGTAAGTTGCTTTGGAAATGAGTACCGCGTTTGCTCACACCGGACCAAAAACAACAAAGAGTTGACGATTCAGAGCGCTGTTTGGAGCTGTTCAAGCGAGATAAGAAGGATTTCTTGAATCTGTATGTGACATTGGATGAAACATGGATCCATTACTACACACCTAAATCAAAAAGGTCGTCAGCTGAGTGGACAGCAGCCGGTGAAAATCGTCCAAAGCGAACTAAAACCCAAAAGTCAGCTGGCAAGGTTATGGCATCCGTACTTTGAGACGCGCATGGTATTTTGTTCATCTACTATCTTGAAAAGGTAAAACTATCAATCGCGAATATTACATGGCATTATTGGATCGATTGAGTGTAGAAATCAAGAAAAAACGGCCTCACATGCAAAAGAAAAAAGTGCTGTTCCACCAAGACAATGCTCAGTGTCATATGTCGATGAAAACGATGGTTAAATTATATGAGTTACGCTTCGAATTCGTTCCTCACCTACCGTACTCTCCAGATCTGGCCTCCAGCGACTACTGCCTTTTTGCAGACATCAAAAAGATGCTGCAGGGAAAGAAATTTGGCTGAAATGAAGAAGTGATTGCCGAAACTGAGACCTATTTTGAGAGCAGAGACAAATCGTTCTACAAAAAAGGCATCGAAAAGTTAGAGGAGCGTTAGAATGAATGTATCACTTTTGAAGGAGAGTATGTTGATGAATAAAGTAGAATTTCTAAATTAAAAAAAAAAAATTTTTTTAGTTAGACCGGGGACTTATTGAGTGGGCCATGTATATGTGTTAAATGGCTTTCTCCCAGCTCAAGTATTTAAAATGTAAGTTGAAAAATATTGGAAGTTGAGCATGAAACTACCATTGAACGAACCAAATAATGATAGACAAATTTCTAAAAGTAGCATTATCGTTCACATCAATATATGTTGATTGTCATGAATAATGTAACATTGCTGGATAAAGTTTTATAATTTTTATATTTAGATGCATATTATGCAAATTTCCTGAAGTGATATGTCTTTATAATCCTATTAATTGTTGTTCCTTACTACAAAAATAAATATTTATTTTATAACTTCCAACCTTCATTTAAATTCAGTATTTTACATTATATATATATATATATATATATATATATATATATATATATATATATATATATTAGAAAAATGGAGTAATAACTAATACCAAGTAATTACAAAGGTAAAAAGTAATTACAAAGTAATTACAAAGTACCAAGTAATTACAAAGTAATTACAAAGGTACAAAGGTGCCGAAATTAGAAATAAAGAGTACTGGCTTAATTTGGAGGTCAATTAGACAAGACTCTTCATCAGCTCCGCTATGAAGCTATAACACTAGCTATACACATCAGCTCCGCTATAATACTAGCTATACAAAACAAATACTGTTTTCCGATATGGCAATAGAAAGTTACTATAAATACAATAACGCACACTACAAGCATTAATAGAGGAAACAGAAAAATTATTAGGAAATCAAGTATTACTATGAGGCAGGAATCCTGTATACACGTATTGTAAAAGTGAACAGTTGAGACTGAATGAAAGAGAATTGAGATGCAGCCAGGATAAGGAGAAGGGAAAAAAATAAACCACGGAATCAGTAGGGAACAAATAGTTGAAGAGATCTATATATTATATATATAGCATATTTCAATTTATGATTCACGTGTGTTTGTATTTTTTTTCAATTACGGGGGGGGTCCTTGAGTTTAAGAGTATGCTAACAGCTATTTTAAATTATCTCTTTCATGTTGAAAACAATTCAGTAACAGAATTAATTGTATGTAGTTGGCTAATTTATTTTAATTTATCATATGTTTATCGCATTGATGGTCCATAGCGTTGTTTTAAGTAATATTTTACACAATTATACCTGAAATTTTATAGTTTCTGGAGACAGAACACTACCACTACGATGCTTTTGCCTCTAAAATGTAAAAACCCGTGTAAGAAGCGTTTTCAAATTTTGAAGAACTCCTATACCATTTAATTAGAAATGCTGTATAACATTGGTACACAAACATAAGTATCAAAATATAAAGAAGCATACTATTAAGACATTTTTATTTTTTATAAATCAAAAGTTTATTCAAATGTAAGCTACAACTTCCATACGTTTAAGTGGGTAATAAAAAGTTTCAGCGAACCTTAACGTCTTCGGAAAAGATGAAAAGGACACAATTTGAAAAAGAAGTAGAGAAATATAAAATGGAACTAAAAGATTAAATTGCCTGGTATTTTCCCCAATATATTTTGCTCTATACTGTTTCATATAGTTATGTAAAGCAAAAAAAAGATCCACAGAAAATAAAGTCTTTGGTATTTAAAATGCAGGAAAAATAATCCGGTTAAATCCGGAATTCTTCAGTGTGTATGACATTTTACAAAAAAATAGATTTGAGTAAATGTATTTGATATAAGTAAATAATATTTTTAAATTTTAAAAAACATTTCAAGAGTCAAGTGCGTATTTAATAACATAATACCCTAAACACGCTTGAGCAAAAATTGATTATAGAATGTCGCCTGTTGGGAAGTACTCATTCATGTGAATTATAAATATACTAGAATTTTATGTTCTGTTGTTATATATGTATTCGTTATATAAGTTCTATAATATTTGTTATGCTGTTATGTATGTATTTGTTATGTATGTTTTAGAATATTTTGAATGTATATTCTGTTATTATGTATGCATTTGTTATGTATGTTCTAGAGCATATGTTATGTATCTTCTGTTATTATGTATGTGTTTGTTATGCATGTTCCAGAATATCTGGTATGCATGTTCTGTTGTTATGCATGTATTTAGTATGTATGTTCTTACATGTATGCATTTGTTATGTATATTCTGTTATTATGTATGCATTTGTTATGTATATTCTAGAGCATATGTTATGTATCTTCTGTTATTATGTATGTGTTTGTTATGCATGTTCCAGAATATCTGGTATGCATGTTCTGTTGTTATGCATGTATTTAGTATGTATGTTCTTACATGTATGCATTTGTTACGTATGTTCCGTTGTTATGTATGCATTTGGTATATATGTTCTAGAATATCTGCTACGTATGTTTTGTTGTTATGTATGTTCTTTTATGTATGTATTTGTTACGTATGTTTCTTTGTTATGTATGCATTTGTTATATATGTTCTAGAATATCTGCTATATATGTTTTGTTGTTATGTATATATTTGTTATGTATGTTATGTATGTATTTGTTATGTATGTTATGTATACTCACATTATAAACATGAAATATCTTGAGGTAAGCGCATGTTGGCGTTTTTAAAACTATGGCATTTTTAAAATATAAGATACTAAATAGAAAATATTAATTTTTGAAACAATTTTGAACACATATTTAAGCTGTAGAAAATTAGAGTTTTGAATAACAAATACAATAACGAAATCAACTGAAATACTTTTAAGAATTTTCCGCATGAAAATATGTTATAATATCCGCTGTCTGTGTCGTCCAATTACTGAAGGAACTGAAGGAACATCTGTTACAAGGATTTATCTCAAGAAAGAAAAGTGTTGCATGATGAACGAGTTCAGATATTCCTTGATTCAAAATTACTCAATTACATTTGTAAGAAAGTAATTTTTATTCTCCAATTATCATACAATTCCTTGAATGTGAAGCTATCCATGAAAATATGTGTAACTCTAATGTGTTTTACATACCAATGATTTTGTACCAACTATTTTATTCAAAATTACTTTATCTCGAGATTTGTATTTAAAAATTCAGTGAAGCGTGTAAAAGCTGATCGTATATATCTATATATATATAATTGAAAATCTGTCTGTCTGTCTGTCTGTTTGTCCCATAATCACGAGAGAACGGCTGAACCGAATTTAGTGAAATTTTGTGGGTAGCCTAGGAATAGCCCCACTTAAAATTTAGTCTATATTTGGAGTTTCTACGACCAGTGGTTCTCGAGATATCCGTAAAAAACGAAACTTTCGTTTGTCTCACCATCACGAGAGAACGGCTGAACCAAACTGAATGAAATTTTGTGGGTAACCTCGAAATAGCCCCCCATAAATTTTATCCAAGTTTCGGGTTTCTAAGACCAGGGGTTGTCGAGATATTAATGCAAAACGAAACTTTTTCCTAGGAGTTCTACTCTCTAACTCTGTGGTTTATCCAAACGGAAAGGATGAAAATCGTTTGTTTAAAACGTCAAAGAGAAAGAAAAGTTTGGTGGAGATTTTTTGCGCTAATTAATCACTATATGAAAGTATGAATTGTTTGAAACATGAAGTTAAATGGAAAAATCTACCTCAATGGCTTTTATTTTTTCACAAGCTTTTATTCAACGATGAAAAGTATACAGAAATCAAAATGGTTTTTAATTTCGCATTTTATGAGGAAGATTCTATCTTATATCATGTTGCTTGGCAACGCAATAAAATTAAATGTGTTTGTTAATGATTGTTATTATTTTTTCGGTTTGGATAATAAATAGATGTATATATAAACATATTTTAGAAAAAATCGGTTTGATTTTTCTTTTAATTATATTAATTGCGAACTGCGTACACCACTTTCATTTTTTTTGGCAAAGAGGTTTCAAGCTTATATATTGTGTTTAGCTAATAAACTCATATATTCTGTCTACCTCATAAATTCATTTATCCGATTGTTGAAACAGAAAAAGAGTTGAACGGGTATATCTTCTAATAATATTTTAGTGTTTTCATTTATTAAATAGAAAGTGGAATGCGATATTTTATTCAGATCTGCAAATTTAGAGCTACGAATTTGGCTAGATATCGCTAACTTGGCAAATTTCTTAAACGTTGCCAAATTGATTGGAATGTCTCCAAATTGATAAAAACGATGTAAATAAATACAATTTATTTTGTTTTGCTAGAAGAAAGTACTGAAATGATGTTTCGTTAGGATATGTCTGTCAGTCCAACCGTCTTACTTAGTAACACATTTAGCGAATTTTTAAAATATCACAAAATTGATAAAAATGTTTGTAAATCCATAAAAATATCTTGAAATTGTTAAAATTGCGCTAAAGAAATGAAATTGTGTTTTTTTAGGGGATGATATTTTGATGATGGTTCGTCAATTTATCGGCAAGTGGGACTGTCAGTTCTACAGACCCACTTGGCGATAAATTTGTCGATTTTTTTTAAATGCCGCCAAACCTTCATTAGAGATCGCATTATTCAGACCATATTTTGACCAACAATTTATTTGCAGTAAATCATAACATGTCTCATAGCAACGGATTTAAATCCAGTGTGTTTATGAGGAAGAAGATTTTTATTAAACATTTTCCAATTTTAATAATGAAGATATGTATATAAAATAAATTTCTTTGGCATCATATTTTTTACTGGATAATATGAGTTACGATCTTCAGAATTAAAAATTATTATTACTGATGTTTTCGGGGATTATTGATTCAGAGATTATTGATATTTTCAATTTCTTATGACATTGTTTTACTTCGGTAAAAATTGTTGAAATTCATATATTGTACGTTGTACGAGTAATCTTCTACAAATGCACGGCTATATCTTCTAATTTTAGAGAATATAAATAGTACAGGTAAATTGGCATATATTTTGACATATATTGGCATACGGAATCAAGTACGGCCTTCTGGTATGAAGATTGCGGGGATTATTGATATTTTTAATTTACTAATTAATTTGTTTTATTTCGGCAAAGATTTTTAAGACTGATATTATAATACGGGTAATCTTCTACTAACATTAGGACATATCTTCTAATCTACGACATTATAAGTAGTACGCTTATATCTTCCCATATAATTTTAGCACTTTTATTTCGGCACATATTGGAATCAATTACTGCCTTCTGATTTAAAGATTACGGATTTATTGATATTTTTAATTTATACATGTAATCTACTACTACAGGTTATATCTTCTAATATTCGCGTATATAAGTAGTACCGGTCCCATACAATTTAACGCTCTTATTTTGCATATATTGATTCAATTACATATATTTTGTAAATTTGCTTACAAAAGAGGCCAGGATGTTTCATTCTTCAGATCTGCCCGTGAAGATAATTGTGAATAGCGAGAACAGACATTCCTTAACTTCTTTTTAGGAGCATTATGTTAAATATTTGAGCAGAATTTTCTGATAAAAATGCCATTTAGTATACTATAGGAATTTGCACATGACTGTGAATTTTAAGTTTCGTTATATTATATACTCCGTACGAAGAACGGGTATGCTGCTAGTACAGAATATGTTTGCCTAAACACTTTGTTAACAACATGCCATTTTACAAAGACTGCATCATCGGTTTTTGTTGTTAAATGTTGTATATTTAAAAAAAAAATGTACGTAAACAAATTTTGGATTGAACCCTATGTTTTTAGCACTTTCCGAAGAGAAATACTCTTATTTTTCTGCAATTAAGAAACGCTTTGAAATCCATAGAATTATCATTTATAAATGCAAAATAGGCTATATTATTGCAAATAAAAGAAGAAATCGTAAAGTATTGCTTTTAACTGGATAAAGAACAATGAATAAATACCAAAAGAAGATGCGTATTTCAAAACGACTATTTCAACACTCTCAAAAGAAATTACACCGACTCAAAGAACAATGCAGTGCATTAAATGCCTGTAAAAGGATTATAAACAAGATAATAAAGAAGTATATGTCTTAAAAAATTTAAAACGCATAATGTTCCCCGTCATTGGCCCAAACATGTGGTTGAGCTCAGAACACAAAATAAAATTATCTATGAAATCATACCGGCCACAAATATAATATATTGTGAGAATTGATGCAACATAGACCTATTTAAATAACAGTAAAATCTCGATTTACTATTGCTAAAGCAAAAAAAGACCCAATAACGAAATTTCCAAAATCAAATAAAAATTATCAGTTTAGGAACTCATGATTATTTCTGGAGTTTTGTACAATGGTAAATTAAAGTTAAGAAAAATGGGTAAATGTCAAAATCAGGTCAATACATTAGCAAGATTATGTTTATTTCCTTCATATAAAGAAGAAATACCATCTCTTTACCTCTTTATTCATTATTAGAGTCTTAGTAGAGTAGAACTTCATCAAGATAAAGCTACCAGGCACATATCTTCGAAGGTGGTTCAAAAAGTAAGGTAACAAGAGCTCTCTCGAGTGCACAAATTCGGCGTGCGAATTATTTGAATTAAAAATGAAAGGTGTCCTGTTGTTGCACGACAATGCCCGACCGCATACAGCCTCGGTTACACGTGATTTGCTACAGCGTTTCTGATGGAATGTACTGGAACACCCACCCTACAGCCCGGATCTCGCACCAAGCGTTTTCCATCTCTTCAGACCGTTGAAGAAGCACCTGGCCGGTCGCCATTTCACAATCGATGCCTAAGTTCAGAAATCCGTCGTTGAGTGACTCCGCGACCTGGACCCTGATTTCTTCTATACCGATTTCGATAGATTGGTTTTCAGATGGCGCCAAATGCTTCGACAACCATGGTGACTATGTGAAAAAATAATATTTACCAGTGCCTTGCTAACTTTGTATATCTCTTTGATTTCGTGTATAAACCTTTTCTCTTACAGGACTTGTTACCTTACTTTTTGAACGATTATCGCACCGCTAAGTTTCATGAAGAAATGGCAATACCAGGAAGATGAGGAGACAAAGTTCTGAAAATGAAATCTATCAGATCTAAAATTAAAACCGAAAGGTATCGTTGACTGATTGGTAAAAGTAAAATGAAATCATTTAGATGGAGGATATATATAGTCTAATACTTGTAAAGGAAGAGAGATAAAAAGTAAATTAAAGTTGATTGAGGCGGTAATTAAAAAGAAGACAACAAATAGAAGTAACCGATTTCGAAAGTGACTTTCCTCAATAAAACTACTATAAAATCACCAGTCTTTAAGACTAGGTCCAAGAAAAGAATACAACCCAAAAACATGAGAAAAAACTGGCTTAAAAACTTATAAGAGTTAAATTCATCAATTAAAAGAAAATATAAATTGGTTAGTCTATACTGTATCGGTAAAAAATATTGGAATTAAGAATTATAAAAACAAATTGAAAAAAAATGAGAAAAATAATCGGTTTTAAATGCTATGTGAGCTAACATTTAAAGCCAAAGATGTTAATAAAAATATTTCACTGGTTACGAAAGTTTAAGGAACTGCAGAATTATCCTTAACAGCATTGTTAAAGTTGGAATAAATAAAGAATCATGGTTATAAAAAAGTATATCGGTAGTGAGGAGAAATAACTGGTGGTGAAATGCTTCAATAGTGACTACATTCATTTAACAAACGGACAGCATGTTTCAGACGTGTTCCATTGGTGATAGGTCTAGGGACTTGGATGCCTATGGGAAAGTATTAAATACTCGAAGACATTGTTGAGAAAATCGTGCAGTATGGGGTCGAGTGTTGTATTGTTGGTAAATGCAGCATGGCTTGACAGCATAGGCAGAACATTTGGCTGCAGAATATCGTCGACGTACAAGCGAACCGCCCGATTGACTTGCAGCACAACTAGGTGAAATCGGCTGTCCCACGAGATGGATCCATAGAAAGTCTCAGAACGTGTGATGGTCGTGCGCCGCTCGACAACATATGCGAGATTGGAGCGGTGGCCAGTCGACCACTACACAAGTATGCGGCGGTCATTAATAATAAAAGAGAAACGGGAGTGGGTGTAAAATACAACATGCCTCCAATTGTACGCTGTTCATGATGACCGAGCTCGTCAGCAATCCAGGCATCTCTGCGTATGGAGAGAGGTCAGTGGTAGGCGCTTTAATAGACGTCAATACCTAATCCCACCTTCTGCCAGTTATTTCTAAATAGTATCCCTTGATACAGGATTTTTTTGGAGGATGATAGTGTCTGTGAATGGCTGATAGCGAAGACATTGGTAAGGACTTAGTTTCACTCCTGACTGCATGATTCTCTCGAGAAGTTGCCTGTATGGAGTATCCTGAGCCTTTGTGATGCACTTTGTGATTGCATGTGCCTTTTATGATCAACTGTTGGCAAAACTGAGCAACTACCATATCACTCTGACGATGACGACTGATACTTTTGAAATGGCAACAGATACGTCTGTTGGCCCAACCAGCTTCCCTTAGGCTATGATGCTACCTCAATGTCATTCTGATAATTGTACGCCGTCGAGTATGAATATACGACTTCATGTGGACTCTATGGATTATATTTCCATCTTTATTACCTTTATTGGATTATATATATATATATATATTCCTTTCTACCTCTGGATTTACTATTTTAATATTATATATATATATATATATATATATATATATATATATATATATATATATATATATATATATATATATATATATATATATATATATATATATATATATATATATATATATATATATATATATATATATATATATATATATATATATATATATATATATATATATATATATATATATATATATATATATATATATATATATATATATATATATATATATATATATATATATATATATATATATATATATATATATATATATATATATATATATATATATATATATATATATATATATATATATATATATATATATATATATATATATATATATATATATATATATATATTATATATATATATATAATATATATATATATATATATATATATATATATATATATATATATATATATATATATATATATATATATATATATATATATATATATATATATATATATATATATATATATATATATATATATATATATATATATATATATATAATGATAATCTAAATAGAGTCTGAGATAAACGTCTGAAATAATTAATTTTGAATAGAGCCCTACTTCAATGTAGAATTGGATGCTAAATCTATATCAGACATCATCTAAGCTAGCTCCATCTATAGACAATTTTGAGATATTAATGTTTGAAGTAAATTCTTTGAATCAGAAGTTTGAAAAGGAACGAAGGATTAAAATTGTTAATGAACGCGCCAACTTCCTTCAAAATTTGCAGTATAGTCGTGATCAAAAGTCATCTAACTTCTATCAGTTGAAGATCCTGAGAAATAGATGATACAAAAAATTATAGTAAAAACAACAATTATAAATAATAATAAATTAGCAAACGTTTTACCGTCCACTGCCGAATGATATATTCCGTAGCCAAGAAAAGCGACTAATTTTTTCCATCAGGTAGAATTTTAATGCAAAAAATATTGTTTCATGGATCTTGCTTAAAAAAGAACATTCATCGTAGTATGTAGGTAAAGTGTTATTCATTTTTTCAAATCTTAAATAAAAATAATATAAATCGGACACGTTTTATATATAATTAAATATAAAGATAATATAGGGTTCAAAACTAAAAATACAAATACAAAATATTTTAATGTTTTATGTATAACCGAATATCTAATCTTCGGTAATTACTTAAAAATGTAAAAGCTTCGTAGATGTTCTAAATGATCTATAAAAAGAAATATTATCTGCCGATATTCTTACATTGGCTGTGTTTCTTTATTCTGAAGATTCCATCATTAATGTTCTCTAGGCAGTAATTTAAATATTGAGTGTTTACAAAGAACTGCTTGGCCAATGAATTCAAAAGAGAATAAGAAAATAGTTCTATCCACACTAAAGCCAATTAATCGGAGTTTTCCAAAAGTTACTGTTTCATTAACTCTGCTTTTAATAACAAATTATCTTTTGTTGCAGGATTACACATTTTTACCCTGCCAGATTAAGGGGGAAATGCAGTATTTCATCCTTTTAGAATATCTTAAAATTGATATATTTTGAGATATTTCATTTACTTTGGTTGGAAACGCCTTTTATTTTGAAATATGAATTAACGACATAGGATTCGTTAAATTATTTATTTAATAAATGAATGGTTTAAAATTTATCTACATAAAAATTGAGTTATACAACAGAGTAATTATGGAAGAAAGGAAAGTTAAAGTTTTATTAGATTCAAAGAAAATTCTATCATGCAAAACCTATAAAAAATTGCACATGGAATACATACTTTCAATCACACATCAGAATTTTTTCCCCAATAATTATAATTTGAATTTTAACTAAATTAAATACAAAAATACAGAAGAAGCTGAAAATATTTCGAACACTGTTGTCAGCTGAAATATACCCCCTATCTGTGTATTTCCACGCATATATATATATATATATATATATATATATATATATATATATATATATATATATATATATATATTTATTTCTTTATTTATATATTTATTTATTTATATATATACATATATATAAATATATACATATATATATATATATATATATATATATATATATATATATATATATATTTATTTATATATTTTTAATTATTTATATATACATATATATAAATATATATATATATATATATATATATATATATATATATATATATATATATATATATATATATATATATATATATATATATATATATAAAATTGAAAGACCATGCAGGAATCATGCGATTCAGTTGAGACTTACGGCAATTGCAAATTCGGGTGTGCTCTGCAAATGATTAGAATTTCAGAGTCACCGCGCATGCGTGGGTTGAGCAGAACTGATGTTTAAGCTGTATAAAGAGAGAACTGTAGCGGGACGTTGATAACAGTCTATGGTTGTCTGCCAGCTATACACGCTTCATGAGAAGTCAATATGCATCTACAACGACAGAGAGCGCGGTATTAGAAAGTTACAGAATTCGAACGGGGACGAATGATCTGTCTTCCTGAAGAGGGTTGTATCTAATCATGCAAAAGAAGCTCCCATGGAACGCAATACCACGGCAGTGATGCGAAGTGGAAGCAGTGGACTGAAGAGAAACGGACGAGTCGGTAATTCGACAGTGGACGACTAAATGTCAAGTCAGCACGGGATGATAGGCACCTCATCCGTATGTCAGTGATGGACCGTACAGCTTCAGTTGTCAAAACGTTGGAGCACTGCTACAGGTATGTTATTGTCTGCTATAGAATTTGGTCGGCGTCTGTTGCACCACTACGTTTAAGAGTACCTTTGTACAGGATTCCCCTGACGCAAAATCATCGACGACTGCGACTACAATAGGTTCATCGACATAGACACTGGTGTGTCGATTGGGGATAAATTGTCTTTTCCGATTAATCCCGATTAAATTTGGGGTACAGTGATGGCCGCATTCATATTAGACGCTATAGATGTGAACTCCACCTTCCGGAGTGATTTATCCAACGTCGTACTGGACGAACGTCAAGCGTGATAGTCTGGGGATCCATTCGATATCTTATATGATTTCAGCTGCTAATAATTGTGGGCAATCTCAACATCAAACGCTACATCAGAGAAGTTCTGTATCCCTAAGTCGTATCATTCCTTCAATGCATTCTTGAAGCTGTATTTCAACAAGCAATGTCCGCCCACATGTTGCTAGGAATATTCAAGACTTCGTTTCAGCACTACAGATACAGCTTCTTCCTTGGCCTGCCTATTCACCAGATATGTCGCCTATTGAACATGTCTGGGATTTCGTCTGTCGACGTCTCGTTCATGACGCTCGTTCCTTAGCTAATACAGCTAAACTTTGGTTTCAGATAGAAGCAATCTGTAATATTCTTCGCCTGGTATAAATTCAAAATATGTTTGATTCGATGCTACTTCGTATAAAAGCACATATTGCAGAGCGTGGTGGATTTAACAAATACTGATTTTCGACATGTGATATTGTTTTTTTTTTCTTTGTAATTTTAATCGTTTATTTGAATTAATACAGTTAATTTATGGTATACATTTCATTCAATTCTGATGATCCCATCATGATGTTGCAATTTTTTCAAACAGCAGTATATATCCGATATATACGTGTGTGTGATATGTGGAAATGATAAATGAAACATTAAATATACGCAGCAAGATGAAATTTTACAATCATAAAAGTTTTTTTTATCATAAATAGAAAACGCGGTATTCGATGTTTTAAAATGTTCATAACATTTTCTTTAATATTCTTTAGGCAGGAGATTCCAGGATCATAGAGTTTCCAGATCCAAGTAAGGAGATTCCAGGATCCAAGAATACCCACTCCTAAAAGATAACCTTGTAGAAGGAGAATGGTAAACATGGCAGTTATAGTAATAACAAATGACAGAAAAACAGTTACAAATAAAACAATTATAATAAATCATTACATCATAACAACTAAAAAAAAGATAAACATTGACAATAAAAAATGTAAAGGTGTCAGTAAAAGCAAGTAAAAATTAGCTATCAATACGGAAATGAATCATAAGTAAATAACCAATCTTTGATATCCCTGGAAAATGAACGATAGGTAACAATGGTTTTTAAAGCTTGAGTCAGACGATTGTAAAATATATGAGCTAAAAAGAGATAAAATTTTTGAAACATAGTAGAATTGTCTCGTAGAGGTCTGATAATACCCCGCCATAGCGTGAAGTTACTTTGACTACAAAACGCATTTTTATTTTTAATATAAAACTTGTTAAGAGCTTTATAAACATAAAGTTCCCTATAAATGGTATAATCATAGACTCGAGGAAAGGATGGAAACTTCCATAAGATAATCCTAATAAATAATTTTTAAAGCAAATTACCAGGCCTAAGTGTATTCAGATAAGTCCCAACAAAACAGGTTATGCCATACTGAATCTGGAAGTGAATTATGAAGTAATAAAGAAATCTAAGAACATCAGGGCAAAACTGGAGTCGAAAATAAATTTTTCTGATATTTAACTTTAATTGTTTACTAAGACCAGTAATATATATCTTCCAAGATAGCAAGCCATCGACCAGGTATTTAAACCTGCTCACCTGCTCAATAGCTTCACAGTTGCAATAAATATTTGGATAACAACAAGTGTGATATTTTAACACAAAGTTAAATAAAGATTTATTGGACAAGGCAAAACAAATAAATCTAGCTTTTTTGACATTGAGAAGAATATTATTAGCACAGCACCATTGTCTAATAGTAGCCAGATCGTCTTGCATATTTCTCAAGCCATCAGGATTTGTAGGCCAATGATAAGATAACGCAATATCATCAGCAAAAGCAATCAAGTCCCATTAAAATTAAGCAAACAGGGGTCATTAAAAGGGACAATAAACACAATCGGACCCAGGACCGAACCCTGGAAAACACCCGGCTTAACTAACATTTTTTTTACTTATAGCAGAACCAATGAGGAATTTGCACACGTGGGGAAAATGCTCAATTTTATATTTTCCTGGTAATTTTAGGCTTACTATTTTCAAATATGTCACATTAAATGTCAAAATGAGTTTGAATAAATTAAAAATTAAAGTTTAAATAAGCGAAATATGACGCGATGTCATGTGATCTTGAAACGCTACGTGATTGGCTCTGACGTCACTGTGCATGAAGTATCAGTGTTTACGTTTTAAAAACAACGCTAGATCAATTCGCTTCTTCGCATTCATAGTTTAGAAATCATTTTTTGAGCCTATAATCTTGTGTAATTTTACCGTATATTTTATTTTTATAACCCATCCATTTCATTTTTGTTTAAGATGTCGATTTTTCCGGGATTTGTCAAAGGACAATTCGATAATCTTCCTAAAATTGACGCTATATGTATGTTTTCGTTTCCGGGAACGAATCCCAATTTTATTGGAGCAGAAATGCGAGGAGTTAAAACTAAGAGGTATGTATGATCTTCATTAATATTGACAAATAAATCTAAAACTAATTCAAATGCATGAATAATTCCTTTACATTTAAAACTTTAATTTTGATTGCACGTGGAAATAGTCGCACACTACAATGTCCTATTCTGCTTTTAAGCTGATAATTGACTTTTTATAGTAGTTTATATTATAATTTGAAATTATGTAAAGACAAATAAAGCGTGCCTGAAATACTCAAGAAATGTAAATGCAATACAAACTACAAAAAACCAAATTTGAATGACATAGTCTGATTTGTGAGGTTCTACTGCCAATAATTCTCCATATCTTCCTTTAACTGAAATATAGAGAGGAATCAAAAAACAGTTCTAATAAAACAGTTACATTTATAGTTTGATTTAATGTCTCCCATTACAAAGTTAAAAGGATTTATCGAAACTTAAGAAATTTCATAGAATATTCTGTAATATGTCAAATTATATTATTTTGATATAATTGGAAGATTAAAAGCATTATAAGGGATAATTTATTTAATTTTTCGTCTCCCCCCCCCCTTCCAGAAAAAGGAATATTTTATTTAGCAGATGAAGGGGGGGGGGGGACACTGAGATTTTGTGTTCTGTATATGGGGACAAAAGTTGATAGAACCATTACTGCATAAATACTGCATAAGTTGATGATATAATGCATTTATATTGACAAATAATAGTTAAAGTAGTGTATATATATCAGTAGTATATACATATATATCAGATAAATATTGGTAAGATATATCTTTATTTCACAAATGAGGGTTGCACAACTTACGATCACAACTTATTTGTTACACAAGGAATGACAGCCATTTATTATTATAAATTACTATATAATGTTAACATTTCTATTTATACAATAGATATCATCAAAAAGAAATAATTATAAATTAATATGCCATTCTTTATTTCAATAAATTGTTTGGCTTAATAACGGGTGGCGCCAAAAACGCTGGCGTCATTTTAAAATACTGCCACCTCTTCCCCCCCCCCTCGGGCACATTCTAGCGCCATCCCTGTTTAATTAAATTGTGAGATATTTTTAAGGTTTGATTCTATGTTTTTAAAACTTATTATTTTGAGATACATGCTAGAGTATGTTTTATTATTCAATCCCTAACTTGACCACAAAATTCTTTAATTTTAAATTACTATTTACACATGATTATTTATAGTTTATTATTGATCCAAGCAAGATCGTATCCAGGATTTGATTTCGGGGGGGGGGGGGGGGGGTTAAACCCACATTTCATATCTTGATGGATCTTTACCTTTTTAATGTTAACTTTTTCATTTTGGGGGGGTCGAACCCCCGAAAAAGACCCTTGGTTGGTTACGGCCATAAATCCAAGTAAATAATATTTAAACAGAAGCAAATGTTTACTTACCGAAAAATGATCTTCACAACACCAAAGAGATGTTTTATTCGATAATTTTGGATTTTTCTGCTCGTCCCTTTTTATTGCTTTAGTTTAGTCCATGCTATTCGTTTAATTGGATCTTTTGGAACATTAAAAAACAGCTTATCAACTGAATTAACCGTTGTATTTGTGCAGCAAGGTACTAAACAGTACTTGAAGGTCGGTTTTAGAATATCACTCATTATAAAAATATGATAAATAAAATATTTTGTCGGAAAAGCAAGTGAGCACCTCTCGGAATCCACAGTAAACAGTGTATTGCGTTCTTTGTTTACATGCATAGTGACGTCACAAGAGCGGCCATTACAGAAACAGCGTTTTCGCGCCGGATTGCTAAGTGCGAGTTTAAACATTTTTATATTAACTATCTAAGTTCAAAAATTAAAAAAAATATATACTATCATTTATGATTTTTTCTCTACTACACGATAAAAATAAGAAAAAAAACGTGAAAATTCCTCATTCTAACGGATTGCTCATTTCTATTGAGATAAGTTCTGAATCCTTCCAACGCAATGTCCCGAATACCAATCCTCTGTAAGTTATACAGCAAGATATGATAATCAACACAATCAAATGCTTTCTTGATATCCAAAAACACACGAGTAACCCTATGGCCAGCAATTATACCCTCACTGATTTCACCAAGAAATTCCATTAAGGCGTCTTCAGTACTTTTATTTTCGCGAAACCCAAATTGGAAACAACTGAAAAAATTTATAGTATTCCAATACTTAATCAATATTTACTTAATTATTTTTTCAATAGTTTTAGTAAAAATAGACAAAAGGGAAATATCCCTGTAATTATAGGGATTACTTTTGTCACCGTTCTTATAAACTGGAATAATAACAGAAGATTCAAGTTGGTCAGGAGACAAGCCACTTTCAAATTTTAAATTGATGATATGAGAGAAAACATCACATAAAAATGGGGAAATATTATCAACAATTGTAGCAGTAATGCCATCAAAGTCAGGCGAGCTGGATTGTGGAAAACTCCCAAGAATACTCAAAATTTCATGTGTATCAGTAGGTAGAATGAAAAAAGCGTCACTATTGTGAAGAGCATCACTTACATACGTATTCCAACTGTCATTGGCAAGATCATCGAGATGTTGGTTTGAGAAGTAACTACTAAATTCCTCCGCAATATCAGGATCTGATAATAGAATTTCACCGTGGACGGTGGTAAGCGAGTGAATAGCTGTAGAACCTGCGCAGCCGGCCAAATTGTTAACAATGATGCATCGCTTGCGAATATTTGCATTAATACCAGTAATTAGCTTTTGATAAAAGGCATTTCTACTATCTCTGAAGTCACTAGTTAACTGGTTACGAAAGTGTCTGTAGGTATCATGCAGTACAATGTCATGGGGCCTTTTTCGTTTTTTACTAAACAGTTTTGTGTCTGATTCTAGTACGATTTAGTTTTTATTATTCATCCGACAACTCTTTAAAAATCTGTGGAAAGACACTCTCACATATCGTCCCGATTCAAGGCAATACTGTAAAATAGTCATGAAATTATCAAAGAGAAGACTAGCAGTTTTTTGGCATATACATTCTGCCAAGTGCAACTAAGAATTTTACTCGTCAGGAATTCATAATCAATGTAAATTCTGTAATCTTTCTGTTCCATATCGCTGGGGTCCTTGAGAATTGGACATGGCTTTTGACAAAAATTGCATACAATAATCAGTTATACGAATGCCAGCAATCAAAACAAATACGGTAATATTTAAGGCAATAATTGTCAAAACAACGACAATAATGATAGTTGGATTAATTTGTCATTGTTTGGACCACACTATATGCTTGCTTGCAAGTGATACTAAAATCACAAATAATTCCAATATATTGGTTCCAACACGAGTCTCGAATTCCTTTTCATGAGTAACAGGAAAAATATTAACAACGCAGAATATACATACACTGTGTAGCCGGGAAAATATATTGCGATCTTTTGAGTCTCGCGCGAAAACGTTTGGGAACCAGCGGTCTAATACCTAAAATTGATTGTATTCACTGACTCGTTGTGAAGGCATAAACATAAATTATAACGATTTTTTTTGATAAAATGTGAAACACTAATGCTTTACAAAAAATAAAGTGATAATAATAATAATATTTTTCAATATTTTTATGATAAAAATTGAATATATTTAATTGATATATAAACATAATAACTAACATTTGTGAACTTCTGTTGTTTTAGTTTGAAATAATAAGAGCATTTTTCTACCACTGATACTGGAGACTGCTAATTACTAGATGTTACATCCATGATATGATTGGATGCATAACAAGTTATGGAAAATACTCTCTCTTATCTGCCCGTCTGCAGCTATTGTGCATTTAAAATCCTAGACAGGCACTTATCCAGAAGATTATTACCAATCACTACTTGACCTTCATTAAAACGAAATTAATTTAAGACCTAGAAAAACGTGACGAATTTGCGACCCCCTATCTAATTTTATGCAAATAATGATCAAAAGTCTCCGGACACCCCTGTACGTGGTGATCATTATTTGCATAAAATTGGACTAGTTCATTATCTGAAGAGGGGTGTCCAATGAATTTGTAAAATGTCAATTTGTGGAACCCCCCTTATAATCCATGTACTTTCAGAGAGCCAGAGAAAAACCGATCACTATATAGTCGATATATTTTTGAATTTTCAGCATATTCCCGTGAATTTTTTATAGAGGTTGCCCTACAGTATTCACTACAAAATTATGAATGAAAACTATTGCTATGTTTCGCGCTTGTGCAGTAAAAACTTAGTTTCTTCAAATGCTTATATCTCATCGTATATCCAATGCTTAATTTTCAGTCAAAGTATAATGTTTATCTTGGACGTTGACAAATGTTCTGTAAGTTTCGTGAAATTTGATTGAAACCCATGGATATTGTAGGCAAAAAACATGTAACAAAATTCGTTTATTTTTAAAGAAACGTTTATATCTTCATGAATATACGTTTTAAGGCTTATACATATTGAACAAAGCTAGTTAACTATTTTGGGAAAGTTACAAATAATTTCCAGTTGTTTATGATACAGGGTGATCAAATATATTTTTCCCATTTTTCAATATCTTGGTGATCTCCTAAATACACAAGTCACCGAAACTCTACTGGAAAGTATACATTCAAGCATGTTCTTCGCATCGCTAAAGTTACAGAACACTTCGGCAAGTATTTGTTTAGAAATTTGAAAAACATTCTAACATCCAAAGTGTCCGGATACTTCTGATCATATAGTGTATATTTAATATTTTAATCAGTTTCACATAAATGAACGTATGCAATATGGAATTAGAAAATCGAATGGAGTTTTCCACTCCGGATAATATTTGGGAAGTATAGTTATTGCTGAGAAAATATACTAATTTCATTGTAATAAATTTCAAATGAACTAAATAATACTCATGATAAAATACATTCAATATATATATATTCTTTAGCAATATTCATAAAGATTTAATCTTTAAACTTCCATAAATTGTAGGTAATAACAAATAACATACAGAAACGTTTTATGTACTGTATACTTCAGAATCTTATAAATTTGTCTGATTTATATTTTGTTCGCTGATGCTTTGATGATTCAATTTGTCAGATGTTATGTTCTCTGTATTGATCTAGTAATTCTGATAAATTTACGTCATAATCCAAATGCGCTGTAAGACAACCACATAAATTGAGCTATCAACAGCGTAAAATAGCATGAGTTTTTGAGGTATGGAATACTTTGCCATTGAAGTAAAATTATATAAAATATTTTTCCTTAATACTCTTTCTACTTCCTTTACATACTTAGTGTAATGGAAAGGGGGAAGTGTTGTGATGGGTTCTAAAACTTCAATGGAGAGTTTTTGTAATGGTATTTATGCACATGCATATTTTAGTTTGCATAAATGTGTCTCTCTGGAAAGGATATCTCAAGAATAATTTGAACAATTAAAATAAAATTCAAATGAAATAATTTTGCATTCTAAATACAAAAGCCGTATTTGTGTTTATTATGACCAAAAATTCGGAAGTTCCTTTTCTCTAATATATTAAATGTTTTTGAATTATTTTATTATTCAATTGTATAAAACTTTAAACGTTGTATGATAAATTATGTAATCAAAATTAAGAATCAAATTGATTAAGATCCTTCTTTGGCAGTTAGCACACCGTTTACATCCAAAATTTTTTATTATTCTTGAACAATCCACACATCCCGTGACCATTAGATATTATATATGAGGTTCACTAGTTACCTTGGAACCAGTATGAAGGACACAGGACACCCAGGTGTCGATCAGGGTTCTTGGTTTTGGCTATAAACAGCCCCTCCCTGATCACCTTCTAGTAATTTTTTCTTTCAAACCCATCTTTCAATTCTAAGACTTCAGGACTCAAGCTATTCGGACTGCCAGCAAAGGAGTCTTCCCTAGGTTGCAGCCCTAGCTGCAGTGTAAGTGTCTTCACCCTGCGCGCGCTTTAATCCTTTTAGTTAAGCGGTTTAATCCTTTTTTGTTTGTTGTCCAGACTGTTATCATTCCTAGTCTAGTCGAATAATGTTTCTTTCACTGAATTCCTTTCTTTACTGTGTGGTTACTTAGCCTACTAAAGACCGTATCCCCTTTGTCTGTCGTAGTTTTAGGCTCTCCCTAGTTTGTAGAACTTAGTATTTGCTTTAGTAATAGATTTAGTTTTAGTTACTTTGTTACTTAAGTTCCTGTCTTCTCCTTGGACTGTTCTTTTTGGTTAGTCTTCTCTTAGGTGCTGGGTCAGAGTGAGGACCCCTAACCTTGGTTACATCATCTGCCTTTGTATTACCTCTGATACTGTATTTTCTAGTCTTATATACCTAGGCTTTTAGCCCTCCCGTTTTTTTCCGGTTCTTATTAGTCCTTTCTCTCTCTTTCCTTCTTTCTTTAGGTTAAGTTAGCCTGGCCGTACAGGTTTAAGCCCGGGTTACGACAGCGCCTCTTTAAGTTGTATGCTGCCTCTGCCTAACTACCTTGTGGTAGAAAGTCGAAATCCCCTGATAAATTATCCAAAATATGTAAATTGTGCCAAGATTACTTGCCTTCCTTGGTTCCTTTAGGCAGTCACTGCATTCGAGAACTATCGATTCCTGCTCTTTATGGCTGCTCCTGTACTCTCTATGGAATTGGGCCATTTTATCGCTCAGGTTCCTTCAATTAATGGTGTTATTACACGGACAATTTTTATTGCCGAACTTCCGCAATTCCGCCCGTCAATCATACTTTAGGTTCCTCCTCTTTAACAGGTCCCTTCTCTCTAATCTCGCCGATTTCATTTCAGAAAGCATTCTTTGGTGTGTTTTTCGTATAATCTGAATCTTTTATATCCTAAAGGTGTCTGTAATTTGTTAAAAGTTCTATTATTATTTTTCCATCTCCAGACTTTAGAAATTCCTCCCGGCAATGATACTTCAGGCCCCGACTTTCTAAAACGCACGTCCTTTCTAATACCGCCGAGTTCATTCCAAGAAGCATTATTCAGTTTGTTTTTTTCGTATAATTTGGATCTTTTATATATCACAGGTGTCTGTAATTCGGTAAAAGTTCTATTATTATTTTTACATCTCCAGACTTTAGCAATTCCGCCCGGCAATAATACTGTAAGACCTTCCTTTCTAACAGGCCCTCCCTGTTTAGTGCCACCGATTTCAGAAAGTATTTAGTGTGTTTTTTCGTATAATTTGGATATTTTATATCCCACAGGTCTCTGTAATTTGGTAGAAGTTCTATTATTTTTTCCATCTCAAGATTCTAACGTAATTCAGCTGCTTCCACGTGTTTGCATTACTGTCGCCATTGCCATCTTGAGTGCAAATGAGAAGAGGAAAGGCGGAGCGTAGTGACGTCCAATTTTAACGTCCTCTGATTGGGTCGCCGATCAGAAATTGAGCAATTTTTATTGCCGAGTATGAACGAATTGCGTCAATTCGGCGGCAAGATTTCTTCGCACTGAAATGTATGGTGTTGCTGAAAAATTGCTGGAAGGAATTGCTCCGTGTAATAACACCATAAGGGAAGTTCCCCTGAGGAATTCTGAGTGCCCCTGGAGCCGTGAGGCTCTGGGACTCTATTTCCCGAGCTGTTCCCTGGAGGTGTGATTGTTTGGTATTGAGGTCACTTATTCTATTATTGACGTTGTGTCTATGTTGGGTCAGTCGTCTGGAAATATGCCACCTGTCCTTCTTTGGGCCTCAGCTGTAACGTCTGTGGACGAATCCCAGTGGTGTGGAATTAAGCCTCTCAACCGAGAGGTAGGTCAGGTCCACACTTCTGTCTCCTAGTGGTCATGAACGTGGACTTATTTCAACTTTCCAAGAATTTTGACATAAGTATTACATATACAACTGCGACAAGAACAGAGGCGCCAACACAATTCTCATAACCACAAATTTAAATTGACTTGATGTTGGTTGACATGCCATTTACTGCATTGGAAATTGCCTGCAATCGCAAGAATTTTTTTGGGGAGGATCTTATTTTTCTTACTATCCTGACCATTCTCGTGCAGTTTGGGAACATTCTTCTATCAATTTGCAATTCGATGCGTAGTATCATTAACTTCGTCATTTATCATATATCTTTGCAAAACGGATTATCAAATTTGTTGCCAGTGCAATGATATACTATTTGGTGCTGAAAACCGCGACGTAGTACCAAATTATTGTGCAGCTGTGTGCGTGTTTCCGAACACTAAAACGCCCACATTTAGCGAATCTTGTAGCTAAATTTCTATACGTTCCACACCGTAAAGCAATAACATATTTTAGGATTGTATATGTAGTTCCAGAAATGTTTTAAAGAAAGTTAACAAACTATTCTTCCCGTCGTGACATGAAAACACATTAGGCGATATGAACGTATATATATATAAACAAATTGAATATGTGATGGGGAAATAAACAATGTGTGTGGTGAGGAAAATAATTCTGCATAAGTATCGGGGGAAATGAATAGGTTACGTGATACGAAAAGATGAGTTCTCGAAATCAGTAAATTATTTTGTTTAAGGCATACTTTCTTGAACAGTCAAACTGCGCACAAGAAATAATTTAGACTTTTATTATTTTGCTCGTGGTCTCGAAAAGAAACGATGTATTTTCCGAAAATTTGAGAGTTAAGATAGTTATAATTTTTCCTAGTGTACGTGTCGTCGGTAGCGGAAAATTTAAGTTTCGTATAGACAAAAAATTGGATAATAGATTAGCTGAACTCCATGTATGACAGAACTTGACATCTGTTTTTTTCGAATTGGTTTTTCAGATTTTTATATTGAAACGCGATATTAAGCGATTTTCACACAAATCGGTTCCTTAGTGATCAAAATTAATAACCCAAAGTTTTTATCTTAACGTCATCAGAAAAGTCAAAAAACATTCTTTCTAACGGATTTCGAACCGAATCCGATATTGATTAATATTTATTTATTTTTAAATTGATATTTATTTATTTATTTTTAAATTGATATTTATTTATTTATTTTTAAATGCTTCGAAAGATGCATGTCTTATGTAATATAATACTTAATTAGCTGTATCCGCAAATGGAAGATTAGCACAATTCCAAAGTTTGACAAAAATGAGGGTGTGTATCTTCGGATTCTATTACTCTCTTATTTACTCTGCTTTCTGATTCTCTGTCAGTTTTCAAACGAAAGCGCAAAAAATGAGATTTTCAATTTCGCTCGCGAATTTCTACATTCTCTCGAGGATGGTTAATGTCATGGAGCGTTTTGCCAACTCACTAAAGCAAAGGCGCACCAGACAAAGCAAAGGAAGGTGAAACCGTATAGTGGATTTTTAACATAGCAATCAAAACATTTAAATTTACCCAAGCAAAATTCTCTCTCAGTCTAACAGAATTGTTTGTTAGATGACATGCAGTGAATAGCAGAGGAATTAAAGGCATTTCAAATAAATCAGATGCAAAGTAAAAATCAAAATATTATTTATTTAAAACTCACATTTAAATATCTTAACTTTAAGATCAATTTATCAATTCCAGAGCTTGTAAAAATTAAATCACTTCTAATATTTGCTCTGTTCAAAATCAGAAATATCATATTAATATATGAGTTTACAGTTATTATAACATTATATTCTATCAACATTTTAGCACACAATCAAATTTCACACGTTAAATATTACTTTACCACATCTGTGCCCGCAGAATTCTCGAACAAGGATCTTTAATTAGAAATCGAAACGAGTGCCGAAAACGAGTCACATTGCACAACATCACGGGAAAAACTTAGTTCAAATGCACGAACTTTATCCGTCAATTAATTTCCAAAGTACAGGACTTTCATTCTCCGCTCCAGAGGAGAAGAACCGTTAAGACTAGGCATGGTAGCTAACTACTTGGTTCATAAGCACTTCCTGAAATATAAAAAAAGAAATATTAATTTTAGGTTTATGAATTTAATTCCTTCGATCTTCTTCTTTCAAATTTCTTCCATTGCCGAAAAAGTAAGATAAATGTTCACTGAACAAAAGTGTCTGTCGCTCAGACTTAGCCATTAGGCCTAAGCCTTTGTCTTAAGTTTTTAAGACAGACTTTCACGGGGCGACCACACAGGTCCAAATCCAGGCGAAATCTACCCGAGCCTCTCTCGACTCCAACAAGCGCTCCTCCAAACTTCTCCTCCAACGCCGTTTCCCAATGGCCGAAACAGCCCACGTGACAGGCGCACTTTCAAACATTACATAATCCACCGCAGACGCTCAGGCGGAGAACTTCAACCGACGGCGACCAAAAGCAACTTTCCCATGCATTTTCAATGCAGACAAGTCCTAGCAAAAGACCGAACAGGCACAGAGCGAAAAGAAGGGTTTTTCTTTTAGAAAAACAGAAACGCTCATGGCGCTCAAAAAGCGACATGACAGTTAACATTACAAACTTTGCGTTCCTATGTAGATCAGTAGACTTTTGTGCAAAAATGTTGCGCGCAATTACACGTGCGTGGAAAATAAAGGATTTGAACTGAAGGTGGGAATAAGTTTGGTTCAAAAGGGGCGATTTGGGAATTAAGTGGTATTATATATGGTTATATCTGCATTATTTAAGTAGCGGACGTTTATTTAGAACCCCGGAAACGCCGAGTAATTCATTCAATTTACATAATTAAAGCCATTGATTCTTTCAGCTTGGCGTCAAAATTAACGATAATTAAGTAAACTTGGTGACAAGTTTAGCGATAATTATTTTAATCATAAACTCTGAAATATTAAAAATAAACCCACCAAATAATTTACCCTTTACTATTTTTGCTTTATACTGTTGAACTAAACCGTTTTAATCCTCCTTCCAAAAAAACAAAATTTGCAAACTTTATAGTCATTAGTGTTTTCTGATCAAATGTGCATTTGCAAATGCCGATATGAAAGCATGATAATACCATTACAGAAATATAAAAAACAGAGTACAATTTTTTATTAAAGATATACGTCAACAACACACTTTTTCTTACACTAATTAAGAAAATTATTAAAGAATCTTGCTAGTCAGAGATTTTGAAACTCTTTTAGATGCCAAATCAATAGGATAAAGTTTATTAGCATAACTGAATTTACCCAAGAGAGCGAGAGAAACAACTTCATTATCTGTAATCCTTTTCAACATATCAGGTGTGAAATTATTTGCAATTAGCGACATAAGAGCTTATTAGTAAGTAATAAAGGATTATACGTTTTTTCTCGTTAATGAACGCATCAGCATAAATATAAAGAACACAATTAGGAATTTGAAATTGATTGAAAAAATAAAAATGCAGTATTAGAACAGAAGACAGTATGTTATTTATATTTAATCGGATATGAAATAAACAGCACCTATTCAATGCTTTCAGAAGTTCTAACAAATATATAGTCACCAAGTTTGGTATGGAATCAAGATAATAAAGAAAATTATTCCGAAAAAGATAATTATACAATAATCTACCAATAGTTGAAAAATTACTCATTACAACCTAAATGAATAAATTAGAAGGTAAGGATATGTTTAAATTCGCAGAATACAAAACAAAAATTCAAATTTTGGCTTCAAATATGCGAAATATTTGAAGCCAAATTTGGACATGTTTTTACTCTGGCATACGCTCCATTTTGACGAGAACTCGTACGGAGTACAGTTTGACAAGTATTTCTAAGATATTCGGCAAAAAAGCTGATGTGGGCACTACATGACTTTTTCTACTGACTCAAATATGTTTTCTCTTAATGATATATAAAAAAATAGAATGTAATTACACAAAAAAACACTCTAAATTATTTAGAAATACACTGAATTCGCATTTCTGATTCAATTTCCGTTTTCATTTCGTTTTTGGATTTATTTTCAAAGGCGGAATAGCAAACATACGGAAAAACTAAAATATCTCAAAAACGGCAATTGCTAGAGTACTGCGGTTGACTTTGTTACTTTCTTCGTCTAAAATTAAGTATAAAACAACCAATTAATTCATACATTTGATCATAGTAATCTTTTATTACAGAGTTTAACTATTTTTACAGGCCATTTGGCAAAAAAGAAGACAGGTTCTATTATCCTGAATCGTACAAAAATGTAATCGGCATCAGGGTTATCCACAAGTAACTTATAAAAATTAAAGAAATTTGGTCAACTAATTTTGAGTTAGGTTGGATGAATACATTGTACAGACACACACACAAACACACACTCACGCACACACACACAGAAACACATGGGCCAACGGCCGTGCCGTGCTGAAAACACCGGTTCCCGTTAGATCACCGAAGTTAAGCAGCATCGGGCGCGGTTAGTACTAGGGTGGATGACCTCCTTGGAACACCGCGTGCTGTTGGACCTTTTCGGGCGCGGTAGCCCGGTGGTTTGCGAGCTGGATTTGCACGCTGCCACAACTGCCGCCGTGTTCATGCGGAGTACGATCATGTTAAACATGTGGGTCCGTAAGACCTTCCGAGAGGTTGGTGGTAGGGGAAGGAAGGTACGGTCCTTGTGGATGCCTCCCCCACTGGGTTCCGGTCAAAATTGGGTAGCACTTCCCGGCCATCCAAACGGTTACCTTACACCTTTTTGGTAAGTCGGACGGTCTGGGTCTCAACAACAACAGCAACACACAAACACACACACAAACACAGACGTCACGCTAAAAATAGTTCTTAAAGTCCCAGAACTTGTTTATCCTTCCGAAACTCGAGTTGCAATTTTCTACATGATTCCAATGCTTTCTCTACACATTACCATGCATTGTAGAGAAAGTAAAAACGGGTATACTAAAAAAATAGTGCTCATTTTCACAGCTCTGTACCAATTATTCTTAAATATGTAACGTAAATATTCATTTAATGCATATTTTAATGGGGGAAGATAAATTATCCAATTTTTAGACTTCTAGCAGGAGGGAGCACCTATATTTGAGACTTTTCTAGACGTCTTAACCACACTTTCCTCATCACCACTACTTCCATTGACCCCATGGATGACTTAGCCTTTCGATTTTGCCATAACAGATGGGATAGAAAAGGATTTTTGTATTTTTTCGATTTGCCACAGATCGTTTTCAAGTGAGGGATTGAATTTACATCGATTAATATTATATCTGGATAAATACGATGATCTTATGTTTGGCTTATTGAATGAGAGCTGGAACGATTTTTTTTTTTAATTATGAAATAGTTCTTTATGTGGAAACTCAATTTTGAGCGGTTTTGACACAAATCTGTTCCATAGAGTTTGAAATTATGATCACATAGTTTTCATTTTTACACTATCGGAAATATTAAAAAAAATACTTTTCAGACGAGCTTTAAACCAAATTTGTATAATGATCTATTTATATTTAAAAAACATGTTAAATACATAAAAATGTGTATTTCATGCGATATTTTTATATTGTTTTCCCGAAAAATTTATGATTCGAACGATTCTAATTTTTGTCATGGATTTAGAGTGATATCTTCACATTCCAATAAAAATTGTAATTATTTCTGAATTATTATTAATTTTAAGTGCGTCTATATAAGTTGTGATTTTAGCACGAATCACGATTTGGCTTCTTGACTCCACAACTGGAGACGTATCTGTTGTTACGGATTTCATGGAAAAAGGGTATTACATTCTCAAAATTTGTGACGTCACAAAATAGTTTTATTGCGTTATGCTCTAAATAGGAGTATTTTTTAAAACGTTAATTAGTTTTCAACAATTTACTGGGGTGTCTCTTTAAAATTAAGAGTTTGACCTCCTAAATCCCAAACAAAGTCAAGTATTCTTTTTAGTTTACACATAAAAGAAACATGTATTAAAAATATTATGTGAAAAAATATACTCCTTTAACATTACGTAGCGTGCCGACGCGGTGGTCGAACGGTCTAGGCAAGCGTTTCCTAGTGATTGTTCCGCTGCCGGGTTGTGGGACCCACCTGTGGGCATGGATGTTGTGGTGTTGGACGCGGTGTGTTCCGACCCCCACTGGTGCGCTGGGGCAACACCATGTGACGGCTAACAGGTTCACGGTTCTGGCCTTTGTATGAGATATTGCCTTTTCACGTTATATATTCGGGATCTGTTTTGTTTGTATAATGTTGTCTTGTGCTCTGCCATTAGAAAAAAAAACATTGCGTAGTGTTCTTAAAAATATTAAACGGTATAAAAATATCTCATTTTCTTTTTATATTTTCAACATCAATTAAAACGGTTTAAATGTTCCTCTTTTTAATTGCATAAAAATGTATATTATTAGATAATCTCTCTTAACTAACACCTACAAATTACGAGACAAAGAAAACTTATTAAAGAAAAAATATCACTGAATTTAAAGATTCACCAAGGGGTTAAAAAAGAATTACGAAAGCAGAGTAGAATTATTTTCCAAATTAGAAGACATTTTTTCCCTTCTTAATGATTATTGTGTCAAATGACTATGCGATTATCAATAAACATTTTATTGAAATTATAATTATAAAAATACTTTTTCCTACTTAAAACTAATTTATATATTAAATTTACTAATTCTGTATTTTAATTTACTAGTAAGAAAAATATATTAAGAATTTTAGTAGTGGACGTTGAAAACATATTTCCCGTAATATTGTCCATTAATGGATAACGATGTCACACACAATGCAAAACTTTACCATTTTTTGACGCCTCAAGTTCATATTAGCCAGAGGGCTTCTAAATTTGTTGCAATTTAGCTATTTAAATCCAAATAGATTAGAGTTATAGCAATAAAAATATTCACTTTTGAATGTCTGAATATTTGAACAAATTTGAAACTCTAAAGTGAGTTGATCATATATTAGGAAAAAGCGCAAATATTAAAATTTATTTTAACATATTGAGATGACTAAAAATGAATGAAAACTTTTTATAATCATATTTAATGAGTTATTGACATATTTTAAAGTAAGCTGAACTATTTTTAAAGCTGAAATGAGTAACAATATAGAAATGCAGTTGAAAAGATAAATATTTAAATGTAAATAAATTATTCAATACTTTAGGAAATCCAAGAAGTCGAAATTCAAATTCAAATTTATTACTATAACAAACAAGACTGTACAGGTGAGCTCAACGACAGACAGAAAAGCACAACACAAACACAGAACACAAAATATTGCTACAGTGCGAACTATGGACTAGTAAGCTTATACAGGTCGCTAAGATAAACTAAAATAAGGAGACATTGGTAACAGGTGCAGTACAATAATTAACAAAATATACACTTAAAATGATTACTAAGAATATTGAAAAAATTCGTATACGAAAAATTCGTATATGAATATAGATAAACTTTCTATTTATACTGAAAACAGTTAGACTTCAGTTCATTGGATAGACCATTCAATTTTTTAAGGGATTAACAAGATATTCTTATACAAAATTTTATTATTAGCTTTATAGGAATATGTAGTTGTAGTTGTAAGAACGATTGGAACTGATGATTAGATGAATTTCTAAGTAGTCGGGGCTCTTAAATAAAAATAGATTACATTTGAAAATATAAACATCATGAAAATATAAACACATGTCAAAGCGAAATCAAGATTGGTATCACGTCTCCTTCTCTACACCCTGTGTTTAAATATTCCCGTCTTGAAATTCTTGCTTTAAAACCTAAAATGTTTCCTCAGTTAAAAAAGCCTTTACCTTTTCCGTTCGTAAACTGTACCTTCTTTGATATTTCCTTTATTCAGAGTAAAGCTCTTGAGAGAGGCCCAAAATTTGCATGTCCTTATGTTAATCCCAGATTTATTAATTTAATTCCTCCTGTGGAAGTAGCTCTTCTTAATGTGGCTCAAGGCCATAAAGATCGTGGTCGTTTTGTTTTATATCGGTCTATTTCTTCCCTTCAAAAGATAATAAACTTAAAAGTAAAAATAGGCATTCTAGTTCTGATATTGCTTTGAACATTGAAATAGCGGAAATTAAGAAACTCAAATCCAACACCGGCCTTGTTATTTTATCTGCTGACAAGACCAAGCAACTTGTTCTTTGCGGTAAAACTGATTATGTTAATTCAATGCAGAAGTGTATTGACGAGATGGACTGCAACCAGGTCTAAAAATTCCCGATTACGTTGATTAATACTAGGATCGCAAAACTTAAAAAAAGAACAGATCTTCCTCCCAATATTAAATCTGCCGTTTATCGTACTTCACATCAACTCCCTAAAATTTTTTGTCAAATAAAACTTCACAAATTAAATCATTCCATGCGTCCTATTGTTTCTAAATGTACAGGACCTACTTATTTTTTAGAGAAATCCTTTGCTCATTTCTTAAAACAGTATTTTATTAATCATAGTTTTTCCATCAGCTCTACTGAAAATTTCATCAATTTACTTTTCGATACTAAATTTAATCCTAATAGTACTCTCCATAGTTTTGATGTCGTTTCCCTTTTCCCTAGTATCCCCGTTAACATTGCTATTGATATTATTACCAAAAAACTTCGTAGTTACCAATTTAAAACTCCCACTATCGACGCAATCACTTCTGCTTTAAATATTATTGCGGAGACAAATTACTTTGCTTTCCGTGACGCTGTTTTCTTGCAAACTTCTGGCGCCCCTATGGGTAGCGCTTTATCTGGTATTTTGGCCGAGGCCGTTTTGCAGGAGCTCGAGGATGAGATTTTGCCTTCTTTAACAATTAAACCTATTCTTTGGTGCCGTTACGTGGATGATGTTTTTATTATCTGGAATCATGATTTAAATGATCTCCTTCACCTTTTGGATAAAGTTAATGATTTTTACCCTTCGATTAATTTTACTGTTGAGCATTAATCTAACTATTCCTTGCCTTTCCTTGATGTTCTGGTCACCCGTTCTGATTTTGGTTTTCATACTTCCGTTTTCCGTAAATTCACTTTCACTAACTCCTGTATCTCTTCTAATTCTTTCCATCCTTTGTCCTCTAAGAAAGCTTTTTTTAACGCGTATTTTAATCGCGCTTTTAATGTTTGCTCTTCTATCCCCGCTTTGACTGATGAAATTAATTTTATTTTTAAACTTGGCCATGAGGCTGCTTATTCTTTTAAATTTATATATAAAATCTATGCCCACGTTCGCCTTAAATTTATTCAATATGATGCTAAACTTGTTGCTATTAAAGATCGTTTAGTCCATAAATCTAGTATTCCTTACCATCCTAAGATTTTCCGTTATTTTATTAATTTCTCTCATGAATTTGGTTTCAAACCCGCTCACTCTAATATTACCACTTTATTTATTCGGATTCGGTCCGATAAATTTGGGAATTTTGATGACTCTAAAAGCTTTGCTGGGGTGTATGTCGCCCCCCCCCCTGTTATCCTCTGTTGGTGACTATAAATTTTACATTGGTAGTACAAAACGTACTGTTGGCTTCCGTTTAGCAGAACATGTTCGCGATGTCAAATCTGGTAAACTTTCTACGTCTCTTGCTCAATATGTAGTTAATTA
This sequence comes from Amaurobius ferox, assembly GCA_951213105.1. NCBI lineage: Eukaryota > Metazoa > Arthropoda > Arachnida > Araneae > Amaurobiidae > Amaurobius > Amaurobius ferox. Next base: position 9,593,153 of record OX578144.1, read on the forward strand.
TACATTTCTTCCCGTTTTTGAAAAAACTTTCCTTTTGGTTCGTTGTAACAATCCACGTAGTATTCTTCTTTATGAATCCCTGTTTATTTATATTTACCGTGAATCAATTTGTAATTTTGATCCTGTTCAAATTTTAAGTTATGCTTGGCGACTCATTTTCGACTCTATGCAATTCAAACCTCTTAAAAGTTATTTGTGACGTCATTCTCAGGAATATCATGCTTGACGTTTTCTAAAATTTGTATTAGGTCTTTTCTTGTACTAATTTAAAATTCGTAAGCGTTTAAACTTATTTTGTAATTTCCGTGTATATTTCTTGTATTATTTTAATAAGTTCATTTATCATTTTATATTTTATGCAAATTTGCTTTAAACTGGTCTCTCTATATATAAACATTCCATGTTTTTACTATTCATGTAGCCACTGATGAAGGGCGTATATACGTCCGAAAGCGCTCTGGCAGTTTTTAATATATATTTTGTACGTCTTTTAGGATGTGTTAAATAAAAGACCTTTCGTTTTCTAAAACGTTTTGTCCTTAATTTTACCTATGTCAAAGCGTTTCTTTAATTCAGTAAGAGCGTCATTATTACTAAAATTTCCCAATATGCTGATAAATTGCGTAAAGTAGTCCCAAGCGCTTTGTTTTACAAAATTTTATAAAAAAGAACCATTTGTTAAAGTTATATTTCAACTTTTGTTTCATTTATTTCTATTAACTTTCAAGGAGAATATTCTGCATTTTAATATTGTTATCAACAATAATGTGTATTTAATCTAATAGGCACCAGGATACTGTATGATTTGCAAAACAGACAGATTTCATAAAAATCGGACGCGCATTTAAACAAGTGTAAGTACAGGCATTGCAGGGGTGGGAGAAAGCCCAGTGCTTAGAGTACGGGGATTGCACTTGGAGGACCAGAGACTCCCGGGTCTGTCTAAACGTTCCCCGTGTTCATTCGGAGTACAGGGACTTTAAATATGTGGCTCTGAAAGTCCTTTCAAGATGTTGTGGGGAAGAGAAAAGTGGGTAAGGTCCTAGGGGATATCGCCCCTATGGGTTCCAATCTAATTTTGGTGGCCTTATCCCAGCCGTCCAAACATATATCTTACATCTTGGGATAGGTCGGGCAGTGTTAGTTAGAAATAGAAAAATAAAAGTACAGGGATTGCACTGAAACACATAGATATCACAGTAATATTAGTTAATTCGATTTCTATGATCTGTAAAAACGCGCAATTCTGTCGAAAACTGAATTACATATTTTACACCATTACCTTATTTTACAAATACAATGTTCTGTATTTAATACACTAAGTAAAAAATTAACCTTGTAAAAGTATTATACAGAAAGGCTTCAATTTCATATGAAGGTGCCATTTTTAAGTTTGTCTGTTTTGTATCGGAATGTGTTTTTTTTAACTTTGGTTAATTTGTTTGGTCGTAAAACGGGTTTAAAAGATCATTAAGATTAAAGTTTTTACAAAAGTATCTTAAAGAATAAAATATTCACTCTTTCTATTTCCTAAAAAATATAAGTTCAGTTTTCGTTGAAGAACACACACCTTAGTGGACTGAATAAACACCACGTTCCTATTCATTGTCTATCAAAATGTCTTGGACGTGGTTATGAAAAGAACACTTACCTGATTTACATAGTCAAATATGTTATTCGACTATATAAAGCAGGTAAGATTTGAGCACCTTGTGCTATTTTAGTACCGTGTTCAAATATTGCGAAAATACATAACATCCATGGATTTTCATCTACTTTATATTTCTGCAAGTCTTTTAAAGACGAAACATGTGCATATTTGATGAAGGCATTTGTATTTTTGAAACATTTTCTTTACTTTTCTGATCATCAGACATTTACAGTGCATTTTTTAGCATTCCCTAGATTCGTGAAAGTTTCTGGAAACATTTTATTTGAATTGCGTGGGATTTTTCTCGGCACTTTGATTGTCTTTAACGTTTTCCAACATAGTTGAGATGTGTTTTAAATTCATTCTTCTTGTATGGCTGTCCGCTCGCAAGATAGTTGCCGATTTGAGGGTAGATAGACCGCTTAGTCGACTTACTTACGCAATCTGGGTACACCTGAACAGCGGACCTGGGGTGTGGGTGTGTGTGTGGGGGTGTAAATAAGGGCCTACAAATTTTTGACCGGTTGCGCAGACGCTTCGGTCGCTTAACTGCGCAATAAATAAGTACCTGCATCCAAGCAACATACGCGGGCGTGCGCGGCGATACCGAAGGGAACAATATAAATCGGGATTCAAAAAAGGGAACAATATAAATCGAGATTCAAAAAAGGGAACAATATAAATCGGGATTCAAAAAAGGGAACAATATAAATCGGGATTCAAAAAAGGGAACAATATAAATCGGGATTCAACAAAGGGAACAATATAAATCGGGATTCAAAAAAGGGAACAATATAAATCGGGATTCAAAAAAGGGAACAAAAAATTCGGGATTCAAAAAAGGGAACAATATAAATCGGGATTCAAAAAAAGGGAACAATATAAATCGAGATTCAAAAAAGGGAACAATATAAATCGGGATTCAAAAAAGGGAACAATATAAATCGGGATTCAAAAAAGGGAACAATATAAATTGGGATTCAAAAAAGGGAACAATATAAATCGGGATTCAAAAAAGGGAACAACATAAATCGGGATTCAAAAAAGGGAACAATATCAATCGGGATTCAAAAAAAGGGAACAATATAAATCGGGATTCAAAAAAGGGAACAATATAAATCGGGATTCAAAAAAGGGAACAATATAAATCGGGATTCAAAAAATGGAACAATATAAATCGGGATTCAAAAAAGGGAACAATATAAATGTGGATCCAAAAAAAGGGAACAATATAAATCGGGATTCAAAAAAGGTAACAATATAAATCGGGATTCAAAAAAGAGAACAATATAAATCGGGATTAAAAAAGGGAATAATATAAATCGGGATACAAAAAATTGACCAATATAAATCGGGATTCAAAAAAGGGAACAATATAAATCGGGATTCAAAAAAGGGAACAATATAAATCGGGATTCAAAAAAGGGAACAATATAAATTGGGATTCAAAAAAGGGAACAATATAAATCGGGATTCAAAAAAGGGAACAACATAAATCGGGATTCAAAAAAGGGAACAATATCAATCGGGATTCAAAAAAAGGGAACAATATAAATCGGGATTCAAAAAAGGGAACAATATAAATCGGGATTCAAAAAAGGGAACAATATAAATCGGGATTCAAAAAATGGAACAATATAAACCGGGATTCAAAAAAGGGAACAATATAAATGTGGATCCAAAAAAAGGGAACAATATAAATCGGGATTCAAAAAAGGTAACAATATAAATCGGGATTCAAAAAAGAGAACAATATAAATCGGGATTAAAAAAGGGAATAATATAAATCGGGATACAAAAAATTGACCAATATAAATCGGGATTCAAAAAAGGGAACAATATAAATCGGCTTTCAAATTTTGTAAAATTTGGTCAATTTATTACTTCTATAAATACATAGTATAATGTATAAGGAGAGCATTGTGATGGAGGGAGAGCAAGTTTCAAGCATCCCTGATCATGCTTCGAACATTTTTGAAGTGATGTATGTATGTATGTATGTATGTGTGTGTGAAAGTATATACATTTATATATGTCAGTGAGACTGTGGAAACGATGTTCCAAGAGCGAATAGAGCGACTCCAATGAAATTAGTACAAAAATTACAATCCGTGAATACTGGAAACATACTGTACACAATCGAATGTTCAGAACCCCCTTAAATATTCGAGTAAAATTTTGAAAACATCATCAAAAAATCAAACCTTTAAGAAACTTACGCAAATAGATATTAGATATGTAATTTTTTGTTAGAAAACGATTGATATAGACTTTAAAATACTGACATGAACCGTTCTCGAGATATTGCACATTTTTGAAATAAATTATCAAAAAATCCCATAAATTAAAAAAAAATATTAACTGTTGAGGAACATGTTCATTTTTCATATGTAATATAATGCGATAATTTGGTGACATCATTCTCGTAGATCTAGCTCGTTCCATTCATGAGAAAAGATACTTTGAATAATACTTTTGTATTTGAACGTCAATAGTCAGTTATCTGCTATCAGAATAACTTATTTCTCTGTCCATAACGCTTGGCAAGATTTTGGCTACAAATTTGGCCAAATGTTGCCAACTTGGCAGCTTTTTTAAAGACTGTGCTTTTATTTTTAATGCAACATGATCATTAAAAAAAACGCATATCTGTATCTTTAAAATTGAGCGATTTAAATTTAATTGAAAATTGAACATTGTAAATGGGAACCATATATCAAATTAGAAATGTAAATTTGTGACATATCATGAAATGCTTTACATGAAATGCTTTTGTGACATATCGTGTAATGCTTTATTTAGATGCATTTGTGATAAAAAAAGTTTTGGTACATATTAACGTATTTTTGATCAAAACAATTTCCATCGTCAATTTGTTTATGATCCCTATTTTCACTGATGAAACAGCCTTTCACATGGTACGGAAAAGTGACATAAGTCAGACTGTTTCCTTTATCTTAATTCAGTTGATTTTAAAGATACAGATTTGCGAGGTTTTTTAATGATCTTGTTGCATTAAAAATAAAAAAAATTCTGATTGACCAAATTTATCTAATGGGGTCATATAAAAATTTAAAATGTGTAACTTTTTGAAAATTAATGGGATGACGATTTCATTAACGTAGTCTTATTTCCCACCTTACTTTCAACATTTTTGCAATTTACATTGCCCACTTATTTCCTACAGGTAAAGAATTAAAGCGCATTTCATTTTTTTTTGGGACACCCTGTATAAGCCGTAAAAAATCTAAAACCCATGCTATTCACCGTCTTTTGCTTAAACATGTGGCTGAGTGCAGAATACGCTGTACAATTCTCTGTGAAATTATTCCTGCTAGAAATTTAAATATATTGTGACAATTGATGAAACATCGACCTATTTAAATTACTGTACAAAATCGATTCACTATAGTAAAAGCAGGAAAATACCCCAAAACGTGGTTTCCAAAATCAAATAATAACTTTCAGTATAAGGGCCATGATTATATTTGGCTTTGTACAATGGTAAATTAGATTTAAGGACAGTGAAAAAATAAAAGTGGAAGATAATGTTTTAATTCCTTCACTTAAACAAGAAATAACATCCCTTTATCCACAGAATCTTAATAGAGTAGAACTTCATCAGGATAAAGCTACCAGTCACACATTAATATCTACCGCTAAATTTCTTGAAAAAAATATAGGAAATGCTGGTAATAAAGCTATACTTTTGTTCATATACCTTCAAACTCCCCTGATGTGTCATCAATCAATTATTGTGCTTTTGGATTGTTAAAAAGAGAACCTTATAAATGCACACCCAAAACATTGGATGGACTATGGAACCTCATAACTTCCACTAACGTTTTCTTATTTTGGAAATCAAGATGTAGAATGATAGTCCTGAGAAAAAGACATCTCACAGAACATTTAAGAAATAAATATTGTTAATTCAAACATTAATAATATTATACACGTAAAAGCTAACAGACATATGTCAGCAAGGCGACTAGAATTGTTTTGATTGCGTTATAAGCCCCCTTTTTAAGCCAGATGAACAGATAAAATAGTATGCAACCTTAACCACAGTCAAGAACAAATACAAACGATAAGCATTTCAAATGGAGCTAGAACATACACGGCTAAAATATTCGCAAGCGGGTGGTATAAGTCATTGAGACAAACAACATTAAACCTATCACCAAGAGTCGATAAAGGATTCCTACCACGCCCACGAAGATGAGGAAAACTAGTTTTGAAAATATAATCTAGGGGATTTAAACTAAAATCGAAAGAAATCGTTGAAGAATTGACAAAAGTAAAATGAAAGAACTTACATGGTGGAAATACAGTCAAGCCCTTGTAAAGAAAGAAAAATGTAAAAATAAATTAGAGGGGAGTGAGGCAGAAATTAAAAAGAAAATAACAAATGGAAGTAACCCATTCCCGAAAGTGAATGTCCTCAATCACACTACTATAAAATCACATCACCAGTTATTGGGACTAGGTCCAAGACAATAATATAACGCAGAAAGAAGGGAAAAAAGTGTTTTAAAAGTTATATTAGTTAAATTTATCAACTAAAAAAATATCCATCTGTTAGTCTATTCAATATCGGTATAAAATATTAGAATTAAGAAGGATAAACCAAATTAAAAATGAAATTAGAAAAATAGCCGGTTTTGTATGCTTCATGAACAAAATTTTATAGCTAAAGATGTTAATAAAGAATACTTCACTAGTTATGAAAATTTAAATAACTGCAGAATTATCCTTAGCAGATTATTAAAGTTCGAATAAATAAAGAATCATGGATAAAAACAAGTATAGCGGTAGTGCGGAGAAACAGGTCGTATCGAAAACTACAATAGTGACTTCCTCAACTACATTCATTTAACCAACGGACAAACTACTTAAAAAGTTCCAGTGCATGATAGTGAAACACAGAATATAAACAACAATTAAGGAAGTAACCAATTTTGGAAGCTATATGAACTCCAATAACAATTGAACAAATAACCTTAAATCGCTATTGAATAAGATTAGAATTAAAAAGGAATTGATTAAATGCATGACCAAAATCAGCATGTCCCAGATGTGTTCTATTACTGATAGTTTCTGGGTACCTGGACGGCTCTGGGAGAGTTTTAAATCCTCGAAGACATTGTTGAGAAAGTTGTTCAGTTTGGGATCGAAGGTTGTACTGTTAGTAAATGCCACATGGTCGGCTTGATAGCATAGGCAGAATATCTGGCTGCAAAATATCGTCGACGTATATGGGAACCGCCCTATTGGCTTGCGGCACAACTAGATGGATTCGGCTATCCCACGAGATGGCTCCCCAAACAGTCTCAGCACGTGTGATGGCCGTGTGCTACTCGACAACAAACACGGGGTCAGAGCACTGGCCAGTCTATTTCAACACATATATATGGCGGTCATCAATACTGAAAACGAAGCGCGATTGGATGCTATAAACAACCTGTCTCCAATCGGACACTGTTCAGAATGACCGAGCGCTGTGCAATCCAGACGTCTTTGCATATGGAGAGGGTCAGTGGTAGACACTTTAATGAACATTGACACCTAATCCCAATTTCTGCCAGTGATCTGTATCCCTTAATAGGGGATGCGCAGAGAATGGCAATATCTATGAATGGCTGATAACGTAGGCATTGGTGCGAATGTGGCTTTTCTCCTGACTGCACGATTCTCTGGAGAAATTGTCTGCCTGGGGTGTCCTGAGGCTTTGCGACTGTTACAAGTGCATTTTGCGATCAACTGTTGGCAACACCGAGCAACTATCGCTCTGACAATTATGACTGTTACGTCTGTTGGACCAAGCAGCTTCCCTGACGTCTGTGATGAGACCTTAATGTCATTCTGACATTTGTTCGTAGCGCAGTCGAGTTTAAAAATACGACTGCATTTATATTCTATGAAGTATTTTTCTACCTCAATTATTCCAAATTAATGTGGCAGATTAAAAGTTACATTATTTATGTATGTATGTCTGCATATATATATATATATATATATATATATATATATATATATATATATATATATATATATATATATATATATATATATATATATATGCATATAAAAATATCTATTAACCTCATCGAAATCAAGCAACTGAAAATATACCTATAGGCGCTATGCTGCTCAAACAAGTACATTTATATAATACAAAAGCGAATGAAAAAGGAACAACAATGTATCAAAATTTCGCCGGGGGGGGGGGGATTGTGACCCACACTACCCGGTTAAGCCAGCTTAATGTCATGGCGACACTTCCGGAAGCGGATACAATGTCGCAAACCAAGTACATTATACTAAAACTTTCAGCAGCAAATCTTTTCTGCAGTCATAAAAAAATCATTAAAGATTTCTGCAGTCATTCAAGCTTTTTTATTTGATCTATACTCTACTGATTTTGATTCAACATTTTTGAAACATCTTGGATTAGCAGATTTGCCTATCATGGTCAAAGGCAGCTTTTCACTGCCATCCCATGTTAGTCCCAGCCAATAAAGTGACTCCTTCTTTACTCTTCTTTCCCCCACTGCAAAGCTCTCCCTTAAACGCTAATGTCTTGTCTGGCGCACATTTGGAAAACAACCCAGTTTCGTCGACGTTGAACATGTCTTTAGCCAGTGTTCTCTCAATCATTTGTAAAACATCGTCTTTCCAAACAAATGGTGCTTCTTGATTCACACTTCCACTTTCACCACACGTACGCCTAAAGGAGATTCCATTTCTCTCCTTACATCCATCCAACCAACCAGTGCTAGCCTTGAAATCACTTTTTCCGAAACCGGCAGAAAATTCTTTCGCTTTTTCTCGAAAAAGGGGGCCACTCAGAGGAATGTTTTTGTCTCGTGCTTGTTTAAACCACTTCAACACGCACTTGTCGACTTCAGGATTGTCCGGTTCTCTAGCTCTTTTGCTATCTCTTCCAGTTCCACGCGTAGCAGCAGCGTTATTCAGAATTGGATCTTTATTTTCCGAAAAAGTAGACAAAGTGTTTGGCGCTACCCCGTACTCGTGGCGATTTGGCATTTCTTCTTCACACCCTTTTCCACATTGCGAATGATGGTGACCTTTTCAGCAAACATTAAATTCTTGTATGGAACGCGTGGTTTACTCAAAGACATCGTGAATGCTCACTAGCGAAACTCTCACAACACTACAGACACACTAACAGTAGGAAGCTCAAATGGCGCCTGACGCCGGTTGAACCAACACCCTCTATAGGTTTAACTCTCGAACCGGTCGAACAGGGAAGAGGGGTTTCGGTTGTCACGTGTCGAGCAGGTGGGGGTATTCCGGCAATGATTTATTAACGATGAAAGGCCGAAAAGTTGTTATGGTTTGAAAGTTTTTATAAAAACTTCGAATTAAGAAAGTTGAACTTCGAATTATCCACGATTTTATAACATTGATTTAATACAAAGTTCTAGGGACCAAGAGAAATCTTCGAATTAACGAAGATTTCGAATTAGAGACGTCCGTTTTATCCAAGTTGCACTATATATATATGTATATATATATATATATATATATATATATATATATATATATATATATATATATATATATATATATATATATATATATATATATACATATATCTGGTGTACCACAAGGTGGCTGTAGTAGTAGTATACTCGCTAACTTATATCTTTATTATTATGAATGTCATTTTAACTCTAATTCATATATTCTATATAGATATGTTGACGACTTAATTAGTATTATCATTGATGATTCCTATCCTATTAATATTGATTTTTACCCATCTAACCTAGAATTAATTCCTAATGAGCCTAGCATTAGTCAAACTGTAAATTTTTTAGACCTAAATTTAGATATCCTCAATAATCATGTAATCACCAATCTATATGATGAAAAAGATTCTTACAACTTCACTATCATAAAGCTGCTATCATATCAATCTTGTAATTCTATTCAATTGTTTAGAAACATCATTTTAAACCAGCTACTTCGAATACATCGACTTTCTGATCCTCGGTTTCACTTTCTCCACATCAATAATCTTAAACTCATTTGTCAAAATTACCAATATCCGGAAATATTTGTAAATAATACTATTAATAATTTCAAATATACCACGTAATAATTTTACACATATATTATTTATCTTTGATTGGATAACTCAATTTTGAGAATTCACCCATTCTTATCACCTAACTTACCACTTGGCCTGAGTCTAATACTGTTTACTATTTTCGAATGACTATTTTCCACTTGTCCTGAGTCCTATACTGATTACTATTTTTGAAAGTCTCTATACATAATATGTATCGTTCAAATGTATTCATTCCAGTGCCCTCTCGCATTGACGAAGTGAGGTGAAATGCTCAGTCGCTTGTTCAACTTACTCGTGGTAACAATGCTTGTGAGTTCATATTTCTGTTCGAGGAGGTATTATTTTTCTGATTTGTAATTCAATTGATTTATTTTTCTCCTTCCACTAGCCAGTAGGCAGTTCCAATGGTGTCTATAGTTAAATACTATCGCCAATGTCAGAAACTGGCTATTCTATCGGTTTTAATTCGAATTGTATGGCTGTCCTGATGAGAATACAATTGTGAACTAACCGCCATTTTTGGTGTAGTTTCAATTGATTGTTCTCTATGTCCTAATCTTTTATCTTGAGCTATATATATATATGTATATATATACGTATATATATATATATATATATATATATATATATATATATATATATATATATATATATATATATATATATATATACGTATATATATATATATATATATATATATATATATATACGTATATATATATATATATATATATATACATATATATATATATATATATATATATATATATATAAGTATATATATATATATATGTGTGTGTGTGTGTGTGTGTGCGTGTGTGTGTGTGTGTGTGTATTACTTATGTGTATCTATGAAAAATCATGGAAAACTTTTATGTATTGTACCCCAAGTATTTTAAATATACTGCAATAGTCGCTCAGAAAACATTCAGGGTAGGTCAGAAATTATACTATTTAAGAAAGGGATATATCATTGAAGGGAGAATAGGCACATAAAATGGGAGTTACTTTGTAAGTTCCCACCTGAGAGCCTAAAGAAAGACTTTGTAAGTTCCCACCTGAGACTTCCCACTAATCCCACTGGTTATCTGAAGTTAATTTGTTTCTGAAGGGTGGGATATCCCAGTGGTTAGCATGCGGGGACAGCACTTAGGCGACCCGAGTTCGATTCCCGGTGTTTGTTCATGTGGAGTACTAGCACGTTAAATATGTGGGTTCAGAAGTCCTCCTGAGAAGTCCCTGTGGTACTTATTGCACCTTCCAACAGACTATACATCTTTGGGTAAGTCTGGCGGTCTGGGTCGAAGATGCAGGTTCTGATGGAGACTTCATACGGTAATATGGTACAAATGATGTGTGAACTTAATTTTTGACGAGGCTATTACGCAATTTTATACATTTTGCACAATTATTTGTAGTGTCATATGAGATTTTGGAAGAAACTTAATATCTCCAGTCTGTCTTTGGAGAAACTGTAACATCTCTAATAAATATGCTAAATGACCCCGCCCCTCTCTCCTTAAATTTGATGCTGAATTTATATCATTCATAATCTAATTGTCTGTCCTGAGAGAAAGTGGTAGGGAAAATATAATTTTTGAATCGGACGTGACATCCCAAGCGAGCAATCATCAATCAAAATAGATTCTGAGATAATTAATTTTAAGTAAGGCCCTACTTCCCTGTACAATTGGATGTTGAACTTATATCAGTTATTACCTAATCTCTGTCTATAGCCAATCTCGAAACGTCGATGTTTCAAGTGAATTTTTACTTTCCTTATATACATTATGTATAAGGAAAGTATTGTGACTGGATCAAAAATGCGAATTCGAGTTTTCGACGGGAGAGCAAGTTCCAAGCATCCCTGATCACGGATCGAACATTTTTGAGATGATGTCTGTGTGTGTGTGCGGGGGGGGGGGTGTATGGGGGGGGTGTTGTGTGTCGTCAGTGAAACTGTGGAGACGACATTTCACGAAAGAAAGAGACGATTCGAATGAAATTTTGTACAAAAATTACAATCCGCGAATACTGGAAGCCTATTGTTTTCAAGTACAAGCGACTGCTCAGAACACCCCCTAAATTTTCGACTGAAATTTTGACAAAATTATCAAAAAATCAAAACCTTTAATAAAATTACGCAAATAGATATTTCTTATCTAATTTTTCCTTAGAAAACGATTAACATAAATTTTAGAACGCTAGCATGAACCGTTCTCGAGATATTGCACATTTTTAAAATAAATTCATCAAAAATCCCATACATTAAAAAAAAATATTAACTGTTGAGAAACGTGTTTACATTTCATATGTAATATCGTGCGATAATTTGGTGACATCATTCTGGTGGATCTAGCCCGTTCCATTCATGAGAAAAGATACTTTGAGTAATAATTTTCTATTTGAACGCCAATATTCATCTATCTGATATAAAAATAACTTATTTCTCCGCCCATAACGCTTGGCGAGACTTTGGCGACGAATTTGGTGGAATGTTGCTAACTCGGCGACTTTTTTAAATGTTGCCAAATTAACGAAAATCTCGCCAAATGTATAAAAATGACGCTAAATCAATGAAAATGACGACTAATTGACGAAAGTTTAATATCTTGGGAAGAATATAAGTATTTACGCTAAGAATAACCTCTTTTTTTTACTGCGAAATAGTACATTCATTGCGTTATATAAGGAAAGTCATGTTCTGCCCACATCAGATTTTTTAAGTCAGTAGTGTGAAAATGGACGAAAAAGAAAATTGTTAATGAATGAACCAACCTCCTTCAAATTTGATGGACTATATTCCAAATCAATTGTGGTCTAATCTCTCAATAAAAAACCTGAGAAATAGATGGTTAAAAAAGTTATTGTAGAAACGATAATATGGCAAATATGTGCCACTAATTATATATATTCCGTAGTCGACAAAAGAAAAATGTTTTATCAGGTAGAATTCTAATGCAAACACTATTGTTTTGTGGGTCTTGCAGCAGATTTTTATATTGTAAAAAGAACACATCCATCGGAGTATGTAGGTTAAGTGTTATTCAATTTTGTCATATCTTAAAGAAAAAAGTAATAATAATAATCGGAGATGTTATACATATCATTAAATATAAAAGGGAAATGGGGTTAAAGTCTAAAAATACAAATACAAAATATTTTAATATTTTATGTATAATCGAACATCAAATCGTATTTTCGGTAAATGCTTAAAAATGTAAAAACTCAAAATCTTCCAAATTATCTATAAAAATAAAAATAAATAAATATTCTCTGACGATATTCTTACATTGTCTTTGTTCCTTTATTCTAAAGATCCCATGATTAAAGTTTTCTAGACAGTAATTTAAATCTTGAGTATTTACAAAGAACTGCTTGTCCAATGAATACAGAAGAGAAAATTAAGAAAATAGTTCTATCCACACTAAAGTCAATTAGTGTGAGTTTTCCCAAAAGTTACTGGTTCATTAACTCTACTTTTAATAACAAAATATATTTTGTTGCTGGATTATACATTTTTACGCTGCCAGATTAAGTGGAAAATGCAGTACTTCAGCCTTTTAAAATATTTTGAAATTTATATATTTTGAGATACTTTATTTACTTTGGGAACTCGTTTTATTTTAAAAATTGAATTAATGAATTAATTGAATTAATGACATAGGTTTCGTTAAATTATTTATTATTTATTGTATGAATGGTTTAAAATTAATCTAAATGACAATTGGATTATACAAGCAACGTAATTATGGAAGAAAGGAAAGTTAAAGTTTCATTAGACACAAAGAAAATTCTATCATGCAAAACCTATAAAAAGTTGCAAATGACACACATAATTTCAATCTAGCATCAGAATTTTTTCTCAGTAATTCCAATTTGAAATTTTATCTAAATAAAATTTAAAAGCGCGCATGCGTGGGCTGAGCAGTGCTCTCTGAACTGCTGTTTTAGCCGTATAAATAGTGAACTGTATCGGGACATTGAAAATCGTCTATAGTTGTCTTTTAGCGGTAGACGTTTCATGAGAAGTCACTATGCCTCTACGACGACAGAGGGCGCTGTAGGGGGCATGCTACGGAATTTAAACAGTGACGAATGGTCGACCTTCCTGAAGAGGTTTTTTTATAATCGTGTAATAGCAGCTCGCATGGAGCGCAATGCTATCAGTGATGCGAGTATGGAAGCAGTAGACTGAAGAGAAACGGACAAGTCGGAAATTTGGAAGTGGATGACGAAATGTTACGTCAGCACGAGATGATAGTCACCTCATCCGCATGCCAGTGTTGAACCGTACAGCTTCATCTCGACAGATGGCAGAACTTTGAAGCACTGCTACATTGTCTGTTCCAGCCTGTCGTCGGTATCTGTTGCACCATGGACTACGTGTAAGAATTCCTTTGTATAGGATTCCCCTGATACAAAACCAACGATGCATACGACTACAATGGTCTCATCAGCATAGACACTGGTATGCCGATTGGGAACAAGTTTTCTTTTCCGATGAATCCTGTTTAAAGTTGTGGTACTGTGATGACCGCATCTACGCTAGACGCTATAGCGGCGAACTCCACCTTCTGGAGTGCGTTATCTAACATCATACTGGACGAATGTAAATCGTGATTGTCTGGGACACCATTTGGTAGCTTGAATGATTTTAGAAACGGTACGTGATACAGCAACCGGTCCATCAGAGCAGTTTTATAATGCGACGTCGTACCCTTCCTTCAACGCGCTGTATTTCAACAAGCAATGCCAATCCACATGTTGCTAGAAATATTCAAAACTTCGTTTCAGCACAACAGATAGAAAACTGGGCAAATCGAAGAGTCTGCTCCCTCCCCCCAAATTAGCGAACAAATTGTTGAGCCGACGGCCCCTAGAACCGCAACCCAAAATTCTAAAACAATGGTCAACACTAGTGTTGACTGTACCGTCCTTCTCTCGATTTTGATTCATATGAGAAGTACGCACAACAAGGAATTTGTCCTGTCTGCTTTTCAGCTTGCACTCCCTGATCTCCGTTCTGCGTCGACGGAAGTTAACATGATTTTCCTTATCTACCAGTGCTATGATGCGCTGGCTGGATAAGCCCTCCACCCACTTTTTAACCTTCCCATGGTTTTTTGCCATGTTCTCTCTTTCGGCTCCCTATTGCTTGCAGTCTCTCAAAGTCGGCTTCTAGAACTCCAATGGAGTGCGTTCCAAGCTCGACGAAGTGCATCATTCTGTTGTAGACAATAATTTTGATGTTTTTATGATCTCTGAAACCGATCAGGCATCACCCACCTCCCCAGCAATCTGTAATTATACAGGTTACTTCCCCCTAGGCCTGGGGGGTATATCAGTGGTGGCACTGCACTTTATATTAAAAATAATATTCCTCATCATCGTTTAAGCGTCCCGGTCTTTACGAAGCTGGAGGCCACTGTAATTAAAATCACTATTCCAAATTTGGTCCCGATTGCACTTGCGTCTGTGTATATCCCACCATTATATACGGTAAGATTCCCAAGCAACGACCTGGGAGCACTTTTAGGACTCTGCAGTAACATGATCATAGCTGGTGATCTAAATTTCACACCATACAAACTAGGACACAGCTGCGGCGAGGCTCCGCTGAAAAACTTACAATTACACATTAGCGCTGATCATACTTACGCACGCCACTTGCTCGATTACCGAGCATAACTCCAGGTTAAGATTAATTGGAAAATGCATCATGAGAACACACAATAAATACTAATTAAGATTAATTGAAATAAAGCTTTTATTTTAAAACACTTATAGGTTATCTTGTTAATTAAATTTAAAACACAAAACACACCTTAAATTCGTACAATACATTTACAGTTCGCTAAGTCGCGGACATTGAATAATGATCATCATGATCTCTCTCCTCTCTCTAGTTTTCTATTTATCATATTAGCAATTGAGTTATTCAGTTAGAATCCTTATTAAACTCTAATTATAATCTCTGGTACTCAGACTGCAATGAGATAGAGAACAAAGGACTTACCCCTTTACAGCAAGGGCAGGAACACATCGGGATGGCTCTCCTCCGTCGCTTTTTTGATGACAAGCACTTGACTTTTCAAAAACCCAACTGCCTTCCCTCTCAAATCTTTTCCTTTTCGCCGGGGAACGGGCAACGCCCTGGCCTGGCCCCCTGGCTGACGCTTGGCCGCTATAGGTTGTGGAACCCATAAATTCAGTGACACGGCCGGACTCCATCGAATCATTGGATTTGGCCCCTTCGAAAGGGTTGGCAAAAATTGGGGGGCGCTAGTCCTCCTGCAGGTGTTCATTTTATTTAAAAATAACATAGCGTCCTTTGCCACTTTCTCACGAATGCGGCTGGTCTCCCACTCAGGGGATTGGAATTTCAAACGTTTCCAGAGAGAGAGAAGGGGGGTAAGACTTCCTAGAAGTGAAGTGGCGACAGAAAAATTCTAATACTGTCCCACGACAAAAGCTTCGAACTTGCATGGCGTAGCTCTAAAACGATTGGCTCAGGGCGCCAACTTCCGGATTGTAGCTCCGTTCATCCCCACTCACTTGTTTACGGGAAGAAAACCTCTACTATCGACTTGGCACTTTTTCGAAACATTTCTTATGACTATGCGATCAGAGTTGACTGCAATTTGACGTCTGATGACCTTCCCGTAATTTTGACCCTTCATTTTGATAAAATCTCTTTAGACCATCCTTCGTAACTACGTAAAAATTGGGATAACTTTCGTTATACATTTGAAACTTCTATCCCCCCCCCCTCTCAAAATCACCAGCACGGACGACATTGAAAAATGCGTCCTGGATAGAAGCACATATTGCAGCGAGTGAAGGCTTTACCAAATACTGATTTTTGACATGTAATATTGTTTTGTTGATTTGCAAATTTAATCGTTTATTTGTAACCATGCCGGTCGTTTGTGGAATAAATTTCCTTCAATTCTGGTGTGTCCTTCATGATGTTGCAATTATTACAAACAACAGTATACTATATCCGACATATACGTGTGTGTGATGAGTGGACATGATAAACGAAATATCAAATATCCACAAAAGGATGCAATTTTATATTCATAAATGTTTTTTATTATAAATAAAACATTTAGCTTTATTCGATGTTTAAAATTTTCATTACATTATCCATAAATGTACGGTAATAATTCTCAAAAAAAGACAGTAATGATAGTTTGATTTATTTGTCATTGTTTAGACCACACTATATGATTGCTTGTAAGTGACCACACAAATGATTCCAATATATTGGTTTCCAACCCGAGTTTCGAATTACTTTTTATGAGTAACAAGAAAAAATATTGACAATGCTGAATATACATACACTGTGTGGCCTGGAAACTGTATTGTGAACTTTTGAAGTCTAGCTCAAAAGCATTTGGGACAATTGCCTAACATATATTATATTCACTGATTCGTTGTCAAAGCTAAAACATAAAATATAAGGATTTTTTGATAAAATGTGAAACACTAAAAATTTATGAAAAATAAAGAGATAAGAAAATAATATTTTTCAATGTTTTGATGATAAAAATTGTATATATTTAATTGATATATAAACATAATTACTAACATTTGTGAAATTCCGTTGATATAATTTGAAATAATAAGAGCATTTTTCTGCCACTAATACTGGAGATTTTTATTACTTGATCCATAATATGATTGGATGCGTACAAAATTATGGAAAATATTCTTTCTTATCTGCCCATCTCCAGCTATTGTGCTTTTAAAGTTCCTAGACAAATAATTATCCTGAACAATATTACCAATTACCAATCATTACATGACTCTTATGAAAATAAAACTAATTTTAGGCCCAGCAAAACGTGACGAATTTGTGAGTCTTAAGCCTCCCTAATAAAACGAAATTTTTTTACGACATTCCAACATAACACAACGAAAGTGTAATTCCACGAAAGGTATTACTGGCTATATTTTAAATCAATGAAATTACATTAATATGTCCCACAAAATGACAGGAATCACGAAAGAAGTAAAATTTAACTTTTAGAGATTTATTTAATATTTTAATCAGTTTGATATAAATGAAATTGTGCAATATAAAATTAGAAAGTCGAATGGCGTTTTTCACTCCAGATATTTAAATAATATTGTGAAAGCATAGTTTATTACTGAGAAAATGTACTAATTTTATTATAATAAATTTTACATTATATAAATAATACTCATGGTAAAATACATTTAATATATATGTTTTCTGTAGTAATGTTCAAATATTTAATCTTTAAAAGTCCATAAATTGTAGGCAATAACAAATTACATGCAGAAAAATTTTATGCACTCTATACATCAGAATCTTATAAATTCGTCTGATTTATATCTTGTTTGGATATGCTTTGATGATTCAATTTGTCAGATGTTATGTTCTCTGTATTGGTCTAGAAATTCTGATAAATTTACGTCATAATCCGAATGTGCTGTAAGACAACAACATAAATTGAGCTATCAACAGCATAAAAATAGCATTATGGAATACTATGGAGTTACGGAATACTTTGCCATTAAAATAAGAAATAAAATTATATAAAATATTTTATCTTAATATTATTTTTAGCTTATTAGTTTTCTTATTATTGTAATTTACTTAAGTAGTGTAATGGAAAGGAGGATATGTTTTGATAAGATATAAAATTTCAGTGGACAGTTTTGTAAGGATATTTGTGCATATTTAAATGTGAATCTCTGGAAAGGATATCTCAAGAACAAATTAAACAATTCAAATGAAATTCAAATGTACTAATTTTGCATTCAGAATAGAAAAGCCTAACTTGTGTTTATTGCTTGTAATTGCATTAACTTGTGTTAATTTGGAAGTTCCGCTTCCTTTTAAAGATATTAAACTTTATTGTTTTAATTTATTATGTAAGAGTATACAACTTTGAACGTTATTTGGTAAATTATGTAATCAAAATTAAGAATCAAATTGATTAAGATCATACTTTTGCATTTAGCACACTGTTTCTCCCAAAATAATTACTGCTGAATAATCAGCACATCCTGTGACCATTAGACTTAGATATAAGGTTTACTAATTAGTAGTCATGGAAGTAGATTTATTTAAACTTTCCAAGAATTTTGACATAAATGTTACATATACAACTGCGAAAAGAGCAGAAGAGCAAAATTGCCATAATTGCAAATTTAAATTGAATTGCTGTTGAATAACATGCCATTAACTGCATTGGATTTTGCCTGCAATCGCAAGAATTTTCTCTCTTTTTTTTGTCTTATTTTTTGTACTAACCTGACCATTGTAACCTCGTGCAGTTTGAGAACATTCTTCTATCAATTTGTAACTCGATGCGTTGTATCATTCACTTCGTCATTTATCACATATCTTTGCAAAACTGAATATCAAATTTGTTGCCAGGAATGATATAATATTTGTCGCTGAAAACCGCGACGTAGTACCTAATTATTTTACAGATGTGTGCGTGTTTCCGAACACTAAAGCGCCCACCATTAGCGAATCTTCTGACTAAATATCTATATGATAAATACCATAAAGCAATGAGATATTTTAGGATTGTATATGTAGTTCCAGAAATATTTTAAAGAACGTTAATAAAATATTCTTCCCATCGTGACATGAAAACACATTAGGAAAATGAGCGTAAATATAAGTAAATAGAATATGTGATGGCGAAATAAACAATGCCTGTGCTGAGGAAAATAATTCTGCAGAAGTATCGGGGGAAATGAATAGGTTACGTGATACGAAAAGCTGATTTTTCGAAATAAGTAAATTATATTTTTAAGGCATACTCTCTTGAACAGTCAAACTGCTCACAAGAAATAATTTCGACGGTTATTGTTTTGCTTGTAATCTCGAACAGATACGATATGTTTTCCGAAAATTTGCGAGTTGAAATTGTGATTTTTTTCTGATTGTATATGTCGACGGTAGCGGAAAATCTAAGTTTCGTATAGCCGTAAAATTTGGTAATAGATTAGCTGAACTCTATATATTACAGAACACGGTATCCTTTTTTATTCGAATTGGTTTTTCCAATTTTTTACTTTCCCTGCAATACATGGTAATGTATAGGGAAATTATTGGAATCATGCCGAAAATCGCAACTCGAGTTGTCGACGGATCTACACGTGTCGAGACCTCTAGAATACGATAAAAACTGTTTTTAGCGTGACGCCTGTGTGTGCGTATCTGTGTCTCTGTGAGTCTGTGCGCCTGTGTGTGTGTGTGTGTGTGTGTGTACGTGTCTGTGTGTCTGCCTCTGTGTGTGTTAGTGTGTCTGTGTGTCTGTCTGTGTGTGTCTGTCTGTCTGTGCAGATTTTGTGCCCACTCTAACTAAAAAAATATGGGACCGAATTTCATAAAATTTGGTAGGTAAGTCACTTGTGGGCGACAATCGGAATAAAATAACCCGACTGGCTAATGGCTCGCAAAAGCTTGTATCAATTCTAGCTGAAAACCTAATGCACCGAATTTCACAATATTCGGTAGATAAGTCACTTGTAGGATACCCTGGTGCTAATTAGATTTTGATACGATTCGGAAGAAAATAACCTGCCTTTATTGCAAAATGGCCAGCAAAAATCGCCAAAATCTAAAACAAAAAATTACGTATTATGAAATATACCCATTAAATGCTTATTTTATACGCAATTTTTAAAGTGAAAAGAATAAGACCAACCCCATTACACTACGATTGGCCGTTCTCGAGATAATTTAATTTTTCGTATTTTCTCTACATCACCTTTGAAAATAAGTCCAGTTACCAAATAAGAAAGAAAATTGAATTAAAAGTGATTTAAGTTTAATTAAACTAAAGAGAATGTGAATATAAGTCTGCAAGGAAAATTATGTGCTGCCCAGATCAGATTATTTTATGTTGAAACGCGATATTAAGCTATTTTCATACAAATCTATTCCTGGGTGATTGAAATTTTTGCCCAACGTGATTCTGTCGTGACATCACCAGAAAAGTCAATAAGCATTCTTTCTAACGAATTTCGAACCGAATTCGGTATTGATTATTATTTTTTTATTTTTAAATTCATATTTATTTATTTATTTTTAAAAGTATCGAAAGTTGCATGATTTAGGTAACCTAATATTTAATTTGCTGCATCCGAAAATGGATGATTAGCACTATTCCATATTCTGACAAAAATATGGTTATATATCGTCGGATTTTAATATATTTTTTTTTACTCTACTTTCTGATTTTCTATCAAGGTTCAAACAAAAGCGGAAAAATGAAATTTTAATTTCGCTCGCGATTTTCTACTTTCTCCTGTGGGTGCTTGACATTAAAAACTGGACGTTGCTATGTGGATCAGTGGGCGGTTGTGCGAAATTTTTGTGTGGAATTAGACATGCATTGAAAATAAACGATTTTAATTGCCACGAAATACGGGAATGAGTTTGGTTCAAAAGAGGCGATTTGGAAATTAAGTAGTGGTATATATGGTTGTATCTGCATTATATAAGTATCGGACGCTTGTTTAGAACCCCGTAGATGCCGAGTAATTCATTCAATTTACATCATTAAAACCATTGATTTTGTCTGCTTGGCGTTAAAATTGGCGACAATTAAGTCATCTTGGTGACAAGTTTATTCGAGTAGTATTGCAAACTTAATAACTCTGAGGAAATGTCAAGAAGTAAATTATCATTCACATCTTACGAAAGACTGAAATAACGAAATATGTAACTTATGTCTCGTTTAACCATAAACTCTGAAATATTGAAAATAATAATTCACCTTTTACTATTTTTGCTTTATAATATTGAACTAAACCGTTTTAATCCCTCCCTCCAACAAAACAAAATTTGCAAATTTTAGTCATTACTTTTTTTCTTATCAAATATGCATTTGCAAATGCCGATATGAAAGCATGATAATATCATTACTGAAATATAAAAAACAGCCTAAAATTTTTCATCAAAGATATACGTCAACAACACACTTTTTTCTTGCACTAATTAGGAAAAATTATTAAAGAATCTTGCTAGTCAGGGATTTTGTAAAAGTGTTTATATGTCAAATCAATAGGATAAAGTTAATTAGCATAACTGAATTTACCCAAGAGAGCGAGAAAAACAACTTCATTATCTGTAATCCTTTTCAAGAAACCAGGTGTGAAATTATTTATAATTAGCGACAAAAGAGCTTATTAGTAAGTAATAAAAGATAATACTTTTTTCTCGTTAATGAACACATCAACATAAATATAAAGTACACAATTTGGAATTTGAAAATTATTGAAAAAATGAAAATGCAATATTAGAACATAAGACCATATTTTATTTATATTTAATCGGATATGAATTAAACTCTACCTCTTCAGAGCTTTCTGTAATTCTAACAACCATATCGTCACCAAGTTTGGTATAGAATCAAAATAAAGAAAATGATTCCAAGAAATATAATTATTCAATAATCCACCAACAATAGGTTAAATATAGAGCATTATAACCTAAGTGAATGAAATAGGATATGATGATATGTTTGAATTCGCAGAATACAACGCAAAAATTCAAATTTTGGCTTCAACTTTTGAAAACTTGTCAAAAATGGGGACAGGGTACAAATTAGACAAGTATTTCAAAGATGCTTCCAGAAAAAAAAAAGTGAAGTGTGCAGCAGATAACTTTCGCTACAGACTCAAATGCGTTTTCTTTTAATCTCATGAAATTACAAAAACATAAATAGCGCTTAATTGCACAAAAACACTCATCATTGTTTGAAATTACACTGAATTCGCACTTTAATTCAATTTTTGATTTCATTTGGTAACTGGGTGTATTTTTAAATGTGGAGTAGCAAAATTACGAAAAAAACTTGAGAGACTAGGAGGAAACTTATAAAATTTTGATATTAATGACTATTTACAACAAATCAAACCATAGACTTGTAGACGCTGACCCTAATAAATTCATGACCCTAATAAATCCACATCACATAAATTGCAGGTGTGGTTGTGGAAAAGATCTGCTAGGACCAAGAATTAAACTACGCTTCATTGGAAAATCCAGTAGCCAATGATGCAATGATGCTACATCGCACTGAGTACAACCAATTAGAGCATACAGGGCTTATCTGGACCTTTGGCAAAATAATGTGGCAACAAGGAGATAATTCAATGAATATTCAGGCAATGGCTGTCCAAGAGCGCCAAGAAAGAAAATCAGAAAGAAGAGAGGAGAGAGATCATGAAAAAATTGGAATGAGAATTCAAGCAGTGTTGTTCATAAGCAATGATTTATCCAAAGGTGTTGAGAAAGTCGGTATTATACAGAATGATAATGCAGCATTTCAGAGAGTCATGTTTTCATGCAGTGTAGTGAGTCGTTAATTAAAAAATTAAAATGTTGTAGGAAAAATACAAAGCTGACTCCAAATGTCAGAAAATAAGCCGCAACAATTTCAATCATGCTGAGCAACAGAGCCGACGAACAAACGTATGTGCCATTCTGCATATATAGTATGCCAATTATTGATTTTGGAATAATATTCTAAAGACCTGATCTCGCATGTGCATTTTCTCCTCCTTAAGCGTTCATTAAAATAAAAGTAATTTTTATCATAACAATAATAGGTGTGAATAAATGATATTTGTATTAAAAGTTAGAAATGTGGATTTTAATGTGTAGTGTTTTAATTAATAATTATGTTTAGGAACTCCTATAAAGAGGTAATGGTGAGTTATTGCTATCACCATAAAAATGTACGAACTATACAATTCAAGATCACTATTAATAAAGATTGATAAATTCAATCCACGAAATAAAATTATATTTATAAAATAAATAAACTCCATCTAAATGTTTAATATATGTTCACCACATAACTAATCTCAAAAGCGGCTAGTTCTAGAGACTAATTGGATTGATCATTTTCTTTTTATCGTCTAAACTTTCATATAAACAAGCATTCAAGCATTTAATGGATACACTTTAGAGTATGTAATCATTTATTAGAGATTAACAATTTTTGCAAGTCATTTCGCAACAAAATCTACGGTCGGTTCCTTCGCTAACAAAATTACGGTATATTCGCTAACAAAATATAGGTTCTTTTTACCCGAATCTAAACAAAATCTAATTATCACCAAGGGTCATCATATTACTACTTATAAAATTACATGTATTTGGTCAATTAGTTTTGTACTTAAGCGGATACATACATTGTACAAACAGACACAAACACAGATGCCCCGCTAAAAATAGATTTTCAAGTTCTAGAGTCCCCAAAACGTGTAGATCCGACCGAATCTCGAGTTGCGATTTTATACACGATTCCAATACTTTATACATTACCACGTATTGTAAGGAAAGTAATAATGGACACACTAATAAAATAGTGATTGTTTTTACAGCTCCGTTGCAAAACTAAAGCATTTGATTTTTCTTAAATATATAACGTGAATATTCATTTTATGCATATTTTGCGGCGATAAGATGAATTAGCCATTTTTCAGACTGTTAGAACTATCTACTTATTTACTTTTAAGGAATTTCATATTTTCAGATATTTAGAGAAACTGTTTATATGATGGCATATTTCAAAAGTCTACTAAATATCGTCGTAATATCTGTCGGAAGGACAAGTGTCTCCACACACTTTAACTTCTCTCATATCTTTGGAAACGCATTTTATTGTATGAATTTACCTAAATATTTAAATAAATTCATAGGTAGCTTATAATACATTTATGTATTTTAAATTTTTAAATCCGCTTTTGGCATAGAATAAGATTTGATATTTAAATAAAAGTAATTTTGGAACTTTATCTATTTATTTTCAAATGTCAGAAGTTTTCATTGGATTATTTGTTATAATAAAAACACAAAACGTTAGTTATTCATTATTAATTAATTATACTTCTTAAAAGAAGGAAGAACTTCCCGGTGTTTAGCTCCTAGTGACAATAATAAGTTTTTCTTAGATTTATTGTTATTATAAAAATATAAAAGCTAGTTATTCTTTATTAATTCAATTAATTTCTTAAAAGCGTGAAGAACTCCCCGGTGTGGAGTCTCTAGTAATAAAAGTATATTTTGACTAAATTTTTTGTTATTATAAAAACAGGAAGTATTGGTTATTCATTATTAATTCATTACGTGAAGAACTCCATAGGGTTAATAGCAAAAGTGATAAAATATTACATGTAATGTGGCTGTCTTATTTCCTCAATTAACATATTTACACCACAAATGCCTTACTATAAAAGTTTTACAAAACGTGTTAAGGATTTTTCACAATCTCGAATAAAATAACAAATATCTGGAATGTAAGAAATTTTTGAAAAATCTATATATATGGGAAGGATTATTTTGTATTAGAAGGTTTGCAAAAATAGAAAATACGAATAAAACATAGAAATAGAAAATACGAACAGAAAGTAGAAAACACGAAGAAAATAGCTTGCAAAAATAGAAAATAAGAACTATACCAATTCACAAATAAACTGGAAGGGAGAAATGTTTACTTTTTACAGATCCTTTAATAAAAAAGTTTTTTAAACATAAAAATTCAAGTCTAAATTGAAAAAAAAAAACTTTAGAAACTACTTGTAGTTGTCAAAGATTTAGCAGTCAAGTGGGAATATATTTTTCTCAGTCTTGATACTTCCCTTGAAATATCTTTTAGAAGGATATAATAAATATTTAATTTTAAAGCAGTCATTTAGATTTGTTCTAGCTTCTCATTTATATATATATATATATATATATATATATATATATATATATATATATATATATATTATGTTCTGGTAACATTTTTTAAAGCCTAAATACTATATTTAAACTGGAATATTTAATTTTTTATGTTTTAAAAATATTTCAAATAAAGTTATTTATCTTTGAAATGGTAAAATGCCTATGTTGAGTATTATTAGGTCTTATCCACTTACCTGAACAAGTACCATACAAGCCCATAAGACAGCCCATAAGTACGAGGCCTATAAGTACATGGTCCATAAGTGCATAAACCCATAAGTACACTAGACCATAAGCACACAAGCCTATAAGTACATGGCACAAAAAGGAGAAAATGTAACTTTTGTTTGTTCAAGGACCGCAGGAACACCATGCTAGGCATTAATAGGGAAAGTGCCATTCTCTCCCTGTCCATTAAATCTCACAAGGACTTTCGAACTTGCAGATTTAACGTTCCTTATTCCGCGTAGACACGAGGTACGTTTTCGGCAGCTCCAAGAATCGGACTCAAATCCTTTGAATATGGCCCTCCTGCCTTAGACGCTTGGCTATTCCTGCTCAGTAATATTATGCAACAAATCTGTTAAAATCATTCTCATGAATCTAGTTCGTTCCATTCACAAGGGAAGTTAAATTTTTAAACAGTTTTTTTCAACACTCAAACATTCGTCACTAGCCATATTTTTTACAGTATATAAATTAAATATCTATTGAATTCTGATAAAGATTTTGAACATGAGTATGAATAAGCTATACTATTTGGACTCATAAGATACCAAATGCGCCAAATTTCAGTTTACATAGCATTATTTCAATACTAAAAACAATTTGTCCCACTGGCTACCCTAGTGGCATTTAATATTGGTTCAATATTAGACCAATATTGTATATCTTGGCATTACATTGGTCTCCAATATTGGCTAATATTTTCACAAAAATATTACGCCAATATTGGTGTTACATTAGAAATATTGGCTTAATATTGTTTCAATAGTGTACCAATATTTTAAGCCAGTATTGGGCCAATTCCTTCAAAATTAATTAGGAAATTACCTCTCTCCCACATTTGATTTTTTTGCATTATTTTTACTTTCCCTGCAATACATGGTAATGTAGAGGGAAAGTATTAGAATCATGCCGAAAATCGCAACTCGAGTTTTCGACGGATCTACTCGTTTCAAGACCTCAAGAATACGAAAAACTATTTTTAGCGTGACGTCTGTGTGTGTGTCTGTCTGTGTGTCCGTGTGTCTGTGTGTCTGCGCAATGTATGTATTCACTCTAACTCAAAAACTCATGGACCGAATTTCATAAAATTTGGTAGGTAAGTCACTTGGGTACAACCCTGGTGCTCATTAGTGTTTGGTACGATTCGTAAAAACAGAACCGTCCTTTTTTTCCAAAATTGCCCGTAAAAATTTTATATATCCAATCTAGCTAAAATACTAATTGACCAAATTTCACAAAATTTGGTAGATAAGTTACTTGTACGATACTCTGGTGCTGATTAGATTTCGGTATTAATCGGAAAAGAACAACCTGCCTTTTTTTACGAAATGGCCCGCAAAAATGTCATGTATCCACTCTAGCTAAAATAGTAATTCACCAAATTTCACAAAATTTGATAAATAAGTTATTTGTGGGATACTCTGGTGCTGATTAGATCTTGGTATTATTCGGAAAATAATCACCTTCCTTTCTTTACGAAATGGCCCTCAAAAATCGCCAAAATGTAAAAAAAAGTTACGTATGTTCAAATATATCAATTAAATGCTTGTTTTATACGTAATTTTTGATGAGGAAAGGAATAAGAGCAACTCTATTACTCTACGACTAACTCTCGAGATATTTGAAACTTTTCACATTTAGTTTTGCCACTTTTAGAAAAATGTCCAATTACCAAATAAAAACAGTAATTGAATTAAAAATGCAAATTTAGTGCTATTTTGTGCAATTAAACTCAA
The DNA here is from genome assembly GCA_951213105.1 of Amaurobius ferox. NCBI lineage: Eukaryota > Metazoa > Arthropoda > Arachnida > Araneae > Amaurobiidae > Amaurobius > Amaurobius ferox. The sequence continues at coordinate 9,620,605 of OX578144.1, forward strand.
TTTAATGAATTAGTAGAGAAATAAGGAAAAAATTAATTTGAGTCTGCAGGAAAAGTTATGTGCTGCCCACATCAGATTTTTACTTTCCTCGCGCTGAGTGAGGAGAACATATAAGGATAGTGGATTGCGACTTTTACCACTTTTCTTAATATCAGCAATGTTTGGCAGTAGATAGTGACCTTATTACCTCTACCGAAGTAGCCAAAAAAAATTATGGTAATCGTGATTTAATCACAAATCGAGTTTTCACCATAAATAAATCGGTGGGATCCCTAGATACCAGAAATGCCTTTTATCGGTCAGTGGTTGGGTCTCAAAATCGTTGCCTCTTCGTAATCTCTAAAACCACTGAATATATTTGGGCCCAATTTAGGTAGCAAAATTCATATATTGTGTAAATGTGAACACAGAAAAAAAATCGATTAATGTAGCTTTGTTATAAAACTGAATTTTGTCAAAATTGTTGGCCATCCGTAATCTTAAAAACCACTGAAACGATCTGGATCCAATTTGGGTGGTATTATGCTTATTGTTTTATAGATATTCTTTTCCAATGGGTAGTCATTTGATATTAAATAATTTGCCAATGTAGTGGTCGAAGGGTGAACCATTTTGCTGCCATTCCACATTGACCGCCGCTCTCTAGGTACCGGATCACATTGGCCCTTTAGCCACCCAATTTAAACGGAATATATACTATGAGTCGATCGCAATGGGGTTTAAAACTACGTGGATCGTACCCTTCTGCCCCTGCCCATCACTTCCTTGGTGATCACTCCTCGAAAGGACTTACAGTTTATCTGGCTCATACTCCTTGTAGACAAGGTATAGGTTAGGGAAACAGTGAGAATAAAACTCTAATTTTCCTCGTGTAATCCTCTCACTATAACCATTAATCAACCCCGGCCTTTATATTGTCTAGATGTGAATGCAGAAAATAAAATTTTAAAAATGTATATAGTTTCGTATGCCCACTTGTTTCTCGCAAAAAAACCCTGCATCGCCCCAATTGCCCAGTTGTATATTACAGGAATTTATTCTGAGGATATTTGAAATAAAGTTACATTTTACTTCATGCAAAAGAATTTTCAAAGTTTTTCAAAAATGAAAATGTGTAACCCTTGTATACTTCGTTACTCAAAACTGACTTCACACCATAAGTATACTGAACATGTTACGAATTGTAGTCCATGTATTACATACTGCTAATTATTGAAAACTAAAATATGTACTGTATAAAATTGAAAATTTGAGTTTCAGTCAACCAATTCAAAAAATTGGATTCCAAAATTATATTCCTATTCTTCATATTTCAGTCAAAATCGATCTTAATTCATAACCAAAAACAATTATGTTACCTGTGTTGTCGATTGTGATTATGATCGATTGCTCCCAACTGGTATTTAAGCTTGTGTAAGAGAATACAAGAAAGATCAATCATACAGAAAGCATTAATTATGAAACACTTTCCAACTTCAATGCAATTTTATTTAAACACCTCTAAAATGCGATACATTCCTAGGTAATACTTTTAATATTATCACAATACTACATTAATTTATTATATTTGAAAACTCCATCGAAGAAAATGAACTTCATTCAAATGACGGAATTGAAATATAAATTGCCTGATTTAAACATCTCTAAAATGCGATACATTCCTCGATATTATTTTTTAAATTATCATAACACTACAATAATTTATTGTATTTGAAAACTTCATCGAAAACAAATGAATTTTATTCAAATGATGTCATCGAAATATAAATCGCCTCTATATCTCTGGGTGATATAACGAGAGTCAGAATTTAATTGAATTTGTTTTTCTCCCTATATTAAATAATTCGTATTTAAAAACTACTTAACATATTTTACTGAAATTTCTTTTATATATTTTATGGGATAATTTGAATATTTCCTAAAATTTTCGAAGCGATTTGTGAATTTTAAATTTGATTAAAAAATGTTTGAAACATTAGGTCCCATAGGGTTGGATGTATTTCATTTTCTCAACTCGGGTTAAAAAAAAACTGATTGGGTGACATTATTCATTTATATTCCCATAGGTTCCAAAGACGATCCGAAAAACATACTAAAATTTCATTTTGATAAAGCCATTTTTACGGCAGTTATCGTGCTAACGGACTGACAGACAAACAGACAGAATGAACACTTCAACATAACACTTCACAGTCATAAACACTTTCAACTATGTTGTATAGTGTTAAAAACTAACACTTTTAAAACATTAAGTGCAATTTTGAAAAAAAAGTTAGTTGGTTTTCACATATATGACGCATAACCCCGAAAAAAGTTCTAATTGAAAATTGGAACAGTCGGTTTTTCTCGTGGGCTCCACAATTAGTAAATACATTTTTCTCCTTCTAGGTAGATCTCAAGGGGCTTCTGCAAAAATAGAAAATAATTTCATCTTTCCCTGCATTTAAAAGGTAAACAAATAAAAATCTGATATGGATGGCACATGACTTTTACTGCAGACTCAATTTTTTAACACATTACAACAAAGTTGAAAAGTGTTTATGACTTTGTTCATTCTGTCTGTCTGTCTGTCTGTTTGTCTATCTCTCAGTCTGTCCGTTAGCACGATAACTGCCGTAAAAATGACTTAATCAAAATGAAATTTTAGTATGTTGTTCAGACGGGGTCTGTAGGACCTATGGGAATATAAATGAATAATATCACCCAATTAGTTTTGGATTGAACCCGGGTTGAAAAAATGAAATACATTGAGTTCTATGGGACCTAATTTTTCAAACATTTTTTAAGCGGATTTAAAATTCACAAATTGTTTCGAAAATTTTAGGAAATATTCAAATTGTTCCATAAAATATATAAAAAAAATTCAACGAAATATATTCAGTAGTTTTTTAAATAAAAATTAAAATAATAATTGCACATCTTATATGAAACGATCACGTGATCATGATATGAAACGATCACATGACCCACTTCAAAATGATATATGACATCCATCTTGTTTCAAAATCGTGATTTTTTTAAGTACTTTTTAATTCATATTGAGTGTTGTATCCGTCCTAAAACTACTTTATTTTTGCATAAATTATGTGCATCTACATACTGAAACAACGCAATGACAATATATTTGAGTTTAAATGCTCATCTAAATTTGATTATTTCTACAACTAAGCCTATTTTTCACCTATGTAAAATGTAAACAGTAAAATATGTAGAATGAGTTGTATTAGAATTCCTGTATTTTTTTAACACAAAATAATTTAGTCCATGGAGTCTGCATGACTGATATGAATGAAATATTAATTGATTTTATAAAGAGAAGGACGATTTTTTTCGATGAAGTTTTTAGCATAGAGTTTAATTATTTGTAGCTCCTTGGTCTTAAATAAAATGTTTAAATAAAATAAATTATTATAGTATTGTGATGAATGAAATGAATGGGAGAAAGTTATGAATGAAATCCTGTTTTTATAGAGAGATCCAGGCGTGTTATTTTTTCTATCACGTCATTTGAATTAATTTCAGTTGTTTTCGATGAAGTTTTCAAATATAATAAGTTATCGTAGTATTATGATAATTCTAAAACTATTACCGAGAAATGTATAACATTTTAGACATGTTTAAACCAGGCAATTTATATTTCAATGCCGTCATTTGAATGAAGTTCATTTTTTTGGATGAAGGTTTAAGTTTTCAAATATAACAAATTAATGCAGTATTGTGATAAGTTTCAAAATATTACCGATGAATGTATTGCATTTTAGACTTGTTTAAATAAAATTGCTTTGAAGTTGGAAAGTGTTTCATAATCAATGCTTTAAGCATGATTGATCTTTCTTGTTTCCTTATTTCTTTAATAATTCATTAAATTGAGTTTAATTGCACAAAATAGCACAAAATTTGCATTTTTAATTCAATTTTTATTCTTATTTGCTAATTGGATATTTTTCCAATGGCAGCATAACAAAAAATCTGAAGTGGGCAGCACATTACTTTCCCTGCAGACTTTTATCCACCTTCTCTTAATTTTAATTAAATTTATTTCACTTTTAATTCAATTTTCTTTCTCATTCGGTAACCGGACTTATTTTCAAAGGTGGCGTAGAGAAAACACGAAAAACTAAAATATCTCGAGAACGGCTAGTCCTAGTGTAATGAGGTTGGTCCTATTCTTTTCCTCGTTACAAATTACGTATTAAACAAGCATTTAATGGATATATTTGAGCATTCGTATTTCTTTAGTTTAGATTTTAACGATTTTTGCGGGCCATTTTGAAAAAAAAGGCGGGTTATTTTTTTCCGATTCGTACCAAAATCGAATCAGCACCAGGGTGACCCACAAGTGACTCATCTACTGAGTTTTGTGAAATTCGGTCCATTAGTTTTTCAGTTAGAGTGGATACAAACTTTTGCGGGCCGTTTCGCAAAAAAGGCGCGTTCTTTTATCCCGAATCGTACCCAAAACTAATCAGCACCAGACTCGCCCACAAGTGACTTACCTACCAAATTTTGTGAAATTCGGTCCATTAGTTTTTTAATTAGTGTGGATGCAAAATCTGCACAGACAGACAGACAGACACACAGACGCACAGACAGACACACAGACACACACACAGACGTCACGCTAAAATAGTTTTTTCGTATTCTAGAGGTCCCGAAACGTGTAGATCCGTCGAAAACTCGAGTTGTGATTTTCGGCATGATTCCAATACTTTCCCTATACATTACCATGTATTGCAGGGAAAGTAAAAAGCGAAAAATCTCAAATATTTCGAGAACTAGATAACTCTATTACCCTAGTACTCGAGGTTGGTGCTAGAGCAATAGAGTTGTTCTTATGATTTTCCTTGTCAAAAATTACGTATAAAACAAGCATTTATTGAAACATTTGAACATACGTAGTCTGTTTTTGGATTTTTGCAATTTTTGCGGGTCTTTTCGTAAAATAAAGCAGGTTGTTCTTTTTCGAATCGTACCAAAATTTAATCAGCACCAAAGTATCCGAAACGTGACTTATCTACCAAATTTTGTGAAATTTGGTCAATTAGTTTTTCAGCGAGACTGGATGCAGGCAATTTTTGAGGACGTTTTCGCAAAAAAAGGCGAGTTATTTTACTCCAAATCATACCCAAAGCTAATCAGCACCATATTAGATCGCAAGTGACTTACCTACCAAATTTTATGAAATTCGGTCATTTAGTTTTTAAGTTAGATTGGATACAAAGTCTGTACAGACAGACAGACACACAGGCGTCACGCTAAAAATGTTCTTATCGTATTCTCGAGGTTCCGAAACGTGTAGAACGCGATTTTCGGCATGATTCCAATACTTTCCCTATACATTACCATGTATTGCAGGGAAAATAAAAATCTGATGTGAGCAGCAAATGCCTTTCCTTGCAGACAGAAATCCATTGCCTCTTCATTTCATTAATAATTCATTAAATTTAGTTTAATTGCACTAAATAATGGACTAAAAATAATGGATAAATAATGGACTCAAAATCAGCATCGCGCTAAAAATAGTTTTTTCATATTCTAGAGGTCTCGAAACGTGTAGAACCGTCGAAAACTCAAGTTGCGATTTTCGGCATGATTCCAATACTTTCCCTATACATTGCCATGCATTGCAGGGAAAGTAAAAATCTGGTGTGGGCAGCACATGACTTTCCCTGCAGGCTTATATTCACGTTCTATTTATTTAAATTAAATTAAATTAATTTTTAATTCAATTTTCGTTCTCATTTGAAAACTGGACTTATTTTCAAAAATGGTGTAGGAAAAATAAGAAAAACTAAAATATCTCGAGAACGGCTAGTCCTAGTGTAATGGGGTTGGTCTTATTCTTTTCTTTGCTAAAAATTACGTATTAAACAAGCATTTTATGGCTATATTTGAGCACACGTAGTTCTTAAGTTTAGATTTTGATGATTTTTGCGGTCCATTTTGCAAATAAAGGCAGGTAATTTTTTTTCGAATTATACCAAAATATAATCAGCACCAGGGTGGCTTACAAGCGACTTATCTACCAAATTTTATGAAATTCGGTCCATTAGTTTTTCAGTTACTGTGGATACAAGCTTTTGCGGGCCATTTCGCAAAAAAAACGGGTTCTTTTAACCCGAGTCATTCCCAAAACTAATCAGCACCAGATTCGTGCACAAGTGACTTACCTACCAAATTTTATGAAATTCGGTCAATTAGTTTTTTAGTTAGAGTGGATAGAAAATCTGCACAGACAGACAGTCAGACACACAGACAGACACACAGACACACAGACAGACATACACACAGACACTCGCAGACGTCACGCTAAAAATAGTTTTTTCGTATTCTAGAGGTCTCGAAACGTGTAGATCCGTCGAAAACTCGAGTTGCGATTTTCGACATGATTCCAATACTTTCCCTATACATTTCCATGTATTGCAGGGAAAGTAAAAAGGTTGACTCCATATAATTCTAACTCGTACTAAATGCTATAGGAGTGCAAAGAATTAGCTTTTTATATCGCCTATGGGTTGGCGGGGTGGGGTGTGTGTTTGGTTGATATATTAATAAAATCTCCAATTTCCTCTGCCTCCGATTTGGGTATCAAAAATCTGCCCCGTTACATCTTGCCTCTTAATCGCATGATGTAAGTATGCAAAGTCTTAGCATTATATGTCACCAGGCAGTTTCTGGAGTGTCTGGAAACACTTTCCAATAACCCTCTTATTTGTAGAGGGGGGGGGGGGGGAGAAAATCCGACATCCGAAAATCAGGTTCTGAATTGTGGTTAACACTACAAAAGTGCTCAGATTTAGATTTTTAAAACACGTGGGGGGAGTTTCTGTAGTGTCTGGAATCACTTACGAAATCCCTCCTACTTTCAGGAGGAGGGTAAAAGAAAATCCGATTTCCGAATATCAGGTTCTGAATTATGGTCGATACTAAAAAAGTACAATGATGTAATCTTCTAAAACACTGGATGCTTCTGGAGGATCTAGAAAGACAAAAACACTTTAGATAATCTCGTTCAATAATTATTCAAAATTTGTCAAATGGGAAATATTCGTACATGTTTGTTGCCACATATGAATACATAAATATAGCAAACCTTAATATTGAACACGTTCATTAACAAAATACCCCATTTACTATACACGAAACTTTACAAAAAAAGAATAGAAATACAGGAAAATAAAAAATAGAAGTCTGAAAATTAATTTTGAAAATAAGCGTTTTCTCTATCAAAAAGGAATGCACTGTTGCGATGTTCTCTTAATATGTAAATGCCTCGCTTATTGAAGCAGAGAAAATCTTTTAATTTACGGAAGTCGTTTGTATTTGGAATGCAATGTCCTTATTTAAGAAGATTTTATTAAATCCAACCATCTGTATTTTTGAATCCTAATTTTTACATCCTTCTCTTAATTAAAAATTTTTAAATTAAATGGAAGAGACGATGCAGCAATAGAAAAAATCTGATGTGGGCAGCACATGACTTTCCCTGCAAACTTATATCGACGTTCTATTTATTTCAATTAAATGTAATTCACTTTTAATTCAATTTTCGTTCTCATTCGGTAACCGGGCTTATTTTCAAAGGTGGCGTAGGGAAAGTACGAAAAAGTAAAATATCTGGAGAACGGCTAGTCCTAGTGTAATGGGGTTGGTCTTATTCTTTTCGTCGTTAAACATTACGTATTAAACGGGCATTTAATGGATATATCTAAGTATACCAAGTTCTTTAGTTTAGATTTTGAAGATTTTTGCGGGCCGTTTTGCAAAAAAAGGCAGGTTATTTTTTTCCGAATCGTACCAAAATCTAATCAGCACCAGAGTGACCTATACGTGACTCATCTACCGAATTTTGTGAAAATCGGTTCATTAGTTTTTCAGCTAGAGTGGATACAAGCTTTTGCGGGCCATATCGAAAAAAAAGGCGGGTTCTTTTATTCCGAATCGTACCCAAAACTAATCAGCACTAGCCCCGCCCACAAGTGACTTACCTACCAAATTTTGTGAAATTCGGTCGATTAGTTTTTTAGTTACAGTGGATACAAAATCTGCACAGACAGACAGACACACAGACAGACAGACAGACAGACACACAGACAGACAGACAGACAGACAGACACACAGACAGACAGACAGACACACGCACAGACGTCACGCTAAAAATGGTTTTTTCGTATTCTAGAGGTCTCGAAACGTGTAGATCCGTCGAAAACTCGAGTTGTGATTTTCGGTATGATTCCAATACTTTCCCTATACATTACCATGTATTGCAGGGAAAGTAAAAGCAGCAAAATTACATTTTTTTTATTTTACATCTTTTATTTTGGAATATAAGAGTTTAAATGCCTCCTGTAAAGACAGTTGCAATGTGAATTAATGTGTAAAGTACTCCATATCATATATAGCAGTAATATCAAGTAAATAATTTATAAAGACGCAGATTTCCTCGTTTGGATCTCGATATGATCGCTACAACGGCAAAGACTACAGCAGATTACTACAGACAACAGCAATTTACAACAGAAAATCGAGATTAAAATTTTTTCAGGAGTAAATCTCAATTTTCCTACTGCCACTTGCGGCCCCAATAAAATCATATTTCCACATACTCACATTCTTACTGAGTGTTATTTTTTATTTCTTACTAGCCGCCTTTGGCGACCAGCCTGTTCGCAAACCTTGAAAATGCTGTTCGTGGCAAATTCCAACCGTGGCAAACGCGTTGGCGCGACCGACCAGAAAGGTGTAAGGTAATTGGTTGGACGGCCAGGATGTGCCACCCAATTTAGACCGGAACCCAGTGGGGGAGGCATCCACAGGGAACGTACCCTCCTTCCCCTACCACCAACCTCTCGGAAAAACATACGGACCCATATGTTTAACGTGATCGGACTCCGTGTCAGTGGCGGAAATCGAAACCGGGCCTACCGCGTGCAATTCCCGCGCGCTAACCACTGGGCTACTTCGCCCTCCGCGACAATCTCCATAACTTTCTTTTTATTCACCCAATTTAGACCGTACCCTCCTTCCCCTACCACCAACCTCTCGGAATGACTCACGAACCCACATGTTTAACGTGATCGTACTCCGCGTGAACGTGGCGTAAGTTTTGGCAGTGGCGGGAATCGAACCCGGTCCTACTGAGTGCAATTCCCGCGCGCTAACCACTGGGCTGCCGCGCCCTCCGCGACAATCTCCATAACTTTCTATATATTCACCCAATTTAGACGGGAACCCAGTTGGGGAGGCATCCACAGGGGCCGTATCCTCCTTCCCCTACCACCAACCTCTCGGAAGGACTTACGGACCCACATATTTAACGTGATCGTATTCCACGTAAACACGGCGGCAGTTTTGGCAGTGGCGGGAATCGAAACCGGGCCTACCGCTAACTTCCCGCGCGCTAATTTTCAATTTAAAATGACCATATGCTTAATTCCATCATCCTCATTCCATTGTTTCATCATTTAAAATATCCATAAAATTAAAATATCCATTTAAAAAATCCATATCGTTCCATCATTTAAAATATAAATATAATAATTTATATGGAGTAAAGGAGCTCTATTCAGAACCGTGACGTCACCTCCACCTTGACGTCCCCACCCACCACCTGCCCTTTTTCTGCGGGGGAGAAACGCCGGTTTAGAAGCGGAACGCCGAGAAATTGAAATTCGGAAACTTTTAAAATCCCGATAATGTGGGCAATACGGAATATTTCCTGACCAAATTAGACTTGTAAGAATGCCAGATGTTTGACCTTTCTAAAAATCTAAATTATTAGTCGAAATTATGAGTACTTTTTACTATGCGAGAATTTAAAAACCAAAAATACTTTTCTTGAGCAAAAAGTGACTTTTGTTTTAAAATCTTTAAAAAATATTAGAAATCAAAATTCAGATTTGAAATTGATATATTTTTACTCGCAATTGTCAGCTCTTTCCGATGGTGTGATTTGTTTTTTCCTACGATGTCCGGATCGTGGGAAAAAAAGGGCAAAAATGGCAAAAAACGGTCGAAATCGCATAAAACATTAAATAACAAAAAAAATAATTAGAATTTTAAAAATCTGTTTTCACGTATCCCCTTCCCTTCCCCCCGGGTCTCCGATTGCCAAATTTCGTAGCTCTCCGACGCGCGGTCGCGAAACGTATAGTGTATAAGACACACAAACACACAGACATTGCCTTTTATTATTTACTAGCCGCCTTTGGCGACCAGCCTGTTCGCTACCCTTGAAAATTCTGACCGTGGCAAATTCTAACCGTGGCACACTCGCTGGCGCGACCTACCAGTAAAGTGTAAGGTAACTGTTTGGAGGGCCAGGAAGTGCCACCCAATTTAGACAGGAACTCAGTGGGGGAGGCATCCACAGGGACCGTACCCTCCTTCCCCTACCACCAACCTCTCGGAAGGACTTACGGTCCCGCATGTTTAACGTGATCGTACTCCGCCTGAACACGGCGGCAGTTTTGGCAATGGCGGGAATCGAACCCGGACCTACCTAGTGCAAATCCCGCGCGCTAACCACTGGGCTACCGCGCCCTCCGCGACAATCTCCATAACCTTCTTTTTATTCACCCAATTTAGACCGGAACCCAGTAGGGGAGGCATCCACAGGGTCCGTACCCTCCTTCCTCTACCAACAACCTCTCGGAAGGACTTACGGATCCACATGTTTAACGTGATCGTACTCCGGGTGAAAATGGCAGCAGTTTTGGCAGTGGCGGCAATCGAACCCGAGCCTACCGAGTGCAATTCCCGCGCGCCAACCACTGGGCTACCGCGCCCTCCGCGACAATCTCCATAACCTTCTTTTTATTCACCCAATTTAGACCGGAACCCAGTGGGAAAGTCATCCACAGGGTCCGTACCCTCCTTCCTCTACCACCAACCTCTCGGAAGGACTTACGGACCCACATGTTTAACGTGATCGTACTCCGCGTGAACACGGCAGCAGTTTTGTCAGTGGAGGGAATCGAACCCGGGCCTACCGAGTGAAATTCCCGCACGCTAACCACTGGGCTACCGCGCCCTCCGCGACAATCTCCATAACTTTCTTTTTATTCACCCAATTTGGACCAGGACCCAGTGGGGGAGGCATCCACAGAGACCGTACCCTCCTTTCCCTGCCACCAACCTCTCGGAAGGAATTATCGACCCATATGTTTAAGGTGATCGTACTCCGCATCAGTGGCGGGAATCGAACCCAGGCCTACCGAGTGCAATTCTCGTGCGCTAACTTCCCGCGCGCTAATTTAAATTTATAATGACCATATGCTAGGCTCTTAATTCCACCATCCTCGTTCCATCGTTCTATCATTTAAAATAGCCATAAAATTAAAATATCCATTTAAAATATCTATAAATTAAAATATCCATAAATTAAAATATCCATTTAAAATCAAAAAATCATCCATATCGTTCCACCAATCCATAAATATAATAATTTCAAATACATCACCACAATTCAAACCACCATAATTCAATCATTTAAATTATTTAAAATATCCATTTAAAATATCATATAAATATAATAATTTCGCCCGATGTATACAACACTTATGCTCGTAATTCATTTAAAACCGAAAGCGCGGTCTCCATGGAGACGGGGAAGAAACTACTGCGGATGGGGGGAAAATGCCGTTGAAGAACTGAGCCGGTAGCCGACAAATTTAAAATCATGGCGTCTTTAAAATTGCGATCCTGAAGGCAATTTTCATTATTTCTGGACCAAATTAGACTTGTAAGAATGCCAGATATTTCAGCTTTCTAAAAATGTAAATTATTAGTCGAAATTATGAGTACTTTTCACTATGCGAGAATTTAAAAACCAAAAATCGTTTTTTTGAGCCAAAAGTGACTTTTGTTTTAAAATCTTTAAAAAATATTAGAAATCGAAATTGAGAGTTGAAATTGATATATTTTTACTCGAAATTCTCTGCTCTTTCCGATGGTGTGATTTGTTTTTTTCTTCAACGTCTGCATCGTGGAGAAAAAAGGGCAAAAATGTCAAAAAACGGTCGAAATCGCATAAAACATTAAATAACAAAAAAAATAATTCAAATTTTAAAAATCGGTTTTCACGTGTCCCCTTCCCTCCCCCCCAGGTCTCCGATTGCCAAATTTCGTAGCTCTCTGACGCGCGGTCGCGAAACGTATAGTGTATAAGATAGACACACACACACACAGACATTGCCTTTTATTATATAGAAGATTACATCCGATATCACACGTGCGTCTGTGTAAAGCGATGCACAAATAGCAACTCGGACACTAAAAGCTGGATTTCAAGACAAGCACCAGAGAAAATCGCGATTAAATCTTTTTCAGGAGAAAATCCCTATTTTCCTACTCCTACTTGTGGCCTAAATAAAATCATATTTCCCCATACTCACATTTTTATTGCGTGTTATTTTTTATTTCTTATTACATCCAATATCACACGTGCTTCTGTGTAAAGCGATGCACAAATAGCGACTCGGACACTAAAAGCTGGATTTCGGGACCAGCATCAGAGAAAAGCTGAATTAAAATTCTTTCAGGAGAAAATCTATATTTTCCTACTTCTACTTTCCTACTCCTTTTCCTACTCCTCCTGGCCTCAACAAAATCATATTTCCCCATACTCACATTCTTAGTGAGTGTTATTTTTTATTTCTTATTGCATTCGATATCGTTGCGTCTATGTAAAGCGATGCATAAATAGCGACTCGGATACTAAAAGCTAGATTTCCATTCCAGCCCCAGACAAAATCGCGATTAAATTTTTTTCAGGAGAAAATCCCTATTTTCCTACTCCTACTTGTGGCCTAAATAAAATCATATTTCCCCACACTCACAATCTTACTGAGTGTTATTTTTTATTTCTTTTTACATCCGATATCACATGTGCGTCTGTGTAAAGCGATGCAGAAATAGCGACTCGGACACTAAAAGCTGGATTTCGAGACCAGCACAAGAGAAAATCTGAATTAAAATTCTTTCAGGAGAAAATCTATATTTTCCTACTTCTATTTTCCTACTCCTTTTCCTAGTCCTCCTGGCCTCAACAAAATCATATTTCCCCATACTCACATTCTTAGTGAGTGTTATTTCTTATTTCTTATTACATTCGATATCGTTCCGTCTGTGTAAAGCGATGCATAAATAGCGACTCGGATACTAAAAGCTAGATTTCTATCCCAGCACCAGATAAAATCGCGATTAAAATTTTTTCAGGGAAAATCCCTATTTTCCTACTCCTACTTGTGGCCTAAATAAAATTATATTTCCCCATACTCACATTCTTACTGAGTGTTACATTTTATTTCGTTTTACATTCGATATCGCATGTTCGTCTGTGTAAAGCGATGTACAAATAACGACTCGGACTCTAAAAGCTGGAATTCAACACCAGAAGTCCACAGAATCCTACAGCCTCATTTTGTCAGACTCCTGGAGAGTCAGCGAGGGTAATACAAATTCATAACTGTAATTGATGTTTTCCAGAGCCGATACCCTTAAGTTAAGGAAATAGATGCCAGATATGCAATCTTTTGAAATATTATGACGAATATTATAAGGTAAGTGCACATAATTCTAGAGAGAAAATCTTGAACGTCAATTAATCTGACAAACTATAACTAGACGGTGAACATGAAGGTAGGCAAAATGTACGCAAATTTTAAAAGATGTCTTGAATAAAAGATAAATTTATCTGATCTGTCAGGTTGCATGCTTTGTTTTTAAATCCAAGAAACCATGACTTAATATGTAAAATGTGCATCCATAACATTTGCTACGAATTTTGCTAGGGGATATGAATAAAATATTTTTCAATATTATCTTTGGTTTTTCAAAAAGTAAATGCACTGAATAAAAATATATTCACTCTGTTGCAAAAGAATATATGCGCCCGTAAGAAATTGGGCTATAGCTGCGAAATTTCGTGTGTAGCGTTTGAGAAGATATACAAGTGATTAGAGTATGGGAGCAAAGAACGTTTCATTAGAAATTGGTGGCAATACGATGATATTTTAGAAAGTGTTAAATCCGCTATGGACGTCCTGAGAGCTGAGGACGTCAAGTCAATACTCGGTGCTATATAGTCAGTTTAGTTGATTCTGTCCCTCTGCGGAAGATTCTGCCACAAATGTTGCAACTAGTAAGCTAACTCAGTGGTATTCTGAATAGACTGCAATAACAATTCCAGCATGTTCCAGAAGTGTTCTATACCAATAGTGATGAAATATCCGAGTAAGGGCCTCTTCGCTTTCTGCTGCCAACTGCTCATTTTCCATTTTTCGGGCCCTCATAGTCGGGCAATTCCCGTAATTCAAAAAAAAAAAAGAAAGAAAAAATATCTGCAGGAGGATAGTCTTCATGTAGGCCCAGCTTGGTATGATGAGGATGGGAGTTGAAGCAGTTACCACCAGTGGGAGTTTCAGGTCGGGAATCAGGTGGTAGTTCCCAACAGCTAGGAGCCATTCAGTCTTGCCAGGTCTGTCTAGGTTCTCTAGCCTATTAGCGAGTTTTACTCCTTGTTTGTGCGCTAGGCGCACGTTTCTTTCTCTTTACTATATCACATCTTTCTTATATTTCTCCTTCTCTCTTATTCTGTTCTCGGGCTTAGGCAACTTAGCTTGCCATCGTGACCTTTGTGTAGTGTAATAATGCACATTGGGACCATGGTAAGTGAAACGGTGCAAGCGACGATGCTGCAAGGGGAAGAGGTAGGAAAAGGTAGAAGGGAGCACGATATCTCATGCATGAACGTACGCCGGCAGAAACAGCAAAAGGAATTATTTCCCCTTCAATAATAATAAAGCAATAGGCCGTCGTGATCGAATATAGTGATCGAAAACAGAACAATAAAAATCAGTATTGGAATGATCCCTGATACAAACCCAAGTTGAACCTCTTCCCTGGTGATGGGTGCAAAGGCCCACCAATGACTGAAATATAAGCAAAGACATGGCAAGAAAGGGGAGAAATGGGAACATTAAATGAATACTCCAAAAGTGATGGAACTAAAATATTATTTGATCAATGTTCACACAAAATATTAATCATCATATTTAGACATTTTTCATTAACATTATTCTAAAACAGTTTCGTTTAATTATTTCAGAAATTATACTTCAGAACCTTTAACAAATTAATAATGGCAAATATTAATGGCCTCAAATTCAATAATTATATATCTCATGCAATTACATAAAATATTAGCATCAATTGCGTGAAATGTCTTGTCACATAAGACTTAGCTGGAACTGACCACATCCAGTCATCCATTCAAAGTTAATTACTCAACAGTTTATATTTATAAATTTCGGCGACATTTTATTTGTTTTTTGTAAATTTAATTTGTAAATTTTAAGAGCGGACCGCCAGTAGGTCCGATGCCTTTCGCGTCCATTTTTTCATCTCCACTAAAGTTAGCGTCGGGATGTCATCTTCGAAAACTGTGACGTCAGCCAAATATCACACCTTCCAAATTTACCAATCAGGAAACGGTTGACGACATTAAACATCTGCTAGACTCGCCAGTCTCAAACGCCAAGAATATACGAGAACCTTATATCCCTCATTCTCACTGTCATGGCAATAAAGAAAAACAAAATTAATACTTCTGTACAAATCACGGTCACTTCGAAAGAGGAAGCGAAGGAGGAACAGGAAAGGTTACTGAATCGTGCGGTTTTTCGCACATAGAAAAACATTGAAGTCTTCTCATAATGTACAGATAATATAAAAATACACTTAAAATTCAACCAAGTCGGAAATTTATAAAATTCCAACACGGCAGTATCCAGGCATCCTAAGTAGGATTACCATTGTGTGCAATTTTTGATTCTAGGCTACAGTATTTTCCATTGCGATTTTCTTTGTCCCAGCTACCCTAAGCTAGTACGCTTGTGTTATAGGGAGTTCCTAGGGTTTTTTTCCTAGGTTATTGTTCCTAGGTAATGCTCGGCCCCATCTTATAGTCATACACTGTAATAGCATTAACCATTATACTACCTCTCTCTCTAGTTACCTTTCATAGGACAAGTCATGTCAGTTGCCTTGCAGCCCCACGGTGTTTCGTTGCCAAAGATCAGTAAGTACAATGAGGTAACTTTTCTACTCCTTCTTACTTATTCTTAGTCACTATTATAATTATGTTATCTCTACTCTCTCCTTTAGCCATAGTTCAGTTATTTCTTAGCCTTAGTTCCCCAATAGGGGCTAGCTTTTATTTAATTATTTTGATTTAATCTCTCTTAATTACTTAAAGTCTAATTACTTAGATATATTTATTTGATTTTAGTATCCTTACTAGACTTGTTCTTCGCTTTGACTAGCTGTCAATCCTCCTTTAACGATCTGTGCTACTAACAAGCAACCATTTTCAACCCAGTTGCTTTATTTTTAGTTAATAATACTCGTCCCTGGTAAGCAATCGCCCCTGCCAACCCACTACCTCTGCTCCTCTTAGAATGGGCGGTTTCCCACCTAACAAACGATTTCGGCTTAAAACAATTTTGCTCTTCTTCTCTGACCTTCTCCAATCCTTGGGGGTCACCCGACCCATTCCCGGTTTGCTTTTCTAGCCCTCTTTTCTTTTCTTAAGGCTTGTCTCCTAACCGGGCAATACGAGTTTAAGTCCGAGTTACGACATCGCCTATCGAAATCACCATAAAAAATGTGGTAAAATTAAGTCTAATGTTGATCTTCTTTCTTCTGACGTCATCTAACTTTTTTGGCAATCTCATTAATTCGTTTCAATGCTATTTCACGATAGAGGAGCCACCATCCTGCTGCACTGTGTCAAATTTGGGATTTTACTCTGGGCTCGGGCAACAGGATGTTTCTAAGGTTCTTTTTCAGCACTTCCCTTTTTGGTGTGCGGTGTAATCCAAGAATTTTGAACAGTTTCCTTACTATTGTATATACGTCTTTGCAAAAACACCCAAATTGGGTTCTCTCCACTCTCACTCAGCGCATCTTCTCTGTCGAGTTATCCTGCTGACGATTCTCCACTGGGACGGGATTCCAACCTAAAAGCCAATAGGCAGGCCAGGTTCATTCTGGTGTCTCCCAGACGTGTTCTATGGTGATAGTTCAGAGGATCTGCATGACCATGTTAGGATATTAAATAACCGTAGATATTACCGAGAAAGTCGTGCAGTATGTGGTCGAGCGTTGCCTTGGTAAATGGGAGCTGTTCGGCTTGATAGCGTAGACAGAACAATTGGCTGCAGAATATTGTACAAACGAGCCATCCTATTGGCTTACAGCACAACTAGAGAATATCGGCGAATGCACGAGATGGCTCCTCAGACTAGCGTGCCACGTGCAATGACCATGTGTCGTTCAACAACAAATGCGGGATCGGAATGATGGACAGTTCTCCGCACACGAATGTAATAAGAGAGAAGATGAATTCCTCGTTAAAGACAATGCCTCCAATTGGACATTGTTCAGGCTGACCGAGCTAGGTACCAATCCAAACGGTTCTGCCTATGTTGAAGTGCCAGAGGTATGCAACTTAACGGACTGCGACACCCAATATCACCTTCTGACATCCGTCTACGTATAGTATAATACTTTGATACAAAATATAGGAAGAACGAAAATGTCTTTGAATGGCTGTTAGCGCCGACTTATCTGTATACGTGGCTCCTCTCCTAAATGCACGATCCTCTCGAGCACCTTTATGTCTGTGGCATCCTGGACTTTTGCAATGGTTACGTGTCTTCTCTGACTACTATTCCCAACACCGATCAACTACTATATCACTCCGTCCAAGATGGTGGATGAAACGTCTGTAGGACCAATCAGCAGGACCAACTTTAGAACTATGGCGCGACCCCTCTATTCCTCTCTCCGACGCCGTTTCGTAGAGCCGTCGAGTACGTCTCAAAGGCATCTTTTTACACGACATTCAGTATCAAAACAGAACATCCAGTTCCAATTGCCCGTGAATGCGAACACCAGTCGTTTTACATGCTGAATGATGTGTCGTGTTATGCCTGTTACATGAGACGTATAACATCATAGGCGTCGGCAGTTTGATCATTTGGATAACTCTTCAAAATACATTTATATGCCGTGTTTTAAGGATATAACTCAATTTTTATGGCTGCAAATATTTCTTTGCAACATAGTGTATATTACGTATGTCAGTAAATTTATATGTTGAACACATTGTATTTTACAGTTTATAAACAGGAAATATAAGTTCCATAAAGTTTTTGACTTTTTTTACTATAGAAGAAAACAGCTAATCATTTTCATTTTCACCTTTTGCGACATTTTGTGAAATATTTCACGTTTTCTGCAACTTATTACCATAATTGTTACTTTTCGCAAGGAACATATAAAAATTATTTCTTTTGTCACGTCCGTTATTCATTTTTCTTTCGGCCCATTTGCAAGTTAAATAAACACATTCTGTCCAAATAAACTTATATGTCGGGTTGAATCTGAAGGAATTGTTGGATACCATTACGAGATATTATATTGTCTGGTGGTATTATAAAAACAGTTATATATGCAATATAAGTTTCCCTACAATTGAACACTATTTGATAAATAGTAACAAAAATTCGAGTCTTCTTACTGTTTTATTTTGCTAAGAAACCAGACTTATTTTTATTGCCAATTGAAATTAGCTCACCAACTGTAATGGAAATTACTCACTTCACTTACAATGATGTTACTTACAATTAACTTACATTGATAATTTACAATGGTAAATTACAATGATGCACTTATCACGATGATTAATGGAAAAGTAAAAACTCTTTATATCTCAATATAAGTTAGTTATGATAACGTCTTAGCAGGGGTGTCAAAAAACACTGTCTAAAAGTATATGCATACCTACTCATTAATAATATACCCCGCATAACGCTAACTTTCATAATATAACTAACCATGATTTTAATAAAAGGGTATATTATGACCAAATGATGGTTTACAGTTCTGTATTTCTTTTTCGAATAAGTACCCTTAGCTATCTTGTGTAGCTTTGTTACTGAACTTCAACCTTCTGTCTACGCCAATGCCACAGAGCACTAGTTCGTAATAAAGCTATTTTTAAACTGTTTTCAAAATTTATTTCAATTTATAAATTATGGCGACTAACAACATTATTTAAAACCAAACTTAAAACTTCTTAAAAGCATCCAGTATTACAGTAAACATTAAGACAGCCACTAAAATTGCTATACATATTAGCTAAGTAGCTTATTAACAAACATGAATTTGTTTTCAATTTTAATCTGACATCTATGTCAGCGTCCCTAGTCTAGCCACTTTTGCATTTAATCTTTACACTTTGCATTTAACTGTCAACTCAAAATTATGTCCGGTTTGTGAACAAAAAAGGAAAACCCATCGAGAGATCGAAAGTGTCACATGGAATGTTTTTATTTTGCTTTTTTTGGTATGAGTGGCACAATAACATTGACCGATATAACTTCAGTATTTCTGTAACAGTTTCTTAATACAGATATAAATGAATGGTCAGTCATTTTCAAATAGGTTGGGATATGCTTTATATTGCTTGACTTAACTTTAGATACTTAAACTTAACTAACACATACTTCACTCAACTTACTTTATACTATTTAAATCATAATGAATTGTTAAAGAAATTTTGATTTTCGAATGATTTTATTAGTTGTGTCATCTTTGAGGCAAGAGTAAAATATGTTAACTCCAGAGAACCTGGAGTGTTTTAAAAGTCATTGGCTATATTTTAAAATAAATTGAAATTTTTCTGTGGCCTCTTTTATATATACTGTTCCATGAAATAAACTGCATATTTTTATATCGCTTAAAATCATTATAAATAATAAAATTAGGAAATAAAAACCAAAGATGAATTGTTTGAATTTATTTGTGACGTTTCAAACACTAAACGAGTTCTGAACGATTAATATCTATACACGTTTCAAAAGAAATATTTAAACATTCTGAATATAACAAATTTTTATACTATGTTAATAATTAAAAATTCAATTTTGTGTCCTTGGTTTATCTATACTATGGGCAAAACTAAAACAAACTGCTGCTTGAAAGGCAAGAACTTACAAAATGTCCTTGTAAAAAGCTATTGTTATGGGTGCATACTGCTCTAAGTGTGGTGATTTAGCTTGAAGAAACTTATAACGTCTTCAAAACAACTGTAGTCACCTAACTGGCATATATATGACTGCTTTTTATAAGGGAGTTTCTAAGTTCTCGTTGTTGTAAATTCCTGTATACCATCAGTCTTTAAATTATTTTTTTAGCTTACGCCTAATATCTACTCGTGTAAATACAGATTAGAGATTATGTTGTGTTCTAAACAGGCATTGGTTATGGCTCCGTATTTGAATAAGCTCAAGAAGATTTTCGTTGTAAGAAGCAAGGCGTCCTAGTAAAACAATATTAATATAATTTTATTATTATTGAGTGCATGATCGTGTAATTAAAAATATACGTTAATACTTATTATTCTTAATTAATTATCTTATTATTTTCTATCAATACAAAACTTGTTTTAGGTGAAAAAACAAAAAGAAAATATTTATATATTTGGTGTATTCTGTACTGATGGGCATACCCCTTTGGATATGCGTACCTCACTTTAGAGGACCACCAATAAATAAAACGAAAACCCTTAAATTTATGAAATAAATTTATCAAATGAATTTTGTAAATACACATTTTAATTCAATCTATTCACCCATGTTAAGCATACGCAAGATTTTTATAGAACATATAAGACTTAATGTACATAATTAAATAATGTAAAATTTTAAAATTACTTTCTGAGTATAATTTCTCATGATACAAGAAATAAATACTGTTAGGATTGGAAGTATTAGGTGGGCTGTTATTACATATTTTTTATATCTATGTTATAGTATATAATATTCAAAGTCTGCAATTATGTATGTTTTCTCTGTACACAAATATTATGTTTAGTTTCTTTTGTATAGACTTTCTATATAGTTTCTTCTGTATAGTCTTTCTATATAGTTTCTTCTGTATAGCCTTTCTTTATAGTTTCTTCTGTATAGCCTTTCTATATAGTTTCTTCTCTATAGTTTCTTATCTATAGTTTCTTCTGTATAGTCTTTATGTATAGTTTTCGTAAAGTATGTTATCAAAATTTGCTATGGTTACTCCTTATCTTACTGTGAGCAATCCCATCCATTGCTTTAAGTTTATAGATCCAGAAAACACTTATATACAGGAATAATATTAACATAAATTCGGTAACTTCACTTGAAGAAAGGTGTATTTTGTTTTTTATGGTTGCTTTCATTATGCAAAACTGTTTATTATTAACATGTGTTGGTAAGGCAGGCGATTTTAATTTCTTTTAATTTCTTATATTCGATCTAAATAAGAAAAATTACAAATTTATTTAATGAATGCATGGAATTTTGCATTTTCAATTTTTCAGATTACAGATATGATTTTAAACTATAAAATACTTCTAACTGCTCAATTCATATATTCACTTCAGGCAAAGAATGTTTTTCATTTTGTTTAAATGATTACCGCAAAGAGGTAATAAAATTGCGAACAAATACTTTGTAATGTCGCATTATTACGATGAATGTTCTTAAGATTTTATAGTTCGAAATGGGAGCAGCAGCTGTATATTTTAAATACGAGTATATACCTCAAGCTCATCGAAGCGTCAAAAACTGAAATTAATCGGTTTTGAAAACCATTTTTATTCCATTTCGAACTTTTAAACGAATGGTCAATGCAAAAATGTCACCGGGAAAAGCCATTTGCAACATTTCCATGTATAGGATGTTCTAGCGCATGACCGGTGATAGATGGGTTGCAGAAAAAAAAAAAAAAAAAAAGAATTATGTTTTCCTTCTCTATACTTATGTGTGGGTAGAAAGAACTGTGACGGACTATAAAATCGGAACTGTGTTTACAACAAATATTAGTTTATAAGTATTCTATTCTATTTTACCTACATTATTACTTTTCTTATATACAATAATGTATAAGGAAAGTATTGTGAAGGGGTCGAGAATTCGAGTTATCAACGGGAGAGCCCGTTTCAAGCATCCCTGATCACGAATCGAACATTTTTGAAGTAATGTCTGTTGAAGACCCAGACCGTCCGACTCATCCGAAGACTTGAGCAACAATTTGGACGGGAGGGAAGTGATGTCTCTGTGTGTGTGAAAGTATGTGTGTGTGTGTGTGTGTGTGTCAGTGAGTATGTGGAGACGATAACTGACGAAAGAATGGACCGATTCGAACGAAATTTGGTACACAAATTTCAATCCGTAAACACTGGAAGCCTATTGTTTTTATATGCAATCGAATGTTCAGAACTCCCCTAAATTTTCGAATGAAAATTTGAAAAAGATTGTCAAAAAAATCAAAACCTCTAATAAAGTTACACACATAGCCATTTCTTATGTAATTTTCATTAGAAAACGATTGGCATACATTTTAGAACGCTAACATGAACCATTCTCGAGATATTGCACATTTTTCAAAAAAATTATCAGAAAGGCATGTAAAATAAAGAAAATATTTCCTATTGAGAAACGTGTCCACTTTTCATACGTAATATCATGTGATATATTGGGTGACATCATTCTCGTTGATCTAGCTCATTCCATTCATGAAAATATGTACTTTGAGTAATACATTTTTATTTGAACGCCTATAGTCATTTATCTGCTATAAGAATTACTTATTTCTCCATCCATAACGCTTGGCGAGATTTTGGCGACGAATTTGGTGAAATGTCGCCAACTTGGCGACTTTTTAAATGTTGTTACATTAACGAAAAACTCGCCAAATGAATAAAATTGACGCTAAATCAATGACTACTCATTGAAGATGACGACATGGAAAATGACGACTCATTAACGAAAATTCAATATCTTGGAAAGAATATAAATAACTACTATAAAAATAATCTATTTTTTTTACTGTAAAAGTTGTAAATTCATTGCATTATATAAGGAAAGTCATGTGCTGCCCACATCAGATTTTTTTTTTTGTAGTAATGTGTTTGTGGTACGGTATATCTCGAACAAATTTGACAAATGAAAGGGAATTTGTTCGATTACTTCAATCGATTAACGTCAGGGATTTATCAATTACTTCACTCGATTAATATCAGTTGGTCTGTTGATTTTCTCTATTGATTGAGCAAATTTAGGTCCTCACTTGTTCAAGAATTTCATTAAAAAGAAAAAAACGTTTAAAAAATAAATATACATAGCAGTTTTACAAAAAATGGCGAAAATATCTATTTAGTAAGTGATTTTTTAACGAATTCATTTGTTTTAATATGCTACTCGCCCAAGATATTTCATGTTTTTGATCTAAAATTGAGCAAATTATAAAAAATAAATAAATAAATAAATTCACTATTATTATTCTGTTTTGTGTAAACCAGTTCCAATCATCTTACTCTTTTGAAAAATTAAATTTGAACAATGCCCTTTTATATTAATGTTTATATTGAAATTTTGTTAAAATCCTAACGGTTATTAATTATGAAATCAAGTGTCCTTAATGGTGCTCCGTAATTTTTGAGTGCAAATAGCCTTTTATAGTTAAGTTTGTTATACAATAAATTTAAATCGAAAGCTTAGATTGAGCGGTGTACTTCTTCTAGGAATTAAAAATACTATTCATGTATTTATGTTTATATGTATATATATTTCTTATTATATTTATATGATTTATGAGGATTCTAAATATAATATCTAACAATTTATTTTTAAATTGAAAGCAGTTTTAAATTGTTTCTTATAATATTATATTTAAAAACCTATAACAAACATTAAATCATTTATGATTCTGAGTAGGTGAAGGAATTTTAAATTATTTTCCATTTAATCTCTATTCCTTTTGTACAATGTTTCAAATTTGTGATTTATTTTTTTAAATAATAGCTATTTTATAACTTTTCAAAAGCACATGTACTTAATGAAAATACCAAATTACAACTTCTCACTGCAGTATATACAGATATAAAAAAAATTTATGTACGGAATTTTTTATATTCACTAAACTAACTGCGAACATCACACACTAAACCGGGTACAAAGTCAATAATCCACTTTGAATCTGGCTTTAAATTCATTCGTAATAGCAAAACTAAAAATAGAGTGCCGAACCAGAAGTGGACACCTGTAGTGGATTTTCAAAGTTTATTAAATCAAAAAGAAAAACTTCTCATAAAATGACTTTGAAAATTGTATTATACAGTCACTGATTTATTATCATAACATACGTAATGAACACTCTTTAATGACAGTGGTGAATTTTGTTTACAATCTGGCTTCCTGCGCTTTACATAATTCTTCACAAAAAATATTTTTTGGCACAGATATAAATATTTTATCTGATGATGTAAAACTAGTAGTCCGGCCCATTGGAGCGATACAATACTTATAACTATTCGGAAGTTTGGGACGGAAGAAACAATTCTAATTATCGAAACTTTAAGAATGTATCCAAACTTATGCAGCAATTCTCAAAGACGGGAGCCGCGGAAGAACCTTGTGACGTCACATTCCGTGCGCGCCAAAATGGACCGTTTTCCCGCCACAGTCAGAACGGCGAACTTTGACATGAAATACATGAAATACAGCTCGGAGAATAAAAATGTTTGTACTTTTGTCCGTTTTGAAACATTTCGAATCGAATAAAAAAAATATAAAAAGAGGCCGGAATTGTCCATTGTTTATACTGTTACTAACGAACTGATAGTTTCAGATTATTTTAGACAGGCAGTTAAAAATATTATAATTTATTTCATTTCGCCCAATTCTCTCTCCTCCCATCTAAATAATTCCTTACTAAAACAATACCACAGAATTGTGTAATGCGTCTTACTTCCGAATAAGTCACTTCCAATTTGCATATTTTTGAAAGTAGCTCCGACATCCTTCACAGAAAACGACGTAAAGAGCATAATAGCCACTTCTGGCAGAATCTCGTATAATGGCTTTTGAATAAGAATGCAATAAGAGCATTTTGCTATGGTGGCATTTTTCGTGAGCGAGATAAGATTTTAATTTTGAGGCATGAAATTGATTTAAATGTGTAAGTTCCAGTCATTTTAAATGAAGACGCATTAGATTTAAGGACTAGTGCGCCTAAACGGAACTTTCACTACTGGTGAAGAAGTTTTACTTCAATTTGTGTTTATAAATTCATTGCATTTTATAGAAATAAATTCTGATCAAAAAGTACATAAAATAATATGTTTGCCTGTACTTTTGTGTACTGTCATCGTCTGTATTGGAAAATCTAAGGGCCTGAGAACGATGGAATTTGCTATAGAGGTGCTTTACTTTCTCCTTATGTGCATATCCGCGAAATTTTTAAAATATTTTAGGACCCTTACTACGCTTTGTAATTCGTTTTAGAGCTTTTTAAAACTTGTTGTTTTGTTTCTAAATAACGAATTGTTTAGTATATAAAATCTTACATTTTTATTGTACTAGGGGCTTTGCCCCAGCGCCTTATACTTGTTAACTCCCACACTTCACGCTTTTTAAGAAATCTAATAAATGAACAATTATGAATAATCGTTGGTAATTTATTATGATTGTTATAATCATGGAAGATGAGAAATATCTCTAACTCTTTTAACATCTATCGGAATAACCGATAACTATCTGTTTATTACATATGTAAGTCGCTTTCGATGTATCGCTGCTTGTGTTTTGGTGAAGGATTAAGAGCAAAAACCTTGTTACGTGGTTATAAACTCTATCCATCTTGTTGTGGAAACTAATTTTATGTCCAAGTATACTAACTGTACGATCTAGGCTAGAATTAAATATCTTACTTTTAATGTTTTCAGTGCTTCAGTTAATTAAGTCTGTTCGTTCGATAGGTAAAGGACTGTAATTTTATCTATTCATAATCCATAGAACCACACAGGTAAAAAGATCTGATGTGGGCAGCACATGATTTTCCTTATATAATGCAATGAAACTACTTTTACAGTTAAAAAATGTTATTCTTATAGTAGATACTTATATTCTTTCCAAGATATTGAATTTTCCACAATCAGTCGTCATTTTCATTACTTTAGTGTCATTTTTATCCATTTGGCGAGATTTTCGTTAATTTGGCAACATTTAAAAATGTCGCCAAGTTGGCGACATTCTGCTAAATTCGTCGTCAAAATCTCGCCAAGCGTTATGGACGGAGAAATAAGTTATTCCTACAGCGGTAAATGACTATTGGCGTTCAAATACAAAAGCATTTCTCAAAGTACCTTTTCTCGTGAATGGAACGAGTTAGATCCATGAGAATGATGTCACCAAATTTATCGCATGATATTACATATGAAAAGTGAACATGTTTCTTAACAGTTATTATTATTTTTTTTTAATTTATGGGATTATTTGATAAATTTATTTGAAAAATGTGCAATATCTCAAGAACGGTTCATGCTAGAGTTCTAAAGTTTATGTCAATCGTTTTCTAAGGAGAAATTACATAAGAAATGGCTATTTGCGTAACTTTATTAAAGATTTTGGTTTTTTGATGATTTTTTCAAAATTTCACTCGAAAATTTAGGGGGGTTCTGAACTTTCGATTGTGTTTTAAAACAATTGTCTTCCAGTATTCACAGGTTTTGATTTTTGTACCAAATTTCATTCGAATCGCTCCATTCGTTCGTGAGATATCGTCTCCAAAGTCGCACTGACACACACACACAAACACAGACATCACTTCAAAATTGTTCGATTCGTGATCAGGCATGCTTGAAACGTGCTCTCCCGTCGAAAACTCGAATTCGAATTTTCGACCCCGTCACAATACTTTCCTTATACATTATGTATATAACGAAAGTAAAAATAAACTATATTTATATACACTATTACTCTTTCTACTCCTGCTACATAACCTTTTTGCCCCATGGCAACTAAACTACAGACCATACTGTAGACATTGCTAATAAGTACCGGATAGGCAGTTATCTCGACGGAGGTTCTAAGCGGAGTAACTTTTTTTTCACTGACGCTCGCCAAATTGGCGAGCTCTACTATTAAGGACGACAAGGCGCAACAAAGTCTTCCTTCATCTTTGGGATGTTTCAGCCAGCAAACCATCCTAGAAAATTTGGAAGTGGGCTCAAACCATTAAATTGTTGCCCATACAAGCAGCACTAATTGTTTTATTTAATATATAATTAACTAAAACTTTAATCAAAATCCAAAATTTCCGTTCTGCACATCTACCGGGTTTTTATTAGTTAATATTTCAAATTTCAGAACTGTGCATTTTTCCGCCTGTTCCTAATACGCAGTCATATTTGAGCTAATTATTTTCTTGACTTTCTCATTTCTGGAACAGAGGTAAATATAGTAAAATATGTATCCCATAGGAAAGTAATGTTATGAAAATGTTAAATGCTTTCACTGGAGGCTCTTTTTCAGAAGCAGAAGGAAAAAACAGTTTGAAAGGCAGACATTCCTATTACACCAATGTAGGTTACCATATTTAAACACTCAAGGAAGGGTTTGCAGATTTGGCGATGTATCTTTAATTTGGCGATTTTTCGAAGGTACGAGAACTTTCTGGAAATAATGAATATTCTTGGAGATACGTACTAGCTCCTTCTGGGAGTTTCTACGGAGAGTTTATAAAAAGAATCGTCGCTCAGAGAGCGATTGCCGTGATACAAGCTACATCCAATTGTGACACCGGTTCTCGTTAGATCACCGAAGTCAGGCAGCATAGGGCGCGGATAGTACCTGGGTGGGTGACCACTTGGGAACACCGCGTGCTGTTGGCTCATTTCGGGCGCAGTAGCCCGGTGGTTTGCGCGCTAGATTTGCACGCTGCCACAACTGCCGCCGTGTTCATGCGGAGTACGATCGCGTTAAACATATGGGTCCCTAAGTCCTTCCGAGAGGTTGGTGGTAGGGGAAGGAGGGTGCGGTCCCTGTGGATACCTCCCCCAATGGGTTCCGATCTAAATTGGGTGGCACTTCCCGGCTGTCCAAACAGTTACCTTACACCTTTCTGGTAGGTCGGACGGTCTGGGTCTCAACAACAACAATAACAACATCGAATTTTGAGATACATCAATATTTTGATAATAGTGTTGGCTGTTTTGTGAAATTAGTGGAGTATTTAATTGCTGTTTTACTGTACCTGACAACTGTTTAATGATCTTGTGAATCAGTTGAAACATTATTACGTTGAAATATTAATAGTTGCCGGAGCAGTGGTAGAAGTGCTGTTGTTCATGTGGGGAAGAAAGCGAAGAGACTGTTTGAATTACACTACGGATGTAAAGGATATTAAGTTAGCATACAGCGTTTCCACATGAGTCCTTATGCATCCTTTTCATTTGGATCGACGTGTTCTAGACCTACAAAAACAGAATCTACTGACAGGAAAGTGACTAAGCGTTATTAATTGAGAAAGTTTGCAGCGCCTCCAATGGCGCATTGAAGAAGTTAGAATTTCTACTTCGAAAATCCCAAGGGAGGTTGGCGAAAATTTTTAATTAGTAAACATTTTCAATAGGTGAAAATTTTCAATAGGTGAAAATTTTCAATATAAGAAAATTTTCAAAAGTTGTAGAGCGTTTTTACTTTCCCTGCAATACATGGTAATGTATAGGGAAAGTATTGAAATCATGCCGAAAATCGCAACTCGAGTTTTCGACGAACCTACATGTTTCGAGACCTCTAGAGTACGAAAAACTATTTTAGCATGACGTCTGTGTGTGTGTCTGTGTGTCTGTCTGTCTGTCTGTCTCTGTGTCTGTGCAATTTATGTATCCACTCTAACTCAAAAACTTATAGACCGAATTTCATAACATTTGATAGGTAAGTCACTTGGGTATGACGCTAACCAGCCTTTTTTTGCCAAATGGCCCGTAAAAATTTCATGTATCTACTGTAGCTAAAATACTAATTGATCAAATTCCACAAAATTTAGTAGATAAGTTACTTGTACGATACTCTGGTGCTGATTAGATTTTGGTATTATTCGGAAAAGAACAACCTGCCTTTTTTACGAAATGGTCCTCAAAAATCGCCAAAATCTAAAAAAAACTACGTATGTTCAAATATATCAATTAAATGCTTGTTTTATACGTAATTTTTGATGAGGAAAAGAATAAGAACAACTCTATTACTCTAAGACTAACCGTTCTCGAGAAATTTGAGATTTATCGCATTTAGTTATGACACTTTTAGAAAAATGTCCAATTACCAAATAAAAACAAAAATTGAATTAAACCTGCAAATTTAGTGTTATTTTGTGCAATTAAACTCAATTTAATGAATTATTAAAGAAATAAAGAAAAAATGAATTTGAGTCTGCAGGGAAAGTCATGTGCTGTCCACATCAGATTTTTTATTTAGCATTGCTGATAATTTCGAATTATCATTTTTGCAGTAAATAATAAATGTTGTTTAAAAATGCATTTGTGCAGTAAACAATAAATGTTGCTTGAAAATGGAAGACAGATGACGTGGTATAATAATTATCCTTCTATTTAACATCACTTTTTATCATATTCGTACGTTTCTTATGAAAACGTATTTCTAGAATAAACAGTGAAAGATCTACAACTCTGTAATTGAAAATTTTCGCTTATCTAGCTTTATTGAGATTCAAATTCTATCTTCTTCAATTCGCTGAATTTAAACTTTCTCAATTGGTATCACATAGTCGTTTTCCTGCTTCTGCTGCTCTAAAACACTTCGATTGACAGTTAGTGGAATGTGCAAGAACTTATGAGGGAATCCAATATATTACACACATAAGCCAAATCAATTCAATCAATCAACACCATTGACCAATTGTCAACTTAAAGTTATATATAATTTTAAAGAAAGGTTTGTAAAGAATAGCGAGCAAACGAAAGCTTGTTAAAATATTTTAATTCTGCTATTTATGATAGAAATGTATCTAAATAACATGGAATGCGAATACATGAGAAAAGTGGGTGGAGTTTTATATTTCAGGTATTTTATTAAAGTCAAGGCTGAGCAGTTGGTTGGGGATTCTTGAAGTTTGAAAGATTTTTTATTCAAACCATTTTTATCGACATTTTCACCTCATAACAAATTGCTCTGGTTTTGTTCAACTGCTTCTGAAATAAAATTAACGCTGCATGTTTCTCCCAACCCAATAACAAGTCATTCAGAACAGAGACCACTGAAGCATGAGATGATACGCCACTTTATATTATTGATTGCCAGGGCTGAGGTAGAAGGCAAACCAGAACAGGAACTTCAAGGCCCGGCACGATCAAGAGGTCCGGCCCGGAACTCCAATATTTTTTTCCTAATGCGTAGCGGGACAAGGGTATTGAATTTATCGAAAAATCTAACCTTAATAAGTAAAATTATTCTTGTATATAACAATTCTTGCTCATTCAAATCAAGTGTAATCCTAGTAAAACGCCAAGAGTTAAAATAAAAATGTATATTCAACCCTTGTGATATTTCAAAATAAAAGCAGTTCGGTTTAAATCCCGTATCATTTTCCTATACGTCATATTGCAGAGTTTATTTCCACAATCCATTAACCACGATTGCTATCGTATAAATTAAGTTATTATAAATTAAACATAAAGCCTCAATCCTACATCAATTAGAACTATTACAGTTTGTAATTAAATAAAAATAGGTGACTAATCAATGATTTTGGTAGAAAGGAAATTAGTAATTATTAAATATTATTAATAAAACGAGAGTGAAATAACACGAAATTGGAGTACCTAGCCAAAGGACCCGAGATTGTTTTCGCGGTCCTATTGATAGGCCGATGTTACCCGAAAAGGCGGATCGGAAGAGTGCATTATATAGGGGCGCTATCCGTAAAAATAGTTTATGTAAAATAGTCAACAACTTATAAAATAGAGAGGGGGACAGCACTTTCCTGCATAGGGGCAAACATGATGTCGGTGGCACTGATGTTAGTAGGCTGTGGTTTTCCGATATGACAAGCGCCGCAGTTTTCCATAGAATACTGCATAAAATAAATTGGGATTGTTTATACCCTAGACGCTATTCTATTCCTTGCATATTTACGTTTTCTTACATCGCTAAATGTTTCGAGCAAAAGTGAAAAAAAATATATCATGAATGGAAAGAAGCATAGTTTAAAAAACCATCCCTAAAACTCAAAACGTTGCGTACCCCATTAAGAATCAATTTTCATCTTTAAAGGGTTAATGATTAGAACTAAACTAGAAAACTAGGTCACTTTTGATTGAAAGTTCCTACAAATCGTTTCCAATGTACGGTGATTTATTTTTTCAATGTGGATGGCATTTAAAGTTCGTTTGTCCAAACTTTTTGATTTAAAAAATTGGAAGGAGAAATCCTTTCGAAGTTACATTGTTTGCATTGACGCAGTTTGAATAACGAGTTTGGGCTCCGAAGAATAAAATATATTCGTGTTTTACTTTTTGTACAGGATAACAGTATTATCTTAACTCGAGATAGCCAAATTTTTCTCTTCATATTGACCAATTATGAAGGAAAAAACTGGTGAATCATATAAAATATATTAGTATTAAAATAAGAGCGTAAAACTACCAGATATTTTTTAATAAAACTATTAATTTAAATATTTATATTTGATGATGCAAACAAATATATTTGCTTGTTACCCTATATATAAATTCTAATATTGATCTAGTGAGTGTAGATCACGTTGCTTTGTAGTTCTGATGAAGGCTGATCCATATTTTTTAAACCGGTTGGCAGCCTTATTTTATGTTTTATGCAAAGTTGTCAAACATTTTACTTTGTGTCAGCATCTTGGTCATACTTCAAAGAAGCGTTGTAAGCCTTTGGAGTCGATTAAGGATACTTGATTTCATAATTAATAACTATTAAGATTCCACCAAAATTTCAATATAAACATTCATATAAAAGGACATTTTTCAAATGAATAAGATGACTGGAACAGAAAAAGGTTTACTCAAAACAAAATAATAACAGTGAATTTATTTATTTATTTATTTTTTATAATTTACTCGATTTTAGATCAAAAACATGAAATATTTTGGTAGAGTCGTATATTAAAACAATTGAATTTGTTAAAAAAAATCACTTACTAAATAGATATTTTCGACATTTCTTGTAAAACTTCTATGTATATTTATTTTTAAACGTTCTTTCTTTTTAATAAAATGCTTGAACAAGTGAGGACCTAAATTTGCTCAATCAATGGAGAAAATCAACAGACCCACTGATATTAATCGACTGAAGTAATTGATAAACCCTTGACGTTAATCGTCATATTTCAACATGTCATATTTCATGTCATATAACATGTCATATTTCAACCTCTTCCTAAAATTATATTGACATTTTCAAAATAAAGAAATACATATTTAGATTGTTTTGTGATTAAATATTATAATAGAAAAAAATTGTAAACTTGCTTTTAATAAAAAAATATTGACAGATATTTATTCAAATTTAGGTAGAATATTTAAATGTACACATAAAATAAAATACTGTATATAGTTTAAAGATTTTGGAGAGTCGATATTTTAGCGCAACACTGTGAGAAAGATTGAAAATAAAAGCTCTGAGAAAAACTACTGTAAAGTCATGGGGGCTCGCTGGAATTGTGCATGCACTACTTCACCATTTTTATTATAAAACGCGAGATCATTGGAATGTTTTAATAATTATTCTCTTTCAAGATTGTTAACATATTTTTAGAAAAATAGAACATAAATAATTTTTTGAGATTTCAATTTTGAGGTTTTAAAAATAATTTCCTCACACCATCCATCTATTCCGGCCACACAATTAGCTATCATAAGCCTTCGGGTTGGTCGTGTGGTCAGGGTCTTCAACACCATCCATCTGCTATGGTGTGTCACCAAGTTGTCAATTAAAATGCGCAGATTTTTAGTTACATAGTGCAGTTTCAGTCATATGCGCAGTTACATGGACTATCTTAATTTCC
Organism: Amaurobius ferox; assembly: GCA_951213105.1. Lineage (NCBI taxonomy): Eukaryota > Metazoa > Arthropoda > Arachnida > Araneae > Amaurobiidae > Amaurobius > Amaurobius ferox. Next base: position 9,653,548 of record OX578144.1, read on the forward strand.
ATGCGGTTCCGACCTGGGTTCTATTTGTTTGTGATGGTGAGTCTGAGTTGTTATAGGGCAGAACCAAACCAAGCCTTACCCTAAATATTGAACCCAGCATCATCGTTTATATCCATATACATTTTTCGCCTCCGCAACAACGAAGAGATACAATGTTTCAATTAAGTGAGGACAAATTCATTTTTTATATCTCAGTTTCCTTTATTTTCTTTCGTCCAACATATTTTAAACTTGAAACTTTCTCTTTTCGCTGGACATCCCCCCCTTCTATATCTTGGAACCATTGGAATACTTTATTTCATACATCTATAAATTTAAATTAATCTCCTATTTCCAAATCAATAAAGTTTCAAGTTAACACTCGATTAAAAGGGAGTAATATACAGTATTAAGTATGGAAAACATTTTAACTTCCATTTAACTCTTTGTTTGTAAATATGTTCATAAATATTCATAAAGCTACTTTGCAAATGGAACTGATGATATTTTTCCAACTTAAAGAAACTTCAAATATTTTATTTTCTCTATATCTACTATCCTTTAGGAATCAATTTCCATCTCTAAAGAGATAATGATAGGAACTAGAGCGCAAAACTAGGTCACCTGTAATTGAGACAATCCTACAATTCCTTTTCAGTGTAAGGTCATTTGTTTTGTTTTTTATATGCCAATGAAAAAGTACATTAAAAGTCGGTTTGTGCAGCTCTGATTTATAGATTATAAAAATATTCGTCCAAAGTTACATTTCTTTTACATAAAGTTAGAAAAAGGATTTGTTTGTTGAGAATAATTTTTTTTATTGAAAGAGAAAAAGTATTTTTTTACAATGACGGGATTGTTACAATTTTACTAATAATTTTAAAGTGCAAAACCGGTCCACGAATGATGATAGCTGCACTGGGGCTGCAAAAGTTGTGAAATACTTTTATCACGGTGTATTGCATGAAATGCAATAAGTAGTATTTAAATATGTTTATTCACAAGGCATAACAGTTTTCTTTGATAAAGCACAAATACAAGCAGATTTAATATTTTGTGGCCAGAGAATTCAATTTGTACACACTTGGAGATTAGCTCTTATGTGTGGAAAACGTCAGTGACGCGCAAGGCCCATAGAACATATTAGATATATTATTAATATTCTATTAATCTTGAATGAAACGCCTTTTTCACGTTTGCACATTTCTTATTAAAGACTACTGTAAATATAATTAAATTTTTTATATAGCTATGAAGTCATGTGAAAATGTCCAATGAGGTAAAAAATACGGCGAAGGTAAAGTTATCTTTTTGTGTTGGATCAAAGCATAGCCCCCATAACATATTGTTACGACGTATCCTCTCAATTCGTGGGCGTGCATTCAGGATACAAGAATTAGTCCAAATTTCTGGATAACTAACACATTTATTCACAAGCAAAACGTAAACAAGAACAATATATAATCGAACCGCAATTAACTGCTCCACTAATTTCACAAAATAACCTGTATTATTCTCAAAACATTGCTGAACGTAATTTCATAAAACAGCAGCTGCTATTTTCAAAGCACTGACGGAAGTCACAGATCAATGTAGTTTGTATTTAGTCCACTGTACTCCGACTGAGTGATGATCCCATTTATAGACTCGCCATAGAAACTTCTTTAAATATATCATATCACGTAGAATAATCGTTTTTCGGGATGCTTCTCGAAGATTCGGAAAATCGCCAAATATCATAAAATTGGCGATAAATCGCAAAATCTGTCAACCCATTGTGGAAATTCGAAATTCGTGCAACCCTACGTTCACGTTATGGAAAAGCCTGTGCAAATGTCTAACCACGACAAGTTCTTAAAAGGAAAATTCCGGTGAGAAGATAATATTATACGTTCGCTACAATATATCACACAGATTTTGACGTGTAACAATAATTCTTATTTTTTTAAACAAATTATACAGACTTTGTTTATTTAAACCCTTTCAAATATTAATATTATGTGGAAAGATGATATCCAAAATATGAATACGCTTTCTTACCTCCTCCATAGTATATAATAACTTTATAACATCCATTTAGAATGTGCCGTTCCATTTAGAATGTTTAAAGTGTCCTCAGGGAGAAAAGCGCAGTGGTCGTCTGAGTTTAAAATCAAAAATATATGACAAAAATACAAATTGTCAAATCTTATCTTGTGATAACTATTAACTATTCAGAGATATTAAACATCAAAATGCATCAAATGCAAATTATATATTTTAAATTAGTAACTTTTAATTTCGTTTTTAAATAATTATAATCATCTTAACAAATTTAAAATACGTTCAAATTATTACTAAATATTAAAAACTTTATAACGCTTCGCATAAAACAGCATAAAACACAATTTAAAAGGGGCAATAGGTTTCAGGGACAAAAAACAGGACTATAAGATCTTCTACATCTCCTCATAACGACTACAAGAAGATCGCCTACAAGAGCAAGAACGACAACTGATCGGCATCATAACGTTTCTTGTTGTTCTGATAAAAAAAAATGTTTTTACCTCATAGTTACTCCAGATTTTAGACAGAATAAATTTCTAAAATCTGTCATAATTGAGACAAAGGCCATATAAGAAATTTTTGTTTTTCATTTTTTTATGTATGATGAATGATGATTAATGTATGGTGTTATAATGAAAATTTTTTAATTCTAAATTTTGACGAAAAAAAAAGTGTGAAGTCATGATCACAAATCCAACATCTTCATAAGTCTGTGTATTATTTTTTACTAGCCGCCTTCGGCGACCAGCCTGTTCCCTACCCTTGGAAATTCTGACCGTGGCAAACTCGCTGACGCGACCTACCAGAAAGGTGTAAGGTAACTATCTAGATGGCCAGGAAGTGCCACCCAATTTAGACCGGAACCCAGTGGGGGGCGGGCATCCACAGGGACCGTGCCCTCCTTCCCCTACCACCAACCTCTCGGAATGACTTGTGGACCCACATGTTTAACGCGATCGTACTCCGCATGAACACGGCTGCAGTTTTGGCAGTGACTCATTTCAGTTCATTTTTTAATGTATGATGAATGATGATTAATGATGATTAATGTATGATGTTATAATTGAAATTTTTGAATTCTAAATTTTGGCGAAAAAAAAAGTGTGTTTCAGTATTTTTTGATTGGGGTGGAGGAAGCGAATGAAACTTTATGAAACTACAACTTAAGAACAAATTCTTGTATCTACGATATTTTATCTGTAAACACGTAGAAAATGACTATAACTTCAAAGACAGAAAATATATTTTAAAATGTAAGCCACAATTCGATTAAAATTAATGAAAAGACAATAATTAGACAGAAATTAAAAAAAGGAATAGAAATGGAATATTTTCTAAATAATGCAAAATGTTTTTTACATAAAATATATTTCAAACAGAAAATATATTTTAAAATGTAAGCCACAATTCGATTAAAATTAATGAAAAGACAATAATTAGACAGAAATTAAAAAAAGGAATAGAAATGGAATATTTTCTAAATAATGCAAAATGTTTTTTACATAAAATATATTTCAAAATCCCCATTTTTGACACAAACTTTAAACTTGTTTGTAGTACATACTGCAAAGTTTAATATATAGATTTGCTGTAGCAAATGAAGGCAACACTTGAATTATAACATCAAATAAAAATCACTACTACTCTACTTGGCTATATATAGACGATGCAACAGATGCAAATACTTTTGCTTTTTATTGATTATGATTTATATGAAAATTATAAATTTTATATGAATTTTTATGAAAAATATAAACTGAATATTTGTTTGCATAGTGATCATATTAGTTATTCATAATTTTATCTTTTGATGTGAATACAGAATAATTTTTGTTATATTTTTACTTTCTCAATTCTTTGTAAGAAAATATTGTTTTCACGAAAATTTTCAAATTCAAGACTTTCATGTCAATATATATATTAGGACGTCCTGAACACGTGTTGACTGTTTTTAGCGTGATGTCCATCTGCCTGTGTGTATGGCTGTCGTCAATTTCTTGTACACACGATAGCTGCCATAAATATTAATGGATTTTCACGAAACTTTATATCCGCCTTTGTTATAAAAAAAATCTAGAACTAGATTTAGGCTAGATATTAGGATAGATTTTTTATTATTATTTATTTTCAGCAAAAACTTCGAAATGTATTCGAAATTTTATATTTTTTTTGATATGGCGACGTAGGACAAAATTCGACATATTATGCATAAAAGGTGTTATTTATACCTCAATGATCACGAAGCTTAATATTTCCAATCGTTGTGGGAAATAGCCGCAATACGATTTTTGCGTCCGTGATGTCATTAGCCCCCTGAGGATGCAAGATACACCCCCGGGGGATACATTTTCAAGTAGGATATCTATCAAAATATTTTTTCAAATCCTTTAAAGTGAAGGGTAACACACTAAACTATTTAAAAATAGATTCTGGTATGACGAAGTCGAGTTGAGCCCCATTTCAACTAATTAGACTATTTTTGTTATTTTTTTTCGCACATTATCTCTAAAAGTAATGTACATCAGATCGTGCTAACATTGAAGACAACGGCATTCATGTATCGGTTTTGGGCTCGTCAATATGGAATAATAGATAAAAAAAAAAAAAAGGCGTGCCACAATTTCGTGAAACTTATTCCAAACACGCAGCCAATTTCCACTTTCCCAAAGATTGAACTCGTAAGGCTGCACAAAGCTACAACGATGAAGTTTATGCCCTTGAACCAGCCTATCTGGGCTATTTCTAAACGTTGAGATAGGGCTCTCATTACCAATAACAGAAGTCACGGACTGGTTTCACACTGATTGTGAGCGTATTCTGTGAGTATTAACTATGCTGTTGCAGCATGAACCCAATCTTTACGAAAATTGATGACATGGTAACACTGAATATGTTGGTCAGCGTAAAATATCTTAAAGTTGCGGCACGTAACTAGTTTTCTTGCTGCCATTGGACCGGTTATCGAATGTTAACAAGAGCATTATAAGCTGAAAGCATTTATGTTGTTATCTGTTGTGGGAATACGATCCTATTTTTGTTTACGTCCCCTATAGATGGGTGCTATCAGAATAATATAAATGATTTTCCACAAAAACGTATCGAATGAAAGTTTTTGGAACTACCCTTCCTATTATATCAGCTGGTTTTAGAAATATAAACGTGTCCCCACAGGTACGAACATTTCGGGCTCTGCTTTCTATCTTTTAATGTAAAGGGACTGCTAGAAAATAATGATTTTGTTGGCCACTATGGACGAGTTTTTGGTTGACAGTGATTTAGTAATTACGGTACCATTAACGTTTCGGTACTAAGACCCAATGGGGTACCCCCGATTTTTGCAACTCTGACAGTTATCATTTAAACAGCTAGTCCAATTTGAGAATTCTGTACTAAAATAGTTTTGCATATAATTTACACATATAATGTATTTACATGAATCTTTGCAAACTATCTTTTTAAAAAAGTGTTTCAGAGGACGAAATTTTTATGATTTCAGGATAAGCTGCTGCCATCTGTCAAATAAATTTTAGACTAAAATCAATGGACATTTAATCAATGCTTTTATTACAAAATAAATATAAAAGATGGCAGCACCATACAAAAGAGCTAAATTTTCAATTCAAAGACTTTTGGATATGTATGCTTCATGTTACAAAATTATATACAGAAGAAGTTCCAATTTTTTTCCTGATTAAAAACTCTTCAAACACAGAATGTTTTTGTTAAATGTGTGAGACTAGATAGTCCCAGATGGTGGTGGAAGACAACTTAGGTTTTCACATCATTATTTGACCGTTTCCTCTATTCATTACAAACAGATGCACACATACACACACACACTCTCATCCGGCCGTCCAACTGGTTACTCTAAGTCCTCTGGACGAGTCGGACGGTCTGGGTCTTCAACACACACTCTCATATATATATATATATATATATATATATATATATATATATATATATATATATATATATATATATATATATAAGAGAAAAATTATTGTTCTACAATTAAGAGAAGCAAAAACTCGGTCCTTTATTCAGACTCTTCACTCTTTGGCTAAAATTTCAAAATACTTATCTTTGTCTCTATGCGCCCGATTTTTTTTTTTTAACAATTCTCGAATGTTTATATTGTTTGTTTCTAATTCTACGTCTCCTCCCCCCACCACCACCACTACACTTTTATTATTCCCTCCTTTCTTAAACAACATGAAGTCAGGTTTTCAATCTGAAATGTTTTTATCTCTGCATTTCGGTAGGGTTCACAAATCTCTGAAAAATATTGTAGAATTTTTTGTTCATTTACATTTCCACAACTAAGGAAAGGAATAACAAGAAAGATCAATGATGCATAAAGCATTGATTATGAAACACTTTCTAACTTCAATGCAATTTTATTTAAACATCTCTAAAATTCAATACATTCCACGGTAATATTTTTAAAATTATCACAATACTACATTTATTTATAAATTTGAAAACTTAAAACTTCATCGAAAAAAAATGAACTTCATTCATATGACGGCATTGAAATATAAATTGCCTGTTTTAAACATCTCTAGAATGCGATGCATTCCTCGGTAATACTTTTTAAATTATCATAATACTACAATAATGTATTATATTTGAAAACTTCATCAAAAACAAATGAAATTTATTCAAATGACGTCATCGAAATATAACATGCCTGGATCTCTCTATAGAAGCAGCATTTCATTCATAAACTTTTTTCCATTTATTTCATTCATCACAATACTATAATAATTTACAAATACGAATTGTAAATAATTACAAATACTTACAAACTATAATAATTACAAATACAAATTGTAATACTATAATAATTTTTAAATACAAATTGTAAAATTATTAATAGGAGATGTTATTGAAAAGTATATGTTTCTTGAAATGAATAATGTATTTAATAGGTAGTCTATAATTAATGTTTATCTTTTAGGAAGTATGTTTTTTATAGGTTGACTCTGGACTACATAATATATGGATTATATATATGGACGCATTACAATGTACACACCATTATGATTACGAGACCAAATTAAGTTAACTTAAAAAATAAACTTAATATTAAAATAATAACTCTCACCAATTAATTAATAATATTTAATTTACCACAACCAAGTTCAAAAGTTTATTTGGCGAACGTAATGATTGAATTGAAATATTAAATTGACAATGTCAAATTGATATTTACGAATTTCAAATTGTAAATGAAATCTGAATAATGATTTTAATAATGTCAAATAATAATTTTAATAAATCTATAATTTTGTGAAATAGTCTCATTATTTTAGAGTGTTGCATTTTACTGTTTATCTTTTAAGAATGATGTTTATTTACAGGTTGATACCGGAAGCTGCAAACAGGTGGGTAATTTGTCGGGCGCATGAATTTGTACACACTATTATGATCTCTAACCCAAATTAATTATTTTATTTAATCTAACTAAATATTTAAAAATATTTTATTCTGGTATCCACAACTCGTAAGTGTGTGACTAACAATTTGTTTTATAATCTCGAGTTTTTCATATTCCATTTTCACAATCTATCCCTTTTTCAATTTACAATGCATTCTGATTTTTTTGCGTATAGAATTAACTTAATTAGCATAAAATCTAATAGTTATAGTTATGTGAATGTCAGAGTTTTTTTAATTAAAATTTTCATCTAAGAAATTTAGCATGTAATTTCTTAGATTGAATGATTTCTTAGAATGAATGGTCATTTGAATTTTTCCATTTGTTGAATTATTTGAACAATAATAAAAATCTGATGTGGGCAGCACATGACTTTCCCTGCAGACTCATATTCATTTTTTTTTAATTTCTTTAATAATTCATTAAATTCAGTTTAATTGTACAAAATAACACTAAATTTGCTATTTAATTCAATTTCTGTTTTTATTTGGTAATTGGACATTTTTCTGAAAGTGGCATACCTAAATGCGAAAAATCTCAAATATCTCGAGAACGGTTAGTCCTAGAGTAATAGAGTTTTTCTTATTCTTTTCCTGATCAAAAATTACGTATAAAGCAAGCATTTAATTGATATATTTGAACATACGTAACTTTGTTTTAGATTTCGGCGATTTTTGAGGGCCATTTCGAAAAAGAGGCAGGTTGTTCTTTTCCGAATAATACCGAAATCTAATCAGCACCAGAATATCCCACAAATAACTTATTTACCAAATTTTGTGAAATTTGGTAAATTAGTATTTTAGCAAGAGTGGATACATGACATTTTTGCAGGCCATTTCGTAAAAAATGCAGTTTATTCTTTTCCGATTAATATCAAAATCTAATCAGCACTAGAATATCCCACAAATAACTAATCTACCAAATTTTGAGAAATTTGGTCAATTAGTATTTTAGCTAGAGTGGATACATGACATTTTTACCGGCAATTTCGCAAAAAAAGGCTGGTTCTCTTTTTAGGAATCGTACAAAATCTAATCAGCACCAGGGTCATACCCAAGTGACTTACCTACCAAATTTTATGAAATTCGATCCATAAGTTTTTGAATTAGAGTGGATAAATACATTGCAGAGACACACTAACAGACAGACACACACACAGACGTACGCTAAAAATAGATTTATCGTATTCTAGAGGTCTCGAAACGTGTAGATCCGTCGAAAACTCGAGTTGCGATTTTCGGCATGATTCCAATACTTCCCCTATACATTACTATGTATTGCAAGGAAAGTAAAAAAGAGTGCATAGACTATTTATTTTTATTTTACTTTACATTTTATTATTATTTGAAAAATTTAAATATTAATAACTTTCCGATAAAAGGGACAATGTGCAGTGTTAAAAGAAAAAGAAACGCCACTAGAACACTCATCAGATTTATGTTATTCGTAAATTTACTAAAATTAAAATATTTTAAATAATTCTATTAATAGAATACTAATAAATATTTTTTATTGAAAAACAAGCCTTTGAAAACGTTTAATTTTGCTCAATTGTGAATTCATTTTACATTCCGCATAATTTTATCTGTATCTCTACTGCACAGGTGAAGCTAAGCTTATAGTTATTATGTTGATAATTTATAATGACAATTTTATTTCTAATCGAGGTATCTATCAAAAATATATCCATATAAAAAAGCATGTAATTTGCATAATATTTTAAAAATGGGTGTCGCTATATAAAATTTTAACGGTAACAAGCATTATAACAAAACACATTTTATTTTAATAATTAACACTTAAGCAAATCATAGTGACAGTGAATGCTAATTTGTAATATATATAAGATTTTATTATTAATTTTCATCATTAACATACCTGAAACGCCCTGGAAATGTGATAATGAAAAACGCATTTTATGGAGACAAAACTTCAGTCAGTTGTGTTTAACATTAATATAGGATATGATGAGGTGAAGAAGGATCTCTAGTATTAAAAATAGTGTGAGTAAAAATGTGGAACGTTTCAACAGCCACTTGCTGTTTAATATTATGTTTTGTTCGTTATTGGTTCCAATATCCGTATATGTACTGCCGAGGCTAGTACAATATATATTTTGGATGTTACATATTTATAGTCTCAATTTTATTCTTTGTAATTTTAAGTGGTAGATATATTACTATTTTTTACTGTCTTATTAGAAACACTTCGCCGATTTGTAGTTAGAAAAACGAACTTTCGTTTCCAAGTTATTTTTTTCAATATTTTTAAAAAATTATAGATATTTTTACTTTCCCTGCAATACATGGTAATGTATAGGGAAAGTATTGGAATCATGCCGAAAATCGCAACTCGAGTTTTCGACGGATCTACACGTTTCGAGACCTCTAGAATACGAAAAAACTATTTTTAGCGTGACGTCTGTGTGTGTGTGTGTGTGTGTGTGTGTGTGTGTGTGTGTGTGTGTGTGTGTGTGTGTGTGTGTGTGTGTGTGTGTGTGTGTGTCTCGCCGTCTGTCTGTCTGTTTGTATCCACTCTAACTAAAAAACTAATGGACCGAATTTCATAAAATTTGGTAGGTAAGTCACTTGTGAGCGAATCTGGTGCTGATTAGTTTTGGGTACGATTCGGAAATAATAACCTGCCTTTATTTGCAAAATGCCCCGCAAAAATCGCCAAAATCTAAAATAAAAAACTACGTGTGGTCAAATATATCCATTAAATGCTTGTTTAATACACAATTTTTAATGAAGACAATAATAAGACCAACCCCATTACACTACGACTAGCTGTTCTCGAAATATTTTGTTTTTTCGTATTTTCTGTACGCCACCTTTGAAAATAAGCCCAGTTATCAAATGAGAACGAAAATTGAATTAGAAGTGAATTAAATTTTATTAAAATAAAGAGAACGTGAATATAAATCTGCAGAGAAAGTCATGTGCTGCCCACATCAGATTTTTACTTTCCCTGCAATACACGGTGATGTATAGGGAAAGTATTGGAATCATGTCGAAAATCGCGACTCGAGTTTTCGACGGATCTACACGTCTCAAGACCTTTAGAATACGAAAAAACTACTTTTAGTGAGACGTCTGTGTGTGTCTGTGTGTATGTCTGTGTGTGTGTCTGTCTGTCTGTGCAATGTATATATCCACTCTAACTAAAAGACTAATGGACCGAATTTCTTAAAATTTGGTATGTAAGTCACTGTCGTGAGACCCTGGTGCTGATTATTTTTTGGTAGGAATCCTAAAAACAGAGCCAGCCTTTTTTTGCGAAATGGCCAGTAAAAATTTCATGTATCCATTCTAGCTAAAATACTAATTGACCAAATTTCACAAAATTTGGTAGGTAAGTTACTTTTGGGAGAATCTGGTGCTAATTAGATTTTGGTACGATTCGGAGAAGAACAACTTGCCTTTTTTTACAAAATGATCCACAAAAATCGCTAAAATCTAAAAAAAAAAGACTACGTATGCTGAAATGCATCAATTAAATTCTTGTTTTATACGCAATTTTTAACGAGGAAAATACTATAACACACACCATTATACTTTAGGACTAACCGTTCTCAAGATATTTGAGATTTCTTTCATTTTGCTACGCCGCTATCGGAAAAATTTCCAATTACCAAATAAAAACAAAAATTGAATTAAAAATGCAAATTTAGTGTTATTTGGTGAAACTAAACTCAATCTAATGAATTATTAAAGAAATAAAGAATATCTGAATTTGATTCTGCAAGGAAAGTCATGTGCTGCCCACATCAGATTTTTTTAATTTGGCAATATATCTGTTATGCTAATGACTTTTGTATTAATGCATTATATTTCAAAATCTTTTGCGTCCACACCGTAGTAAGTAACATAAACTTGGGTATCGTAGTACTTATTATTGCATCCGATGATTTTTCAAGGAAATTATTAAATCAAACCAAATAATATATAACCCAAATTTAAAGATATTATATAAACCAAATTTAAAACTATTTAAAGAGTGAAAACAATCTAAATAGTTAGGATAAATATCTACTTTATAAGTGTACATTAAAATTACATATAATTATTAAACTCATAGCACATAAATAAGAAGAAATTAATAATTCGACTTAAAGAGTTAACATTGAACTGGAAAGGGCAGTGTATGACATAAAACTAATTAAAAGAATGTTAGCAAATACTAGATTAAGAATTCAATTGAAAGCAAGTAGGTAGAAAATAATTTAGTTGAGATTAAAAGAACGTCAATCCTTAGGAAATAACCCCGATTAAAATTACAATGAATAAGTATGAATAAAAAGCATTGAAATTGTAAAATCTTCAGGAGGTGTATACAAATCAATCGCCTTCTAGAAATAGTTATTTTCATTAAATAACTTTGTTAAATTGAAAAACTTTCATACCCCTAAAAACTAGGCGAAAAAATACATGGTTATTAATGGAGAGAAAGCAAGATATTTTACAAGATATAGAACAAGAGACATCAATTATGTATAGAGCAATGATTTTGAAGAACTTTCCAACTTCAATGCAACTTTATATAAATTTCTCTAAAATGCAATAATGCTTGGTAATATTTTTAAAATTATCACAATACTACATTAATTTATTATATTTGAAAACTTAAAATTTCATCGAAAAAAATGAACTTCATTCAAATAACGGCAATTGAAATATAAATTGCCTGGTTTAAACATCTCTAAAATGCGATACATTCCTCGGTAATATTTTTAAAATTATCATGATACTACAATAATTTATTATATTTGAAAATTTCATCGAAAACAAATGAACTTTATTCAAATGACGTCATCGAAATATAAATCGCCTCTATATAAAAGCAGCATTTCATTCATAAACATTTTTCAAATCCTTTCTATTCATCACAATACTATAATAATTTATTTCTTTTTAAAACTTAAAACCATGGTGGTACAAGTAATTTAACTCTATGCTTAAAACTTCATTGAAAAAATTGTCTGCGTTCTCTGTTGTTGTTGTTGAGACCCAGACCTCCGACCTACCAGAAAGGTGTAAGGTAACTGTTTTGATCGACCGGGAAGTGCAACACAATTTAGACTGGAACCCAGTGGGGGAGGCATCCACAGGGACCGTACCCTCCTTCCCTTACCACCAACCTCTCGGAAGGACTTACGGACCTACATGTTTAACGTGATCGTACTCCGCGTGAACACGATGGCAGTTTTGGCAGCAGCGGGAATCGCGGGAACCCTGGCTTATCGAGTGCAATTCCCGCGCACTAAGCTCTGGGCTACCTCGCTCTGTCAGGATTCTCTGTGTAAAATCAATTAATGTTTCATTCATATCAGCTATATTGCAAACTCCATGAGTTAAATAATTTTGCGTTAAAGAAATGCAGCAATTCTTGTACAACTCATTCTACATCATTTGGTGTTTACATTTTCCATAAAGGAAAATTAGGTTTCGTTGTAGAAATAATCAAAGTTGGATAATCATTTAAACTCAAATATATTGTAATTGCGTTGTTTCAGTATGTAGGTGCACAGAATTTAAGCAAAAATAAAGCGGTTTTATAACGAATACAACACTAAATAAGAATTAAAAAAGCTTTAAAAATCACGAATTTGAGACAAGATGGATGCCATATTTTATTTTGAAGTGAGTCACGTGATCTCTTCATATAACGATAGCGTGATCTCTTCATATAATGGTCACGTGATCTCTTCATATAAAGGGTGTTATTATTATTTTAATCTTTATTTAAAAAACTACTGAATATATTTTGCTGAAATTTTTTTTTATATATTTTATGGGACAATTTGAATATTTCCTAAAACTTTCGAAGCAATTTGTGAATTTTAAATTCGCTTAAAAAATATTTGAAAAATTAGGTCCCATAGGATTCAAAGTATTTCATTTTTTTCAATCCGGGTTCAATCCAAAACTAATTGGGTGATATTAGCCATTTATATTCCCATATGTCCCACAGACCGTCTGAACAACATACTAAAATTTAATTTTGATAAAGTCATTTTTACGGCAATTATCGTTCTAACGGTCAGACAGACAGAATGAACAAAGCCATAAATACTTTTCAACTATGCTGTAAAGTGTTAAAAATAGAAAATAAGTCTTCTACTTGCATGTGCTTAAGTGGTAAGTAATAGCTACTGTTGCCACACATGACGTTAAAAGTCAGTGTTGTCAAATATAAAAAATAAAATACAAATCCAATGTTGCGCTTTGAGAAAATATAAACGTAATTGCCAATCAGACACAAAAGCAGGAATATAGAACATTTGAAATGCAACAAATGTCAAATGGCTATTAGACACATACATATACAAATAAGTAATCATTATTAATCTGATAAAAACGTGAAAAACATAAACATTTCTTAATCATAATGAGAGTAGTTACATGTTTAACAATAATAATTATTATAAATGACAAATACACTAAACAACAGAAAATACAAAACCATTAATCTTTGGCCGGATAAATATGAAAACTGCGAGACAAACAAAGATGATCGATGTATGCAAATGGTCTGAAATGCAAATAGGTTTCGTGATTAGACCGTGGGATAAAAGAGATGGAAACGGCAGATTGAGCAAACAGTTGTTACCGTCTTTCGCCTACGGAAACCCGTTTTCCAAGTTGCTTTTCATTTCAGAAGACACGTGTTACTGATGAGATGCCTGGCCGACGACGCCGAAGCCCGTTTTAGTATTTGGACGATCGTGCAAGGGGGTTCACCTCAAGCCAACGAACGGCTGTGTGATCGTAAGTAGTATCCATACGCTTGTATGAGCGCACAGACTCTTTTTACACTAAAAAACATGATTTTATAGCTTTTATTATTTTTTTTATGAAAAAAAAAGGTCTCGATCCATTTTAATATTAAAAACATGATTTTTATAGCTAAAAAAGGTGTATATATACCTTTTTTACATTAAGACCAAATTTTAACAGTGAATTACTGAACTTTTTTAGTTAAAAAGCTAGACATATAAAATAAATGCGTGAAAAAAGAGGACCTCCAATGAATGGAAGTCCTCTAATATATGTACCTTTAAACAGTGAACTTTTTTAGTTAAAAAGCTAGACATATTAAAAGTATGCAGTGAATTATTTAAAATAAATGCGCCTCCAAATGTATGGATGCCCTCTGTTTTTAAAGGGTGGAGTTGAGACCCCCCACATATATTTAATAGAAAAACTCAAAATGTTTAACTAAATCTAAACATGTTTTATAAAATTAAAAAGAATTATAAAAATATGAATGAAATCATTATAAATTACAAAACATATGTTTAATAAAAAAGATATGATAATTTTATAGTGGGGGGTGACACACCCCCACTGAATTATCGAGAAAAAATGATTAAGCTTTATCTAATTCATATACGTATTTATCATCAATCATACCTGAATACTTAAATATATATCTTCCTTTAGTGATTTTTTATATTGATTCATCAGAAAGTTTTCCATGTTTATTCGCAAGGTAATACTCTTTTTCTTCAACTTCCACATCTAACTTTACGATTACTGAATCTTCATATTTAGTATTAATTTTTCTCAATGATATCAGATCATATTCCCCAGGATTTAAATCATTTAATTTAAACGTTTTGGGATAACCTCTCAGTCTATTGAACTCCTCCATTTATTAG
This sequence comes from Amaurobius ferox, assembly GCA_951213105.1. Classification (NCBI taxonomy): domain Eukaryota; kingdom Metazoa; phylum Arthropoda; class Arachnida; order Araneae; family Amaurobiidae; genus Amaurobius; species Amaurobius ferox. The sequence continues at coordinate 9,668,676 of OX578144.1, forward strand.
TAAACATGTTTATAAATATAAATCCACCCTACTAATCATAATAGAATAAGTTCTTTGAAATAACATATAAAACTCCTAATCCATTCAATTTAATATCTTCATTTTCTTCCTTTTCAATTAATACAGTCAACCTTTGAAAACTTTCTGATAATAGTTTTTTAGTATGATCATATTTATCATACAATTCTTTACAAAGATAAGTCAAATAGTAAATTTCTTCATAATTTGTAAAATTTAAAGCTCGAATATCACCTAAGCACTCATCCATTTATATAGAATTATTTTTAGAAACATTTTTATAATGTCCTAAAGCTCCAGTATTCATACCATCTTCTAATATAAATCTTTTATCATCTTTTGCTGATAAAGCTATCTTGTTCACTTGAATTGAATACAATTCATGTTTCTTACTTCTAATTAAATTCTGTCTTCTATATTGATCTTTTTTATTTAATAAACAGTCTTTATAATCTTCAAATGATATTCTGTTTTTAACGGTACTAGTCTTAGTTCTTTTAGACTTCTTAGTCTCAAATTTTTTATGGTTTTCTTTATTTTCTTCATTATTATTATATTCTTCAACACTCTGTTTTTCTAATCTTATTGAATACATTTTACTTCTTCAACCTACAAATTCTTCCATAATCACACCGCTATTTTCATCTTTCATTTTACCTAATACTTTTTTATTACATCTAGGCATATTATATAGATTATTTACTTGATAATCAGATGTATCGAAATAATCAATCATAGACTTCATATCTTCATAAAAGTCATATGTTTTAATATCATATATAAAACTATCTGTATCCATATATAATAACTTAATATTATCCTTATATCTCGGTTTCATGACATTATAATGAAAATCATACATTAAATGTTTAGATAAATCTAATATACTCATTCCAACATAAATCGGTTTATTAAAATATAGTTTTGTTTTTTTCATGTGAACAGCCATCAAATTTTCATCAAAAATAGTTCTACATTTGAAATTAGGTTTAGCAATTAATTTTTTAACTTGATCATAATTACAACATAATCTTACATCGATTCGTTTTCTTATATTTTCCATAACTTTTCCAAATTCTGAATTATTCATCAATTTATAAAAATCTTTCTCAAAATCATTAGCAGCTTTCTTTCTCATTTCAGTGTTTAAATCTATATATTTTTTCAACCAATTCGATTGTTTAAATTGTAATACTCTATGTACTCTTACAGCCTTTAAACCCCTTTTCAAATATTGTTTTAATGAACTACATATTTCTCTTTATCGTATAAAGTTGTTAATAACTTACCTTCCTTCGAATTTTCAGGAATTCTATTTTCAGCACATAATGGTAAATCTGAATGATAATCATGTAACTCTTTTGGATATCTTAAACTAATTTCAAATATATATCCATTCTCTGAATCATCTTTTATTTTATGGTTATATACTTCACGTTTAACAAAATTTATTTCATCACGATTACACCATTTAAATTCTCCATATGGTAAATATTGACTCATAGCCCATCCATATAAATTATTAGCATCTAAATACATTAAATATTTGGATTCTTTACTATTATCATAATTTTTCATATATTTATTATTTGCTTTTCCATATCTATTACAACATTGTGAAACACCTCCTCTTAAACCCTTTTCTATCATGAGAATCATATCATAATTATTTAATAAATCTAATTTAACATTTGTTATTTTTAATATTGCATCCCAAGATAAACCAGGAGCAGTAAAATACCAATCAGGATCTTATTTACAAGTTTTTAAACAAACATCTCTAAAATTTTCAAATACATCTGTTAGAATTAATACATCTGTTTTAACATATAAATCTGTATATTCACCTAAATTTTTTATATTAAATTCTTTCCAAACACTTTGAGCATGTTTATATTCTTCATCAGTTATATTACATTCATTCAATTTATTATAAAATTTATCTTTTGAAGGTAATTCTATTTCTTTGTATTTATCTCTAGAATCCATATAATCATAAGGATATACACCTTTACTTGTAATGAGATCTAATTTATCATCAGGAAAATGTAATGATGTCTCTCTAAATTTTGATTTTAAGTATTTAATATATTTCATTTTTCGTATTTTTGGAGGATATCTATTTATTTCATTCTCTGGTCTCAAGTTTTTTGATAAATTATCTAAACTGCAAGACATAAATTTAAATGAATCAATAAATCTCAATTTCATACCTCCTATTTTTTTTCTGAAAGATATATATTTTTCTTCAGTATTAGGTATAGCATCTATTTTTGATTTATCAAATCCAAGTTCTTTTATAAACAAATGATAATCATAACCTGTTAAATTATGGATTTTTAATGGAATAAATTTTGGAATTTGATAATTTAAATTACAAACATTATGAGCAGGAACCCTATATTTTCCAGTTATATGACAATGATCAATTTCTTTTTCATCCTTTAAGATTTGTTTTTCACATATGTGACAAATATTAGTTCTTTTATAATGATTTTCATCGAACTCTATCATTGATTTGATACTTTCATATTTTTTAGTTTTTTCTTTTATAAATTTTTCAATTTTAAGAGTATCCTCTTTTAACATAGATACAAACTTTTTGATTGTATCAGGTCCTCTATAAACAACAGGAGGTTTAAAGTATTCACTTTCATATTTGATATAATAACAAAATGCATCTGCTACATGTTTTGATATTTCACAGTATATGATTTCGTTTGAACTTGCTCACATGTATCAATTTTTGGTAAGAGAGATTCAAAATCAGCATATATAGTATATGGTACTCTCATTTTTCTTTCATGATTTTTAAATTGAATAACTTCATCTTTTTTAGGCATATTAATTGTGACAGCTTCTTTCTCTTTACAGTATTCCTCATGTATCTTTAATCTTTCCTCAGAATAAAAATGATTTAAACATCTATCACTTAAAAATATACGATTAGTAATTTGTGATCTGATCAAACTATTCATATTTTTAATCCAAAAATAATGATCATTTTTTTCATCTTTCATATAAAACAAGTTTACATGTTTTCTAATTTATTGTTAGTTATTCTAAGTGGATAAATTGAACCATCATAACTATAAACATTTACAGATATATTATTTAGTTTTTCAAATTTCTTAATATTGTCTAATGAAACAGAAAAATCAATTCCTTTAAAATTTAATTCATCTTTATATTGTTCATATTCTGACACTCTTTGAGGATCTTTTTTTACAGGATGAATTGCTGATAATATAGACCACATAAAACATTTATTATCTTTATTTTTTACATTTATTATAGCTTGTTTAGATTTAATATTTTCATGTAAATCAATATAACTTGATCCTCTCAAGGGTTGATTCTTATTTATTCTCAATTCCAAAAATTTAATTTCTTCAAGACTCCAACCAGATCCTTTTGATATAAAATCATCAGATTCATTTATTAAGTTGTCAATAACATAATCATAAAAAGTATGTAAATCATTAGATTTTAATATAATTTGATTCTCAGTTTTGAATGTAAATTCTTGAATTTCATCATTCAATTTATACAAACAAAACAATTTAAAATTTACCTTTATACCATTAAATTCTTCCAAAATTTTCTTTATTTTTTTTTATTACAAACTTTCTTTTCTCTTCTAAAAATTCTAGAGGGATTTTAATATTATTACAATTATTAATTCCATATGATCTTAATCTAGATATATAAGCAGTTTCATATTCCTTAATTTCTACATTACCTTCATCATTTAATAATGCTTTTTTATGTTTTCGACTTGATATGTGATTTTCTAAATGTTTATAATATCTACCGCAAATAATACATTTTCTCTTTTGTTTTGATCTTTTAATCATGAAGTCTTTCTTTATATGTTTTTCTTTATCTTCAGGTTCGTAATATTTACCACATATACGACATTTTCTATCTTCTGTAAATAACTTATCAAGATTTTCTTCTAGTAACTTTTCTTCAGGAAAGATAGATTTAAAATCATTACTAATTTTATCAAATCTTAAATTAAAAGAATCAAAAATTTTCTTAATTTTATTACGTTTTTGATGTTTTTCAATAAATATTTTTTTCTTTTTTTCTAAGTATTTTGATATATCTAAATTTAATAATTCTACTAAAACAGGTTTATATCCACCTGTTTTTCTGATATATTTAAATAATAATCTAATTAAATCATCCTTCTTACAGCCTTTACGTTGTTTAATATTCAATAATTTTACTCCTTTTCTAAGTTCATTAATAGTCTTTGACTTTAAGGTGAGCTCCATTTATTAGGAAACATTTTTTGAAATATTTTTTCCATGCTTACTGTGATAAATACTTTTAAATGTCTCTTTTTGTGTGTGTAGGTATATTGCATACCACATTCACATTTAAATTTTTTATATTTGATTATGGAATCACAACATTTACAATGACTTTGGAAATAAATTTTTCCATTTCTATGATATATATAAAACTCATTTACTGATTTCATAGTCAAACAGTGTATACACTTTTTTGTTAGCTCCATTTATTAGGAAACATTTTGTGAAATTTATACCAGATTTTTTCATATTTCTTTTTGACTTTAGAACAAAGTCTTTGGACCTTTATTTTATTTTCAATATTAAAATTATCACAAATATTTTTCATAAAATAATAATAGTTAACTGATTTCTCATAATACATAAAATCTAAAAATTTTAAAAACATTTCCTCAACTTCTTGAGTAATATTATACCTCCTTTTTATTCGATTAAAATAACTAATTCTACTTTTATATCTTTGTTTTAAACTCTCATAGTCTATAACATAAAAATATTCTTCTTCTTCTGAGGAATCATAGATTAATTTCATCTTTAAATTATGCGCTACTTTATTATCTGAAACATCATTATCTAAAATATCAATCGATTCAACCATTTCAACACCGTCAAAAAAGTTAACATTCATTTATTTACTACGTATTAATAACAGCTTTTTACCATATTTATCGGGGGATGATAGATCCCACCCCGTTAAATCATCATATTAATGATTCCTAAGGATCACCTTTATTATACCATCTATCTTTAAACATTGTATAAATCAGATGTCCAACTATTAAATTCATCTGGATATCCTAACCATTTTACAAAATATTTATTTCCTTTCTTTTTCATGATTTTTTCTATTTTATATACATCATCTTTTTTATTATATTTCACCATTTCATTTTCATAAAAAGTTCCTTCAATTTCTTTACTGTTTAAATATTTTAATCGATACGTAATAGGATCTGTTTTAATACTTCAGATACGATAAAAATCTCTTCAGTAAATGTAGAATCCTCTACTTTCCTGAATGTTTTTTTAATTGTTGATATTCTAACACTATCCCCTATCTTAAATTTAGGTTTTTTTATGATCTTTTTCGTATATAAAAATTTTTATAAACTTGAGATTCATTTTCGTCTCGACTAGCCTCAATGGGTGTCATTTTAATAGATCTATGATATGAATTGTTATAATTTTTAAGTAATTTGGGTAATACATCAATATATCTGTTAGTATTGTTAGCATGCATATATTTTATAACTTTTTCTCTTATACTTCTATTAAATCTCTCAGTTATTGCAGATTTTATTTAAGTCGTAAACCAATGTATATTATTATCTTTGAATAATTTTTGAGTAACATTTCCTGTAAATTCAGTACCTTCATCTGACAAAATGAATTTTGGCTTTCTTTCTTTAAAAACTTGTTTAAAACCTTGTACGACTTCTTCAGATGTTTTTCTTTTTATAGGGAAAGCCCAAGCATATTTATTAAAAGCATCTATAACTGTTAACAAATAATTAGTTCCATCATTATATTTGCTATAATTTTTTATAAATAACAAATCAGCGTCAAATTGATTATTACTGTTTGGAACATAAACTCTCCTTCTTTTAAATTTACGAATGACAGGTTTATATCTAGTATATACATCTTGTTCATGTAAAAATTCTTCAACATTAGGTAATCATGTTTTTCTTTTCAATTCTTGAATACCACAATAACCTGTTTCTGGATTATAATATGTCTCTTTTAAATTCCTAAAAATGTATTATTTTTACTTCCACAAATTGTACAAATACCTTTACCAACTGGTTTATTATTTTTAGAAGTAGTTTCATAATAATTTTTAGTTTCGGTCTTCTTTTTACACTTGACACAATACATATTGAGATATTCCTAACCCAAAAGTTTTTTTAGCTTTAATAATAGGTTTAATAATTCCTCTATCTAATCTTTCCCGAAATGTTGGATCTTGTATTGCATTTAAATCATATATTAAATCTTGATCAGCAACATGTCTCTGTTTTATATCTTTTGTTTTACTATAAGAAATATCATGTTTTTACATGCTTTATCAACTTTATTTATTCCAGGATCACCTCTTTTAAATCTTTTTTCTAATTTTGTAAATGGACCACAATATTTATATCTTGGTAAATGCATTTCTGGAGGATTTATTTTATCTTGTAACCATCCAACAATATCACCACCTTTCATTTATTTAGGATGAATAAATTTATATCCATTCAATTGCATTTGTTTTACATATTTTTCAACTGGATTAAATTTTAAACTTTTTATGAAATCCTTTTCTCGCATATAAATTTCTTCTTCTGTCATATCCTTAGCTTTAAACGAATTAATGAGTTCTTTATAAAAATTATAACAATGTCTATATTCTTCCTTTTTTTCTGCTATTTTTAATGCTAGATCAATAGCTTCTACTATTCCAACCGATAAACTTAAAAAAGCAAGCGGTGGAAAGGCTATTGCTGATAAACTCGTTCCACTTAGAATAATCTTACTTACTGATAATGAAATACTTATCTTTTGATATAAATTTCCACTCTTTCTGTAAACATACAATCTTTTTTCTAAATATTCTTCCATATCATTTATATAGGATCAAATTTTTTTCTGTATCTTTTTTTTTTGGATTCACTAAATCTAACATTAAGAAATCGTATTGTTTTTGAACACTTTTATTATATATTTGTTTGAATTTTTCAGTACTTAATTTACCATCTATGTCTCTTATAATCTGTTGAACTTCTTTTGGTTGTAGATTGAAAAATATGAAGTAATTGCAGTTCTTTCTTATATTGATAGGTGTTGTATAATATGACTGTGATAAATAAATAATAGAAGCGTTTTTCTTTCTACCTCTGATAAATAATTCTTGAATGGTTTTTTGATCTTTCTCAGTCACACAATCATCGAAAATAACTAAATTCTTTAATGTAGGATTTAAATCATCTACTGTAATAAAATCATCTGAAGAAAAGAATACTTCTTTTTTGTATTTATCATATAATTCTAATAATGTTTTCTTATTCTTTTTACATTTCAAAATATCTTCTCTTTCTATATCTTCAAACAATGTATATATTTCTTGTAATTTAGAATATTTAGGTTTGTATAAATCTTTTGCACATATATATAGTGCATCAAAATTTAAAAAATCTTAAATCTAATTTAACAGGAAATTTGTTTTACCTGAACCTGAAGGTCCTGTTATAAGCAATCCAAATGGATGTTTAGGTAACAAAGGATGTTGATTAGGATCAGGTAACTCATCTGGTTCCGTGTAATCTTTAATTTTTATCATTTATATAACAGTAAAAAATAATTTACTGCAGTAAAAAATAAAATTAGCAGCAGTAAAAAATTAATATTATATAAATGAACGAATTAGAAAAAGAACGAAAACACAAGTTTATAAAGCAAATAAAAGATGCAATTAAATTAGTAAAATTAGAAAAAGAAATAAGAAAGAATAGTGAAGATCAACTAAAAGAAAAATTAGGTATTCAAAAAACCTTAGAGGAATTTCATAAACCAGTCACTCAAGAAATTGAAAAATATGAAAAATCAAATAAAGAGGTTGTAAAAAGTATTCAAAATGTTGTTGAAAATGTTTCATTTCCATCTATAGAAGAGCCTATTGAAGCTGTGAAAGAATTAGTAGAACGATCTATTACTTATGATATCGATCAAAATTTAAATTTAAAATATTTAAAAGAGGAAAAATTATACAGACCTTCAGTATTTTTAAACGATCAAGAAAAATTAGAGGAGATGTATGTAAAAGCTAAACATTTGAAAGAAGGATTATCAAAGAAAAGAAACAACTTAAAAAGTACAATTTCTAGGGCTAAAAATTTTTCAGAGGAGGAATTAAATCAGAAAAAGATCGAAATAGAAGAAATTAAAAATAAAGAAAATATGTTGCAAAATTATATGAATAGATTAAATCTGATTCGAAGTAGTAAAGATATAAAGTTTGGTAAAGGATTGGATGTATTATCAAATTTAACAGAAAAAATATGTAATGGTAGTAAATCAAAGAAATTGTATAATCAAGTAGTTTTATTGTTAGATATGCTATTAAAAAATGGAGAAATGACTTATAATGAAGTACAACGATATCATAAGCAATTTCTCTGTTAATAAATGATAAAAAATAATGTTTATTTGAGTGAAGGTCAGAAAAATAAACTTAAATCAGCTTTTAGAAATAAAGAAGAACTAACATTACAAATAGATAAATCTAAAACTCCTAATCATGAGATGTATTTAACTAAAACTCAAATTAATCATATTAATGATGGCAAAAGAATTACTATCAGTAAAACGCAATTAGATAAAAATGGAGGATTTTTACCATTTCTAGCAGCACTTAAACATTCTTTAATAACTGCTGCTAAATTTGCAGTTCCAGCATTAACAACAGGTGCTGTATCTGGATTAGCTTGTTCAGCTGTACAAAAAACGGGATCTGGGAAAAAAAAGTGGAAACGGGATATATCAACCTTGGGAATTAGTAACAAAATGATTGAAGCAAATATGTAAATTGAAAGAAGATTTAGAGGTGTATTACCTCTGATTTATTACCTGAAACAATAGGAAAATTTGAAAATGGAATCATTAATTTAGATGTATCAACAGGTCCTGGAACTTATTGGATTTGTTATTATAATGATCCTAAATATAAATATGTGGAATATTTTGATCCGTTTGGTGAATATGACAATATGAAGAAGGACTATATTCCTAAAAATATTAAATCATTTCCTGTTACATCTAATAAAAACCAAAAATAGGTCATAATGATAGTTTTTTACAGAAACCTACATCTGTGAAATGTGGTTTATTTTGTATGAAATAATAAGAAAAAGGAATAAAAGTATATCACCTAAAAATGTTCTCAAATCATTTCCTACACAAAATCTAGTGACTATAATGAAAATTTTGTTCTGTATAAATGATAATATTAAAATCTGAAGGTCATGAGAAATCAGAGGAATTTACAGTAAATTTTATTCACCTCTAAAATTAAAAAAATTAGCTTTACACTCATTTTCTATGGAAGTTTCGTGGTTTAATATAAGTGAGAGTTATGGAAATAACATATGTAGAATGTATACATTAGACACAGATATAACAATTGTTATCTTAAATGGTAATTATACTATAAGAGGTTTAAATGAGTATATGATAAAAATATTTGGTGAGGATCCACCTGCGAAATTTGGTATTATTGAAGCAAGACAAAGAATAGCTATTAAACTGAAAAAAGGTTGGGAAATTGATTTTACAAAAAAGTAACTTTCATAAAATTATTGGCTTTTTAAAACCGACATATGGAAGTTATGATGAAGAACCAGAGGTTGAAGTTGAACATATAGCTAATATATCCAATGGAAATGATAATATGTATATTCACTGTGATGTTGTAAAAGGATCTTTAATAAATCAATCTAATTCAGAAGTCATTTATTCTTTCGTTAATAAAAATCCTCCTGGTAGTATAATTTCAAAAGAATTTAATAATTGGATATATTTTCCTGTTAAAACGGATCCTGTTGAAAGAATAAAAATGAGGATTACTAATCAAAAAGGTGAATTAATTGATTTAAATAAAGGAGCTGTAGAATTTAATTTTATACCTATTTTTGAGGATAGCTACGTTAAAAAAATATATCAATTGTTAGGTCAGGTTTTTCTTTATAAATAAATGAATAAACATAGATTATATAGAAAAAGTAAAAAAATACAAGGATTTTTGAAGGTGAAAACTGAACCTATTATTGAAGCATGGAATAAATTAAATGAAGTATTTTCAATGAAGGCGGTTTAAAAATTCTTCCTAAATAAATGCAAAAGATTCATGATTTGAGTGATACTCATTATTATTATAATGATCAAATTAAAAGTTATGAATTAAGAGAAATTCACCCAAAAGAACATAGTTCAGATGAGAATGCCACCTATGTGTTTCATATTAATGATACTAAAGCAAAAATTTTATATTCTAGAGGATATCTTGAACAAAAATTAAAAATTACAAAAAATGGTAAATCATCCATTGGAAACGAAAATGTGAGACTGGTAAATGGTGGAGGTTTTATCAAAACTTTAAAAGTACATATAGGAGGTACCGAAATTGAATCAAATACACACTCAAATTTTTCAATCATGAATCATGCTTTAAGATTAACTCATTATACTCCTGATTTTACAAGATCACAAGCTCAAGATGAATTTTTTTATCTAGATACATCTGATTCAACTGACCGAAAATAATTAAAATATGAGGGTACTTTACAAGATACTACTAAAATATCTGATTTTTTTAATAATTTGAAAATAAATAAAGATTATAACGAAGGATTCGCAAAGAGATGGGAACTAACGAAAGATAGCAATGTCATTAAAATATGGATACCTTTAAAAGATATAATCGATTTTTTTAGAGAATATGAAAAGGTTATTTCTGGTTTTAAAGTGAAAATAGATATTCAAAGAAATGAAAATATGAATATGATATATACTGATATAGGAAATGTTAATAATAAGGTAGTAGTTGAAGGTTTAACCTTGCATTTACCTTATATAGATTTTAAAAATTCAGCAAAAAGCGTATTTATGGAATCATTTTTATCTGATAAAGATATAGAGGCAAATTGGGATCGGTATAGATTTAAGATGGTAGGTCCCCATAAAAGCTATAGTGGATCTGTCACAGATGCAACAGCATCTGATGAAGTTTTAGGTGTCTAAGTTATTCCTCAGTACGTTGAAAGAAATGGTAATTATGAAAAAAATAATATGATATTTGATAATATAAATATGACTGAATGCTGGTTGATGATTAATAATAAACAAATTCCTCTTATGCGTTACAAAACGAATTTTACAAATAAAGATTATAATTGAGTGTATGAAGCTCTTTTAGATGCAGGATTGAATGATATTAATACAGAAACAGGATGTTTGATAAATAAGAAGAATTTTGGAAAATTGTATACTATTTTTTATTTTGACTTATCAAAACATGAAAACTATACCGATTTAAATAATTTAGATATTGAATTTAATTGGGAGAGAATAATGAATACTCAAAAGGAATATAAGTTTTATTTTATTTTTAAAGAAAGAAAAAGATGTTTTATAAATTTGAAAAATAAAGCAATAACAATGGTTAAGAGTTTAAAATCATAAAATTAATGCTATAATAAATGAGTGCTTATTATCCACCTTATGATGATCAACTGAAAGAAGGGCCTATTGGACCTCCTGGTATAGGTTTAAAATTAATGGATGATGGAAATTATGATATGGAAAATAGAATTTTAAAAAAATGGGAAAATCCTATAGATGATTTAGATTTAACCACTAAAAGTTTCGTTTTGAATAAAATAGAGAATAATCATTTTGAATTGAAAGAACTTATAGAAACTAAATATGATAAGGATTTTTTATCCTTTACTGAAGAAACAGGTAAGAGGATAAAATAATTAGATGAAACAACTTTACATTCTTCAGAAGGAAAACCTTACGATGCAAAAGGAAAAAGAATAGGAAATGTAGCAGATCCTAAAGATGAAAAAAATGTTGTGAATAAAAGATATTTTGAAAAAAATTCGTTAATATTACAGAATGATAAATTTGATGCAAAAAATAAAGGAATAGGTAATGTTGCAGCCCAGAATATGATAAATATGCTGTCAATAAAATATATTTAGATAATAGAGATATCTGGATTACCGTAGAAGATCTTATTTTTACAGATGGAGAATTTACAAAAGTAAATTTCAATATGATGAATTCTAAATCACTGGATCAAGAGATGCGATTAACTACAGATATATATATGAAAATTTCCATATATATAGCTATATATGATACAGTAGAAAGTAAATATATATATATGATAAAAGTCCACTGATATCACTAGAAATCAATATTAAGGAAATTTGAAATGCTACTACAGATACAGTGACCTGTTTTGCTTATGGTAAACGTGATGATATCATCACATTATGGATAATATGCGATGGTAAATCAAACACTTTAAAACCTTATATGCATATTGAAAAAGTCCCTTTCTAAAATACGTTCACCAATAAATGGATATTGATTGGAATGCATTTTCCAGAAATAATTTATCTGAAGTTGTAATTAGAAATCTTAAAGATCATGCAAATATGGATTTAATTTTTCAATATTCATCACTGTCTGATTCTTTTATTGAAGAATTTGCTCAACCTGACGATTGGCCTAGAATTTCTAGATATCAAAAATTATCAGAATATTTTATAGAAAAATGCAAAGATAAAGTAGATTGGGAAAACATTTCTCATTATCAAACTTTAAGTAACGAATTTATCATAAAATTTTCTGATCATTTAGATTTATATAAAGAATCAATGTTTCAAAATCTTTCAGAAGATACCATGAGAGTATTAAAAGATGATATAAATTGGTTTTATATAACTAGATATCAAACGTTTAGTGAAAATTTTATAGAAGATCTTATGCATAAATTAGATTTTTGTTATTTGATTAAATACAAATTTGATCTATTATATGATCACTTTTTAATGTTTATTGGAAAAAAATACAAGCTATACAGATGAGTGAATTAAATAAAAGTTTGGTCATCATGAAATAGAACCTTACAGAGAAAAAATTATTGAAGAGATTTGTGAGGTTAAAAAAGTCTTGAGAGAATGTGTTTATCTTTTGAGACAATTAACTAACAAAGATGAAAAATAAATATTTTATAACAATGTTTCTAAATAAATGAATGTTATATATAATAATGGTATAAAAAAACATTTATCTCTTTCTTAAAATATAGAGAATCCTGCTGAAGTGAAATCTATTTTTTTATTAAATTATAATTCACTTGATGGTATAGAAAATTTAACTAATTTAAAAGAATTATATTGTGAGGGAAATAAATTAACGTCATTTGAATGAATAGAAAATTTAATAAATTTAGAAATATTAACTTGTGGGGGAAATAAATTAACGTCACTGGAAGGAATAAAAAATTTAATAAATTTAGAAACATTGGATTGTGGAGGAAATAAATTAACATCCCTTGAAGGAATAAAAAAATTAACGAATTTAAAAGTATTATATTGTGGAGAAAATAAATTAACTTCACTAGAAGGTATAGAAAATTTAACTAATTTAAAAGAATTATATTGTGGAGTGAATAAATTAACGTCACTTGAAGGAATAGAAAATTTAACTAATTTAAAAGAATTATATTGTAGAGAAAATGATATTACATCTCTAAATGAATTAATATTTTTACCTAGAATAGATGAAGTATGTTATGATGAAAATAAAATAAATTTATCTCGGATTTTAAGGAGATTTCATAATAATGTATATAGTGACTCTCAAAATGTACATAATACATATATTCAAAAATCTTTGAGAGATACAATCAAAAAATTATTAAATACAGATATTAAATATGATTTAGATGAATGCATTAAAGAATTAGGTATAGAAATTAAAAGACACTTACTAGAGGTAGAATTCCATAATATTAAATTTAGAGAGATATTAGTTATTGCGTTTAATAGAATTTTAAAAAATGAGAATAAAAACGAAATTATAAAAGTGTTAAAACATGAACTAAAAGAGGCTGAGGATAAATGTTTTGTTGGGAAAGTAACTAGAATAATTAATGTACTGATCCTGGTGTTTCTATTACAATTTCTGATAATGAACAAAAAAATATTATAGCTGAAAAAATATTTAAAGAGTCAAAGTCTGATGAAGAATACAGAGAAAAACTTATAAAAGAGATGGAAGAAAGAGGTTATACAGATTATGAAGAATGGGTAAATTTATATTTATAAAAATGAGTGCATCTATTTATTTAAAAAAATAGCAAAATGGCCCTCCTGGCCCCAGGGGGGGATCTGGAAGTCTGGTTCCAACAGCTGTTATGGAATTCTAGAACCAGAGTTCCAGATCACCCCTTGGACCAGGCCCACTGGCCAAGGAAACGACAATACAAACATCCAACATACAGGACATAGATTCCACAAGATTCAACCCACCACTTATTATATTTCGATGATTGCCACTCTTTTGGATCAACGACAAGAGCAGCTGACGTCATTTTATGGCTCCGGTTCAATAAACCATCAACCCCGTATTGATTAACAACCTGAGAGAGGTCGGGATTTGAACCTGGGGCCTCGATGTTTATAGCCCCGTGCGCTAGCCGTTGAGCTATGGGTACACGATATATGTTGAACAATTCATTAATATAACCTTTACATTGAAAACTAAAAACAATTTTAAACGAGTCATTTTTCAAGCCGAGAATACTTTAAAAGATCAATAGTTTTAATTTACATCTGATCGAAAAATAAAACGTTATAAATTCTTTTAAAATGAGATATATATACTATCTGTTTGATGCTGCCATCTAACAAAACAAATCTGCAACAAGTTAAATACATATTATTTTCTCCTCATTCGTAACACTACGTAATGAAGGACGTCAAGACTACTTCTACTCAAGGACACTTCCTTTCGAATTTAATGATAAACAAATCAAAGTCGCTTTATTTTCGCTTCTTAAATGGAAGAGTTCTGAACGAATATGAATTAGAGAAAGCTTAATCATTTTTTCTCTATAATTCAGTGGGGGGGGGGTGTAACCCCCCACTATAAAATTATCATCTCTTTTTTATTAAACATATGTTTTGTAATTCATAATGATTTCATTCATATTTTTATAATTCTTTTTAATTTTATAAAAAATGTTTAGATTTAGTTAAACATTTTGAGTTTTTCTATTAAATATATGGGGGTGGGTCTCAACCCCACCCTTTAAAGCAGAGGGCTTCCATACATTTGGAGGCGCATTTATTTTAAATAATTCACTGCATACTTTTAATATGTCTAGCTTTTTAACTAAAAAGTTCACTGTTTAAAGGTACATATATTAGAGGACTTCCATTCATTTGGAGGTCCTCTTTTTTCACGCATTTATTTTATATGTCTAGCTTTTTAACTAAAAACGATCAGTAATTTACTGTTAAAATTTGGTCTTAATGTAAAAAAGGTATATATACACCTTTTTTAGCTATAAAAATCATGCTTTTAATATTAAAATGGATCGAGACCTTTTTTTTTCATAAAAAAAATAAAATAAGCTATAAAATCATGTTTTTAGTGTAAAAAGAGTCTGTGCGCTCATACAAGCGTATGAATACTACTATCGTACCTGCGTATAGCCGCTGAAGCACGCATAAATGCGTCCCCTGTGCAAAGGATTTGAGGAAAATGGATTGAAGAAGGGCATGTAAATCCTTGTAGTGGTACAATTCCATCCAGACGTACGTCAGCACGCGTTCATCGACGCATTCGAAGGCATGCGTTGGGGGCCCCACAAACGACGACTTTCGACATTCTGCAGAATTTTCTGGGTACTTTGGATGTTACAATATCAGCGAGAACAGTTTCTCAACAATTGGCCCACAGCGAACGAAACCGTCCTTTATGAACACTGCCATTGACGACAAGACACCAAAGTTGCAATGATGTCGGGCTCAAACCTCTTGGACGACTGAATAGGACAGGCTAGTGTTTAGCGACGAGTCTCAGTTTTGTCGACTGACATTCACCGTATGAGAGTCTGGAGGAAACGTGAAAACAAATCCAATCCTGCTGCGACTGTTGAACGCCATACTGCTCGACAACGCGGCATCATGGTTCGGAATGCCATCTGCTTCAATGCTTCGATAGCCGGTCACCTCTGGTTCGTATCAGAAACACAGTGACGGCAAGACTATATGTGGTTGAGATGCTGCGGCCGGTTGCACTTCCCTACCTTTCGCGGTTAAAAAATACAATTTTTCACCAAAATAACGCGCGACTGCACACGGCAACCATAAGTAGACAGGCATTGCAAGTTATCCAGGTTCTTTCGTGGCATCCGCTAATCCAGATCTCTCACTCATCGAGCATGTATGGGACTTGATTTGGTCTTTGTTTGACTGCCCTGTCTCCGCCTCAAGCAGAGGACGACCTGTGGAGGATAGTTGAAGGCATATGGTCATCCATCCCTCAGAAAACTATCAGCATGCTCATTGCATCTGTTCCTCGAACGATTGCTGCTTGTGTCGCTGCAAGCGGTGTTCCTACTACCTACTGATCACTCCGCCTATGCCATTACTCGTATGACACTCCTATAAATCCTATGCACTAAATTTCAATGCTAAAAAATTATAAAATTAATAATCTATGTTTTGGATGAATATGGAGCTGAATTTGTTTGTCCTGATATCCAAGATATTTGAATATAAAATGCCATTTTTAATAAAATATTTGTAATTCAATATTGTGGTATTGTCGATAATTTTTAATAAAATTTACTAATTTAATAAGAAATATGTTTAATTTCTTTTAATTCGATTAATGTTGTTGAGACTGGCATGATTATTTATTGTGATACAAGAATAAATGCCGGAATTGAGTTCACACCATATTTAGGTGACACAGTTATGTGCAAGATTTATGAGGGTCTGCAATACCAAACAATGCAGAAGACTTAAGGACACAGTTTACAACTGCCTTGACCCGAGAGGTCAGCTAGACCATAAAATCGGTGATGCTGAGGTGAATCCACGAGAGTGGTTAAAGATGTTACCAATGGCAAGATGTCTGGGCGCATTGCCCAAAGTCGGCCAATAAGGGCTAAAGAGGGGTGAAAGACCCAGGCCTCCTGACTCACCCTAGGGTATGAACAGCTGGTTGAGTGGCCTGAACCAAAGAGGCGTGTCAGACCTCAGACGAAAAGAGATGGCAACATAAGGAATGTTCTAGACATTCAGATACGAAAATACAATGAGAGAGCAGTAAGAGAGATTCAATTAAAGCTGCAGAGCGAAAGAGCCGCATAGCCTGAGTTCCAGCCAGAGATCAGGATGCCGGGAAGATCTCTTAAGAATGTTTTCCACGAGGTAGTCCAGGAATAGTCCACAAAGCAGTCCTAATATGCAAAAGCTACAACAACAGAGTCCGAGAACAATACTTCAAGTGTAACATTACAATATACAATGATGCAAGCTTTGTAATCAATGGCTAAAGACCAAATTGAAAGGTATATTCTTATTAACTTTTGCAACAGGTCATAGATCATGTCCATCATAAATATTACCTGGTCTCACACGGCAAATCTCTCACTTTTGCTCACTCCTCCGTATATAATATATACTAATTGTTGTAATGAATTTAATAATTAAGATAATGTTCTGAATAAATGATTTTATTTGTAAAGTTAACAATGGTGCAATTAATTTAGTAGTATTATGTTAAATAATATTCTATTACAGGAAATCGCACTGAAGATAAAATATGGTGGGTTTTGCTAGCGGCAAACAACGCAATCTGTTTAATGTTTAAATGTTATAACGATCAATGAGTTACGATAATTACGACCATGTGCTAAGATTAATTAAATATACGTTTCTTAAATGTAACTTTAAGTTCCCTTTATTGTGCACCACAGTTATCATATTTTATTCAATAAATTTAATGGTTTAAAATAATTCTGATAGTGGAACAGGGAATAGCCAGAAAAATAGGGGTTATAGTACACCTCGGAGCGAACGTTATTTGTAATGGAACCTATGGCCGTATTTCACTCATAGTGCTAGGAATGAATAAAGTTACATATACACGCTGGTCCTTCAATAGAGAAAATAATACATTTAACTAATTTAGAAGTTTTACGTTTCCATTCGCTTCAAAGAAAGACTCAAAGTAGCTGCTCAAAGTGGCGTCTGAGGGCGTCATTACGCAGCCGACTACGGCGAATGAAAGACTGTCGCACACTCTCGCAGACTCCTGGAGTGGTGTTGATTTTATCCGCTGCAACAGCAATTCTCGCAATGAGTTTTCCAAGTAGTTCACAAGTGTCTCGTACACCAATGTTTTCCCCTAAAAAAAGAAGTCCAGAGGATGTTAAAGTTCAGAGGATGGGCCCGTGGGTTGGTCTCCGGGGAATTTAGAGGCCAAGCCATGGGTCCTTCACGTCCAATTCACCGGCCTGGATATGTCGCATTCAGGAAGTATTATAGAAATGTGCTAGGGACCCCATCATGCATAAACATCATGGCCCTCTGTGTAATGAGAGGAACACTCTGAAACAGAGAAAGAAGCACTTGCTCCAGGAACACACTGTACGCTGTGGCGGGCAGATGTTCTGGCAAAAGGTAAGGCCCCACCAAACAATCACCAAGGAAACCTGCCCAAATGTAAACGGCAAATCCCTGCTGTGTTTACGAGTTCATTAACGTGTGGATTTACTTAGGTCCGAGCGCGCTAGTTGTGACCATTGTATACGTGTCGGGTGAACGTGATCCCATTGCTGATCCCAAATAGTAATGGTCATCTGGAGCATCCACCTCACAAATTCTACCCGGCAGAGATGAGATCGTCATCTTCGTTTAAAGGTTTTTGAGTCTTTCCGTGATGCGAATGGACATGTCAAACTCCTAAATTAGGTAAGTCTCCCTTTTTCAATGCTGACGAACCATGGTGAATATGTGCGGCTGATGCAGATAATGTAAACTCAGTGAGTGGAATATCAGGGAATCGTTAGATTGAAATATTCATAATAAATTTATTGGATATAAAGGATAATAAGTTAATTAAATTAGATAATAAGTTAATTTGCATGTTAGTGATTTTTTTTGCTCTAAATTCGATTTTATTTTTAATTCAAGTCAATTTTTTAATTTTAGAAATAAAGTAAAAGGGTTTTTCTCATTACTAAACCATATAAACATTTTATTTTCAAATATTTATGCAATGGAACTTATTTGTTGAACATTATATTTGCATAGTCATTTGATTCCAGAGGCGTAGCCAGGAACTCGAAAATAATGAAGGTTGGCGAACAAATTCGAGAAAGAGGTCAGTAGAAAACTAATGCACATGTTTAGCCAATGGGGGAAAATAGAGAATATATACAAAAGATAATTAATTATAAGACTATGAATTTGTTTCATTGTAAAGGAAGAGAACAACATGTTGTCAGTTAACGCCCAGGATCTAGGAAAATATGAGGTCTACAACCGAATGAGAATGGGGGAGTGAAAGGCATTGCTTTTCCCAATATAACCAGTAGCCACTATATAAGAAATGTAATTGATTAGCCAATTGGGGAAGTGGCATACTAAATGCACTAAAGGTTTTATATGACTATGAATAAATTGTCGCATATTATCTATACAACTAAAAATACTACGATAAACGATTTATCACAAAATAGTAGTATAGTCAGTTTACGCCATAGGCGAAAATGTGGGAGCTCGACGATCGAATGGGCGGAGGTAATAGTTTTTATTTTCCAATATAATCTCTAGAAAAGTAATGAAATACTTTAGCCAATGGGGGGGATGTATATAGAATATGTAATACAGGAAGTATAAGTATATGAACTCTTATACTCTGATTATTCATTCAAGTGAAATCACTTCCATAACCAATTTACAACAAAATGGCCGTGTAGTCAGTTTACGTCATAGGCGTAGTCAGGATCTCGAAAGAGGGAGCTTGACGATCTAACAGGTGGAGGAAATAGAGCGGCTCTCTGTCACTAGATGGTATGAATTAAGGTAATATTTGTGCCAGAACTCCTGCCGCTTTTAAAACCCTTTACTGCTGCGCCTACCACTCCGACGATATTTAACAGTTTTGTGTAGAAAACCCAGACCACACGACCAACCCAAAGGCTAATGGTAGCTTTCTGTGTGGCCGGCAACAGTTTTGTGTGAAAGAACTGGCTGAGACATTTATTGGACAACTTTGGGACATACCTGTTTTATCATAAATATACATCCCCGCTTCTTTCCTTAGGGATTTCCGGTATTTTTTTATTTATTGCTACGTGTTCCTAAACAAAGTCTAAATTTTTGAACCAAATTATTTTAATAATTATGAATGTATTGCTATAAATGTTTAAAAACATTTCAATAAAAATATTACAGCAGACAGAAATGCTTATAAGATTGCCAAGTTATAAAGTTAATACATTAATTATACACATGTCATTATAGTATAAGGTTAACATATTATACACATGATTTAGCGTAGGCAGTCATATAAATCCTTGTACTAAATTTTTTTACATATATTCCCCACTGGGAATTATATTAATGTAATATAATGTACAGAATCACATAATTGTACAAAATTACATTGATGTAATAGAATGTGATATGGAAAAGTAATTACTTTTCTATAGTGACTATATTATAAAACGAGATCCCTCTCTGTTACCCCCCCTTCCCCTTTCCCCGTGCGATTGTCAAACTCACCCCTTCCGATATTATTGTGTAAACTGATTGCACGGGTACTTTACTTGTATGATAAATCACTTATAATAGTATTTTGTGTTGAAGAAATATTCATAGTATACAAGATAATTTATAATTCGTGTACTAAAATATTCGGTACATCCCATTGGATAAATAATTAAATTACTTTTCTATAGAGGTTATATTGGAAAACGAAAACCCACCCTATTGCCTCCACCCATTCGATCGTCACCCCTCTCCCCTCCTTCCAAGATCAAACTCTTTACATTCCCATTTTGTGATAAATCGTTTATGATAATGATTTTAGTTGAATGAATAATCAGAGTAGACAAGTCCATAGATTTATACTTCCTGTATTACATATTCCATATACACCCTTCCTACCATTCGCTAAAGAATTACATTTCTTTTCTATAGAGGTTATATTGGAAATCGAAAACCCGCTATATTGCCTCCACCCATTCGAACCTCAAGCTCCCCCCCCCTCCTTCCAAGATCAAACTGTTTACATTCCCATTTTCTGATAAATCGGTCATGATAGTGATTTCAGTTGAATAAATAATCAGAGTAGACAAGTTCATAGATTTATTCTTCCTGCATTACATATTCTATATACACCCTTCCCACCATTAGCTAAAGAATTGCATTACTTTTCTATAGAGGTTATAGTGGAAAACGAAAACCCGTTCTATTGCCTCCACCCATTCGATCCTCAAGCTCCCCCACCCCACCCAACCCTCCATCCGAGATCAAACTGTTTATATTCCCATTTTGTGATAAATCGATTATGATAGTGATTTTAGTTGATTAAATCATCAGAGTAGACAAGTTCATAGATTTATAGTTCCTGTATTACATATTCTATAAACACCCAACACACCATTCGCTAAAAATTACATTTCTTCTATAGAGGTTATATTGGAAAACGAAAACCCGCTCTATTGCCCTCATCCATCCGATCCTCAAGCTCCCCCCCCCCCTTCCTCCAAAATCAAACTGTTTACATTCCCATTTTGGGATAAATCGATTATGATAGTGATTTTAGTTGAATAAATAATCAGAATAGAGAAGTTCATAGATTTATACTTCCTGTATTACATAATCTATATACACCCTTCCCGCCATTCGCTAAAGAATTACATTACTTTTCTGTAGAGGTTATATTGGAAAACGAAAATCCGCTCAATTACCTTCACCTATTAGATCTTTCAGCTCTCCCATACGAGATCTTGACTACGCCTATGACCTAAACTGACAACACGACCATATTATGATAAATCGTTTATGATAGTATTTTTTGTAAAAGAATAAAATAAAATGCAACATATTCATAGTTTTAATTCGGTATGCACACTCCCCCATTAGTTAATCAATTACATTGTTCATACAGTGGCCATATTGAGAAAAGCAATTCCTCTCACTTCCCCCTCTCATATTCGGCCGTTGTCCTCACCCTTTCCTAGATCTTGGCTAAGCCTATGACGTAAACTCGCTACACGACCATTTTGTGATAATTCGGTTAAGATGATTTTAATTGAATAAATAATCAGCGTACACAAGTTCATAGACTTATACTTTCTGTATTACAAATTCTATATACCCCTCCCTAATTGGCTAAAGTGCTACACTATTTTTCTACGGTGACTGTATTGAAAGTCAATATCCCGCTATATTATCTCCCCATTCGATAGTCGAGCTGTTTACCCCTTTCTCTTTCTTGGCTACGCCTAAGACGTAAATTGATTACATGGTCATTTCGTGATAAATCATTTATGATAAAGTTTTTAATTAAAGAACTGATCTGAGACAAGTTATTCATTGTCATATAACTACCTTTAATACATTTAGTATGCCCCCTCCCTTATTTGCTAATCAATTAAATTTTTCATGTAGTGGCTATATTGGGAAAAGTAATTCCTCTCACTTCCTGCGCTCTCATTCGGTCGTCGACCTCGCCCTTTCCTAGATCTTGGATACTCCCCTGGTTTAAACGGACTCCATGTTGTTACCTTTTTATACAATGAATTGTTTGTGTAGTTTTTTTTAGTGGTGAAGTAGTCGGAGCAAACAAATTCATAGTCCTGAAATTAATTCTCTTTGCTAGAAATTCTCTATTTTTCCCATTGACTAAACATTCATATTAGTTTTCTACTGATCTGTTTCTCGAATTTGGTAGTCGAATTTCATTCTTTTCTCGTTTGTGGCTACTCCTGTGACTTCAAATAGCTATAAAAATGTAATGTGCAACAAATAAGCTCCATTGTATAAATATTTTGATATACATTTTTTATATGGTTTAATAATGACAAACACCCCTTTACTTCATTTTGTTTTCGGAAACTATTTCCCAAATTCACAAAATGGGTAATTAAATTTTAAAAAAATATTTGAATTTAAAAAAAAAATGGATTTCCGGGTAAAAAAATCTCGAACTTGCAAATGAACTTTCTTTCTAATTACTATATTGTGAATATCTCAGTCTGGAGATCAGCCGTACAGCCGCAGTTCTCTCTCTGATCCTACCCGTTAACATTACCACGTTTATGCTCTGTAGATGCTTCCATAGATTACGATTAAATGACTAGGCTTCGCAATTCTAATTCACATCGGATACAAATTTCGTAAAATGGCGGAAGTTCGTAATTCTAATTCACATTGAATCATTCGTGTAATTAAGTTTTACTGCCTCCGTACATAGGTAGCAGCTTTTTGAAGTTCACTTACATTGAATTAAAAATGTTCACGAAGTAAGCGGAATTATAAGTTATTAATAATATTTTATTAAAATATTTCTGGGTCCTGAGGAAATACATTTCATTCGAAAGTTTTCGTTACTTATATTCGGTTGACGAAAAAAACTTGAAAGATGATAGAAATAGCACAATCATAAAATACAAAAATCTTAATAATTTTCTGATAAATTTAGCTAATAGGATGAGTATGAATAATATACCCAAACTTCCTTATATTCTCTAAAATGCTATTGAGATTACTAGTATATAGCTCTAGAAAATGCTAATTTATAAACACATACGGGATAGCTTGCAAGAAAAGGATCCAGCTGTAGGAACTTTCAAAAATAATTTTAGGGCCTTGGTAAGTGCAGCTGTCCAAACAGGTTATAAGAATCAAAAGCGCATGTTTTTGCGATAATTACAACTAATAAATTTTGCATCATTAATCAAACTAAAACATCAAAAAAGAGAAAAACAGCTTAATTTTTTGGGTTGAGAGCAGTGTTGACTAGTTTATATCCCCAGACTAGTGTTGACTAGTTTATATTATTTTTTAAAACATTATTTTTTTGTTTAAATCATTTTTTTTTCCAAACCGTGATTAATAAAAAAAAATCTCTCAGAATTGGCAATGCGCAGAACATGTTGCATATTTTTCCCTTATTTGAAAAGCATGCTGCTGCCTAAATACACTAAAGACTAAAAATGCATATTTATCGGTATAATGGCTATATACCATATTACCTCAGAAGTAAAGTTACCGACAACTGGGACATTTTTATGAACCATCATATAAAAAAAAAACGAGGAATAAAAAATATAGAATCAACAATTTTATTTCAAAATACACTGAAAAAGATTCTCATTTTAATCTCGCACCATAAAAGTGGTGGGAAGATATTTTATGAAACTAATATTTCATTTCATTTGATAGTCTGCAAAATGTCATCACTGAATGTATGGAATCATTGATTCTATATATTTAAAGCGATAATGATTCAATATATTTACTCAATGATTCTATGCATTTATTTGTAATATTTTGTAGTGTACAGAATGACAGTTAAATATTAGTTCCATAAAAGTTTCAAGTCGATACTTTTATTCAATAGCGACATATAGTTTGTAACATACAAATTTTATTGATGCCAGTGCAGTTACTGGTTACTACGTGATGATTAACACTAAAAATAGGTCCACTAATGATGGTCATGCTCTTCCATATTTTGATTCATCTAATCCAGTGTTTCCCAAACTGTGCGCCGCGGCGCATTGGTGCGCCGCGAAGTATATTTGGGTGCGCCGTAAAGGAATTAAAATTATATTAAAAATTATTAAAATATGAAATAAAACTCTTAATATAAATCATTAATATTAAAATAATATAAAATCTTACATATTTGTTGCTTAGTGCTTGGTTCAGTACGAATGTTAGTTTCCTTTAAAGAATTATATATATATATATATTATATATAAATATATATATATATATATATATATATATATAAATATATATATATATATATATATATATATATATATATATATAAATATATATATATATATATATATATATATAAATATATATATATATATATATATATATATATATATATATATATATATATATATATATATATATATATATATAATAAGTGCGCCGCAAAATTTTCATTTGTTGCAACGTGCGCCGCGAGTTAAAAAAGTTTGGAAAACACTGATCTAATCAGTTGATTAAAAATTTTGAAATAACAAATAAGAAACCCATAAAACGACTTAAACCGCATACATGAACGACGGCAAATTTTAAACGAGTTAATCGAAACAAATATTGTTCTGGAGACCAAGAATATAGCCTGCATTTTGCTTTTAAAATAGCTTAGAATTGCAATATACAATTAAATTGCCATGTTTTTGAAATGAAATTAGATTTAGAATACTTCTGTAAATATCTATAAAGGAAATGTAAGTTACCTTGTAGTGCTGCCATCTGTTTTCAAGTTTTCTAATTAAATCATTTAGAGACTTTGATATTTACTGAAATCTAAAATTCTTCATTTAACGTAAGACATATATTTAAAAGTATTACTCGGTTTTGGTGGCAAAGGAGAGGCATATTTTCAATCTGATTTGGAGGCAGGAGGGGACAAATAGGAAATTTTATTAATTGACACAATTGTATTCAATCCTAAAGATGAGTGTTAGAATTAATTTATCAATTAGGCTATTTACAAAAAAAAATAGCCTAATTGATAAATTAATTTTCATAGCTCAAGTCAGTGTTTTCTAAATCTACAGCGATCGTCTACTCGTTTTGAGATTTAGTCATTGGAGCACCCCCGTTGCAGGGAAGTTTTAAATTATATCTGCATATGGCAGACTAGTACATTGTTTTGTTAATATATCATAGATTGCATTGTTCATCTTATATAATAATTTCCGTCAAATCATATTTCTATGTGACTAGTTACGTATATCTCACTTATTCCAAATCCAAGACTTGGCTAATCTAACACCAAATCTAATTTTCTTTTCAACTTGCTAACACTAGCAGGCACCCGTTCTCAAGATATTGCACATTTTTCAAAAAAAAAAAAATTCCACAAAAATTATATAAAATTTAAAATATAACTATTATTAAATATATTCCCATTCCATATGCAATATTATATAACAAATATGTTAGCATCATTCCAGTAGATCTAGTGTGTTTCATTCACAAGAGAAGCTACTGTTTGTAATCATTTTGTATTTTGAATACCAAACACATTCTGCTGTGGATCTTAGCACAATTATTTCGTTGTAAAAAAAGTAGAGTCATTGAAGTGTGAAAAATCGTGTGGTTTCCACATCAATTTTTTTTTTCATTTTATGATTTCGGCAATGTTAAATTAAATACAATTCTTTTACAACAGAATAATATTTTAAAATAATTTTTCCTCGATATACACAATCGCACCCACATTGAAAATGCAATGGATGGAATTTTATTATAGATGTATCAGAAATATTTTATATATATATTTCTAGATAATCTGAGTCATTAAAAAATTTGTCCTCAATTTTGAAAATCACGAAAATATTACACTTTTTAAAATGATAATTATGAGATTTTGATAGCTCTCAGCAGAGAATATCATGCATATCCAGCAAAAATGCAATGTGATTATTGAAGGCAATTTATCATGGGGAAAATATCATAAGAAATGGAGTATAAAATAAAAAATAAATAAATAAATAAATAAAAGTTCGTATTTTATTTTTCCCAATATGTAATTCATGACCTGTCCGTCATATTTGGTTGTTGGTTCATTTGATTTAAGAAATCATTCATTTGGTGCAAAAGAATGACCACACCTTGTATTTAAGATTACTGGCCATTGTCGAAAGAACAAATTTTGGGACTCAAAAGCAAAATAATTTTGAGGACCTCACTTCTTTCCTAGTTGAAATTGTTATGTAAGGTATAAGGAATAAGTAAGGTATAATGTATAAGGAAAGTTTTGTGACGGGGTCGAAAATTCGAATTCGAATTTTCGACGGGAGAGCACGTTTCGAGCATCCCTGATCACGAATCAAACATTTTTGAAGTGATGTCTGTGTGTGTGTGTGTCAGTGAGTTTGTAGAGACTATAACTGACGAAAGAATGGACCGATTAAAAAGAAATTTGGTACAAAAATCACAATGCGTAAATATTGGAAGCCTATTGTTTTATACTCAATCCAATGTTCAGAACCCCGCTAAATTTTCGAGTGAAATTTTGAAAAAATCGTCAAAAAATCAAAACCACTAATAAAGTTACGCAAATAGACATTTCTTATGTAATTTTTCATTAGAAAACGATTGACATAAATTTTAGAACGCTCACATGAACCGGTCCCGAGATATTGCACATTTTTCAAAAAAATATCAGAAAGTCATATAAAATAAAAAAAATATTTCCTATTGAGAAACATGTTCACTTTTCATATGTAATACCAAGCGATAAATGTGGTGACATCATTCCTGTGGATCTAGCTCGTTCCATTCACGAAAAAAGGTACTTTGAGTAATACTTTTATATTTGAAATCCAATAGTCATTTATCTGCTGTAAGAATAACTTATTTCTTCGTCCATAACGCTTGGCGAAATTTTGGCGATGAATTTGGTGGAATGTCGCCAACTTGGCGACTTTTTTAAATGTTGCTAAATTAACGACAAACTCGCCAAATGGCTAAAAATGGCGCTAAATCAATGATGGCGCTAAATCAATCACTCATTAATGATGACGACATGGAAAATGACGAATCATGGACAAAAATTTAATATCTTGGAAAGAATATAAATAACAACTATGAAAATAATCTATTTTTTTTACTGTAAAAGTAGTAAATTCATTGCATTATATAAGGAAAGTCATGTACTGTCCACATCAGATTTTTTTTCAGTTGTATTGTATTTACAACTGAAGAATTTATGTATTATATGGAAAAAATAGCATACAATAAATAGTAAGGAGAACTTTAATAACGCATGTAAGACCACATAACAACACAACTTCTGATAAAGATTTCAATAACACTATCATTTTACCATATTTTCCTAAAATTAGTCAGCAGATTGCTAAAATCCTTAAAAAATTGCAATTCAGTATTGTGTTTAATCCTTCTAATAAACTCAGATTTTTTTATCTGAAAGATCCTTTAGAAATCTTTAATAGTTGGAGCATTTACAGTATTCCTTTGCAGAGTGGCCTTTCTTATATTGGTCAAACTAAACGTGCTTTACAATTTCGTATTAAAGAACATGAAATCTATGTCAAAAAACGGGAATTTAATAAATCTTTATTTGCTCAACATTGCTACCAATTTGACCACCGTTTTGAGTTTTCCTTAGCAAGGCTTATACAAAAATGTACATCGATCTATGATCTTGACCTCTTTAGAGCATACCACATCTAGAAAAATTCTAGTAATTTAGTAAATGACTTGTCTAGTACTCCTTTTTGTCTAATGTCTGGTGTATTGTAAAATCCAACCTCCCTTTTCTTCATTCTATTCTTTTGGGGCTCTTTATGTCGTATTATTAGTCTTATTTATTCTTGTTCGGTTAACACGTCTTGTCGAGATATCGCTCTTGTGTCTTGGCGTACGACAATCTATTTATATTGTTTCTCGTTTGTTCTTGTTTGTTCTTTATGTTGCTTTCTGTTTGGCTCTCTCTCAATCCATGTCTTGGGTGTGTGCTCCATATGGCTTTATTCCGGAAATTAATCCATACAGATTAGACAGCTCACAACATTACATAGGATCAAGAAAAGAACATGGAACAATAAAATAACAACAATAACCAAGAAATATATACACAAATAAATTAATTCAGTCGCAAAGAGTTCATACTTGTCCTGGCATCCCAATACAATTTGCTGATGTCCCCGTTTCTCTGTGAGTTTTCCCCCTTGGGGGAAATGTCCTTTCCATGTCTTGGGTATATAATCCCCCTTTGTATCTTCCTTTGCACCCAAACCACCCCGCAAGAAATAGTTGAAATTATCAAAAACCTAAAAAGTCCAGGGCACGATAAAATCAGGAACGTAGCAGCTAAAAACTTACCCTTAAATATAATATTTTTCATAACCATATTGATAAACAAAATACTAAAATTAAACTATTTCCCCAAATAATGGAAGGACTCTATAATCATATCGATCCGTAAGGTAGGAGAGGACGCCACTATTCCAGTCAACTACAAACCAATTAGTCTACTACCGATACATAGTGAAATTACTGAGAAAATAATACTTAAGATATTAAACACACATCTAAGTGAGAATGACATTATCATTCCGGAGCAGTTCAGATTTCGGCCAAAACACTCCACCCATCAGTTGCTAACAGTGGAGGAGTACATATCTTCTGGACTTAATAATAAGACACCCACAGCTGTCGTTTTACTAGACATCTAAAAAGCCTTTGATAAAGTGTGGCACCGCGGATTAGCGTACAAATTAACCACCTAAAAAGTCATTGACGCACTAGTCAAACTTTTAATCTCATACTTAAATGACAGTCACATTCAAATCACAGTAAAAGACAATTTATCTACACCCAAGCTCATAAAAAGTAGTGTACCTCAAGGACCCATCCTTAGCCGACACTTTTTAACATATATCTGAATGACATCCCCAGGACCCCAAACACTGAGCTGGTATTCTATGCAGACGACTGTGCGATACTTGCAAAAAACTCTTATCTCTCAGTAATGCACAAACAGGTACAACAACATTTAGAACTACTCCAAACGTGGCTGGAGAAATGGCGAATAAAATTAAACCCCAATAAATGTCATTGGATCTACTTCTCTAGGAAACTTAAACTCCCGCCGCCTTTGTATATAAACAATCAAGCACTACACGCGGAAGAATCAACTGAATACATTGATGTTACGATAGACTCCTACCTAACCTGGAAATTGCACGTAACAAACATAATCAAAAAAGCTTATATGGAACCTTATACCCAATGATAGGAAACGGAAACCTCAGTTATCAAAACAAACTTCTAATATATAAATAGGTAATCCGCCCGGGAATGCTCTATGCAGCACCCGTATGGGGATATGCCTGTAAATCTACCATAGACTTCCTAGAAACAAGACAAAACAAAATCCTAAGGTGTATCCAGAAAGTCCCTAGATATATAAGAAAGTCGGTGATTAAAAAATACTTCAAAATCAAAACCGTGAGAGCTTAAATTAGAAAGATAGCGCTAAAATTCTACAGCAATCTGACATCAGTCCCAAACGAACTTTTATGCTGTCTACATGACTATGATCATCGCAAGGCCAAATCTCGTAAGAGACCCCGTGCAGTACTTAACCTAGAGTAATCGAAATTAGGTATACCCCTTTTCTAACAATTGAAATTAAATAAAACCAGCGATTAATATTTTTAACTCCAAAAATGTTTTAAACCCTAAACTGCCAAAATGCAAAGTAATTCTCAGACCTACATCAACCCCCCAAACTGACTAAACCCAAATGTGTAATAAACTGCCACACTAGGAACCAAGTCAAAATAAAAAAATAGTAAATAAAAACAACGAGCCTCCATATTTTAGTCAATGAAACAATGTCACAGTATCAAGATAAGTACCAGAAGTTGAGATTGGAGATTAAAGGCATTTCGCGCCTGGTGCTCTGCCCTGCACGACAAATCCGTTCCTTTGCACCCATTCCTCTTTTGGACTTCGGGTTTGTTGGTTCTCTTGCACTGATGAAGAGAATCCGACGTATCCTTCAAACAATTGTATGCTTCATTATTGTTGTTATTTGTGCTTATATACGTTGCACAAGTTCTCCTTATCTTTTGCACATAGTGTATTGCACTTATTGAACATACAATAATGTCACATAAATGTGTTAATAAAACATTTGCACAAGATAAAAAAAATGCATTTTTTAAGCCTTTTTAGAAAAGAAACTACAATAATCGGTAGAGTGAAAGCAAATTGCGTTCAGAGCAAATAGAGTGAAAGCAAATTTTTTTTCAAATTGCGTAAACGACCTTGTGTTCGTAGAAAAATGGTCCAAATGCGTTTATAAAGTGAGAGTTAACTTACCTAATCTGAAAAGTCAATCATTGGTCATTGACTACAATATTTAGCTTTTAAATTATAACATTTATTTAGGTAGCACTCAAAGATTATAACATGCATTTTTAAATATTACTTTTTACCAAAAAAAAAACGCATTTAATATTGTATGAGGGAGACTTGGGAAAAGATGTGACACCAAATAATTTTTACCAAAATACACTCTGTCCAAAAGTTAAACAACGAAGTTAAAAGTTTGGATAGAAAGAAAAGTATTTATTCGCAATCGTTGAAACGTTCTTATATATCATGGGGCATTTAAAAGGACACCAGCGTAAGGAAATGCAAAGAAAATTATTAATAAATAAATAAATAATTGACATTAACCAAATCGTGGGATTTTGATCGGCAAAAACAGTCCATTGGTGGAGGTTACGAAAGTGATTACATCTGCTACAAACACATGTTCCACAGAGTTACTTCATGCCATTGCCAAGTATAAGATCATATATGGCGGTTTGGGGTATATGTGCCCATTCAAGTGGCATATATGTTCTTAGCTAGTAAAGGTTCCAGGGAGGGTCATGGCGAGAAGTTAAACGTTTCGCAAGCATGGCCCACATGCTCGATGGAATTCAAATTGGCTGATCTAGATGCCCATTTCATAAGAAGCAGTGTTTCCCGATTGAAAGTTGTTGTCACTAATTCCCCCCGTGGTTAAGGAGCGCCTAAGCATCACGTCCACTAGACCCCTGGTCCCATGGCGAGGGGGAGGAAAATTTGCAGCTTCATTTTTATTGTGGCTCCTCAAGGACGGAAGTCTGACTTTACCTCGACAACACAACACCCATGCCCGCTGGCGGGATTCGAACCCACAACCCGGCAATCCAGTGATCAGACGGAAAAGCGTGCCCCTGGCCGCTCGACGACCGGATCAACCCGATTGTAAGTACTGGCCGCAAGTGCGAGCGAGCCATGTGAACTCTCGTGTTATCGCCTATATAAATGGCACCACAACCCATAGCCGCAGGAAATGGACTAATATTGTGAAAGGATGTTATCTCTATGCTGCACTGTACTCACAGTACCACTAGGGAAGATGTGGAGATCAGTGCTGGCGAGACAGCAATTCCTGCCCAAACCATTAAACCACCGCCTTTGTTGGCGTGTTTTTCGCGGATGCTACTGTCGTGACAGCGAGTTCCAGGCATTATTCAGACCAATAACCGTCGAGAATCTCTCTGTACACCCAATCATGAACCAATTCATGAGTGCACCAAGCAGTTCCACAACATCTCATTGTTGTGGAATCCAGTTGAGGTGATATCCAGCCGAATTTAAGCAAGCCCCTCTGTGTCAGGGGGTGTCAGTGAAACGCTGTGTGTGTATCCATGAGTCTATGAAGACGATATTTTGCGATCGAATGGAGTGGTTTGGACGACATTTGTTACAGGAATTACAATTCAGGTAAAATTACTTTCTAACTCCATGTTTAAAACTTCATCAAAAACGCAATACTTCAGAATCGTCTCTTTCTCTATGTAACATCAATAAATGTGTCATTCATATCAGCTATATTGCTATAGAGTCTATTGCTATAGAGTCCAGAGCTAAATAATTTTGCGTTAAAGAAATTCAGCATTTCTTATACAACTCATCTTACAGCTGAATGTGTTTACATTCTGCATACGTGAAAATTAAGCTTCGTTGTAGAAATAATCAACGTTTGATAATCATTTAAACTTTAAAATGTTGTAATTGCTTTGGCGTAATACGTATATAGATACACAGAAAAAAAAAAAAAAAAAATTAAAGCGGTTTTAGGACGGATGCAACACTAAATATAAATTAAAAAAAGAACTTTCAAAATCACGATTTTGGCACAAGATAGATGCCATATTTTATTTGAAGTGAGTCACGTGATCTCTTCATCTAATATAGTGCAATTATTATTTTAATTTTTATTTAAAAAACTACCGAATATATTTTGCTAAACTTGTTTTTATATTTTTTATGGGATAATTTGAATATTTCCTAAAATTTTCGAAGCCATTTGGGAATTTTAAATTCGCTTAAAAACATGTTTGAAAAATTAGGTCCTATAGGGTTCAATGTATTTCATTTTTTCAACCCGGATTCGATCCAAAACTAATTGAGTGATATTATTCATTTACATTCTCATATGTCCCACAGACCTTATCAACAACATACTAAAATTTCATTTTTATAAAATCCTTTTTACGGCAGTTATCGTGAGAACGGACATACATACAGACAGACAGACAGATTGAATGAACAAAGTCATAAACACTTTTCAACTATGTTGTAAAGTGTTAAAGAAATCATACACTACCAATCGATTAGCCGCTTTATTGGGATGGCAAATAATTTAATTAAATTTTAAAATTTTATACTAATTTGAATTAAAAAAAATATCGACAAGTTGTTTCATTTCGGGAGTCCACGTATCATTTCACCAAATTTCATGCCTGTGGGTTGCTTAGATTTTTCACTGCAGACGACACAGACAACTTTATTATGAAGTCGTAAGGCCCCTAAGTATCGCTTGTTTTTGCTTCTCCAATTCCTACGCCCCCTAATTTAAACTACGGTTGTTTTTATTTCAAGGACCTTTATTTTCCTGTTATACTTTTATTTCTTCGTTTAAACAATTTTATTAAAGTTAAGTTTTATTAAAGGACAGAATCCGATTGAGATAAACTGCCTATTTTTAACTAGATATCCACATATCAATAGCAGGCCATTACGAATATTTTCATTATAAGTAATAAAATACGTGGACTTTGGGGATGGGGGTTCTGTTTGGTTGGGACCTAATAGGTCTAGCTGTATTACCACAATGTTGTTTGTATATGACCGATCATTTGACTTTTCAAATCATTCGCTCAATAAGTAGCCGAAAAGTGAGCCATTTCGCCGTGAAATACGTTTGCCCAGTGCACCGAAAGAGTTGGTTCACATTACACCTTTCTCGCCGGCCGTCCAAATGGTTGCTCAAGTCCTTGTTGACGAGCCGGACGGTCTGGGTCTTCAACATTACACCTTTCTAGACATACAGATCATAGCAGCTTACGAATGAGTTTAAACATACATGTATACTCAGGACTACTCCTTGTGCCAGGAATTCAAACCCGACGTCTGTAGTTTCGAACACTATCCCTGACGCGATAAGGCAGAACGTATGCCGATTAGAACATTCAGAAGTAATCTCTCATGCCACACGCCAAACGTCGTTTTATCGCCAGTTCTGGCTTATTCTGGCGACACCTGCAATTGGAGGGAAAAGACGAATTGTTTAATAAAGAATATTGTTCATAATTTGATTGCATATCAGATTGCGTATCAGATTGCATATCAGACATTTGTATCAGATTACTTAGAAGATTATTATTTGTAACAGATTATCTAGAAGATTGTTTAGAAAATTACATGTATCGGATTATTAGGGGAGATGTTAGGATACTTATCAAAGTATGCAGTTGTATTTCAAATACAGGTTTGATTATGTATAAATCAAATAACAATAATCAAATAACTAATGTGGTTTTCAAGTAATACTATTAAAATACATGTATTAAGAACTTTGTTTACTGCATACGGATTGTTTGAAATTAGTTAAAGTAATGTTCGACACACATACACTGCCAAAACTGCAGCCACTGCCAAAACTGCCGCCGTGTTCATGCGGAGTACTATCACGTTAAACATGTGGGTCCGAAAGTCCTTCCGAGAGGTTGGTGGTAGGGGAAGGAGGGTACGGTCCCTGTGGATGCCTCCCCCACTGGGTTCCGGTCTAAATTGAGTGGCACTTCCTGACCGTCCAAACAGTTACCTTACACCTTTCTGGTAGGTCGGACGGTCTGGGTTTCAACAACAACACATACATATGTCCTTCCCGGTCGTCCAAATTGTCACTCAAGTCCTCTGGACGAGTCGGACGGCCTGGGGTTTCCACACATACATATGTATAATTCATTATTTGAATAAAACAATTCTAAGATTTCGTAGAAAATATATGTGTAGAATCCGTATAATATTCAATTCTTATATAGTACAAGAATCCGTAACGAAATTTGAAAGGAGGAAATATTTGTCATTTTAAAAATGCAAAATTTGTAATATTTTAAGGAAATTTGCTTGACATTCTTTAGTTTGTGGGAGCAATGTTGCTTTTCCGACACACGTAGGATAATGCAGCGTTTTTCAAGATGTGTTCGTTCTGCGGAACCCTTGGGGTTCTACGACGTGATAGTTTCAAGTAAATTTTCTTAAAAATTTAAAAAAGGGTAAAATTTTAATGCTTTTATACTTTTAAATTATTTTAATTTTAAATATTTTATTATTAAATTAAAGAATTTTAAGTGTTATTGGAAAATAAATAAAAATATTTCCTAATTTAAATATGGTAAACAAATATCAAAATTAATTGCACTTTGCATTTAAAAATTCTCTGGCCAATTACATTTCCAGCAACTTACGTAAATGCAATCGTTCATTCAAATTAGTAATATATTTTACAATTATTTTTACGTCTAAGTTTGGAAAAATTGAAATTTTTAATACAAAAATTATAAAAATGTGAAAAAACTTTTATGCAATGGAAAGTGATGTTCACACTTCAACTTCGAAATAACTACTAAGTATTTCTATACTTTCTAGCACACTTATTTCATACAGTCATATGAATTATTGGAAAAACCAGAAGTTACATATTCAGACCAGGAAATCCTTAGTGAATCCTACCAACCCCTCCGAAATGCAATGTTTAATCTATATCAGTCTTCATCTAAGGTGTACCTAAAGCAAAGTCTGAAAAACAGTGGTTGAAATAAAAATATAAATTTTTGAATAGGAAGTGACATCTCTCTCCCGAACAAGTGGAAATCCTTCATGAACCCTACCTCCTCCGTAATTTTATGCTACATCCATATTAGCCACTATATCTTTTTAAACATCTAAATCCTACGAAATAGATGTTTAAAAAACTTCGTTAAAAACAATGGCAAATTGTAAAATTTTCCCACCAAAATCTGCATTTCAAAATTATTTAGGGTAAAATTTTATTATTATTTTTTGTACACACATGAGATAAATTGCCTGTGACTTACAGTTTTAAGTGGGTTGTGAACAATATACATTTACACTCAGTTTTATCCGGTTCGATATGTCTGCCATCACCTGCAATGGCATTTGGATGTCAGTATTGTTTATTTCCAAAGTTTGAACGATTTATGTACAGTGGTTTTCGAGATATTACAGTTCCCTATTGGGGCTCTTATTTCTGGTCACCCTGTATATATAATATATATATATATATATACATATATATATATATATATATATATATTGACAAGTCAGGAAGTCTTCATAATCGCAAACTATAACTTGTTATTTTTTCCTTGAAGGAGATGCAATTTCCAAATAAAGGTTTAAACTATGTTAGTTTTTTTTAGCATTTTGCTAAAAGAAATCTTATTTTGCTAATACATGTTCTAACATTAAGCAATAGGTTTCCGGTTTCCCTAATTGTAATTTTGTAACAGATTTCGTTCGAATCGCTTCATTCGTTCGTGAGATATCGTCTCCACATATTCACTGACACAGACACGCACTCATACATGCACACTCACGCAATCACACATGCACACTCACGCACTCACATATGCATACACACACTCGCATGCACACACACACACTCGCACGCACACACATCAAACACATACATGCATGACTTTAAAAACGTCTGATTCGTGGTCAAGGTTGCTTGAAACGTGCTCTCCCGACAAAATCTGGAATTCAAATTAGGCCTATATATATGAAAATAAAAATCAATCCATTGCCTTAGAGCTAGCTATAACTTTAACGCAATATTCAGTTATAACTTGAAAGTAAATGCGTCTTTAATGCATTAAATCAATCAAATCCGAAGTATTTGACGCTCTCCATCATTCATTCAGATATTTTTACACCCAGTTACCACACTAAATTTTGATCGTACTATATTTTGACACACACACACACACACACACACACTCTTTCTCTCTCCCTGTGTCTCCCTCCCTCCCTTTCACCCTTATTCTAATCACGTTAATTACACGATGGTCTACCTAATTCTAATTTTTTCAGAATGCAGCTACATATAAAATTTAGTGGCTGTACGTACTCTCTCTAATTTAAAACCTCTAATTTCGAATAATGTTTTAATCCCATTTATTACAAAATATTCTACCTGTCTCTAATTTTCTATAGAATGCATCTACATATAAATTGCCGTAGTGATACGTGCATTCACACCTCACAGATACATACACACACTGATGGAAATATTTCCCAAAATGTTCGAAATGTGTTCATGATGTCTTTAAGTGTATTTTTTCGTCTAAATGTCGTGATTATCCGTGAACTTCCTCTATACAATAGCATTAAAAATAATAAAATGATTCTTTAATTGAGTCAATACTGAATTAATTTAATTCTAATCTAAGAGATAATGCATTTAAAAAGTGTCTATATTGCTTAATTGTAAGCTATATATCGGCTTTTTTAATCTAATCAATATTGAATTAATTTAATTCCAATCTAAGAGATAATCCATGTAAAACGTGTGTTTATATTGTTAAATTGTAAGTCATATAATGAAAAAAAATCCAAATTGCGAGAGTCCTTTCTTTTAATGTGGCTGCTATAGTAACCTTGAGAGAGAGAGAGCTCCTTCGCCTATCACGCTGGCGATAAAACAACGTTTGGCGTTTGATTTGAAATAAGACTGCCTGGCTTAGTATACTTTTTGTCCTTCCGCATCCCTGTCTGCACAACTACCGAAATACTGTTGGCGTATTAAATCTTTTAAAATAAATCTTTGAGATTTCCTCATTACAAAGGAATAGTACAATGTTTTTTAATAGCAAGCACTTTTTTAAAAGCAACCAAAGAAGTTTGAGAAAATATATTGCCTAGAATCGAATGTAAAAGTAGTCTACTCATTAAGGAATTTCTCAAGCTGAAAAAATTCTCAGCTGGTCGAAAAATTGTCTATGGCTTTTAATTCTGCAGGAATCATCTTAGTATCCGCAATATACATGCGTTCATCCCATGGTATGGCACCCATTTTAAACAGATATCCCTATCAAAGTCGTAAATATTCTATTAACCTTGTATCAAAGTAGCCTTCGTCTATATAATCAGAAGTGTAGAGCGCTAAAATATTCCAATCTAGTTCTATCCGAGAACTGCAATTCACCAGTTAAATCGCATGATTTTTATTTAATGAGATAATCTTCCTTATTATATAGGTTAGCTTGATTCTTTATCTTACAGTTCATCTGATTGCAAATTTTTAATACACTGACAATGCAATTTTGAAAAAAATTATATATGAACTACTAGATATTTTTCCTGATGGTAATGCTAATGGTAAAATTGCTGATGGAATTCTTAAAAATATATATTTCACTGTCACATTTTAATATTAGAAAACGCATTTATATTGAGTGTATTTAACTGTTTATATTCATCCTTAAAGCAAGGTTTAGTAAACTGTTTTTTTTCTCGGAACCATTTTGAAATACAGTTTGTTGGTGGGACCCCAAAACAAGGAAAAGTCCAGTGTGGTCCAATTTACGCATACAAAATTGTACGCGTTTATTTATTTTTATTTAAAAAAAATTACTCGAAACTATCACTTCGCAGAACCCAAGAGTTCCGCAAAACACACATTGAAAAACACTGCTTTAGGATATTATGTCAAAGAGATATTTACTCACAATTATCCAATAAACATAACAAACGATCACACATTGATTTTCAAAGTTCAATCTTTATTTCAGGATCTGAAAAGACGTTTTTCTTTTAAATTTCGAATATTTTGCATTAATTATCCCGGCCTTGTACTTCAGATTTATATCTGCACAATAAGGACTGGAGCCGGAGACAATATCATAAACCCCGGAGACTCAAAATCCATCATGAAAGGTGCAACTATTCTAACTAATGTCAAACGTGAACCGATGCATGGCAGTATCTCCAAAATATATACCTGCTAATTGCGACACAATTTAATGTCAGGAGGAAGGTGTAGAATGCGTCACTGGGGGTCTATTGTCAAAATGTCGAAAGCGTATCTGTTTTCAAAACATGTTATGCATATTGGAAATCGACAAATCTGGCGCATTCAGTGTTGAACGTAACAGATTTGATTCGGAATTGCGTACTCTGAAAAAGGTAGTATAGGAACAAAATTATTTTCTTATTGTACCTCTTTATGTATATTAACTATATACTTTTATATACGTCTAGATATTTTTCATGTTTCTGTATGCCTCACGAAGCACCTTTTCTAATGCATAGAAATATTGCTAATAATACGTAAAATGCCTTCACGGCTTGTTGTAATAAGAGAGCACAAGAAAGGAAAATTAAATTAATAAAATCAGTAGATTAAAATTTCCTGATATCCCTTATTACAAACATCTAAAAGGAACGGATAATCTCATGTAGTCATCAGGGTAATTATCATAATTTTAAAATGTTATATTTAATAGAATGGGGATCATATAGTGGGGAATAATAAATTTGAAAATGTTTCAAATCGTTGTGTTTTAAGCAATTCATATTGTTATAAATAGGCTACACGTGGGACCAGGAAAATATAAAGACAATTTATAAAAATGTAGGTTAAATTCATGATCTCGACATCTCCAAATTCTCTTTTTAAAATGAAGTCTAAGATGTGATTTATCTTATGGTTGTGTTATATTGTAACTATAGTAAGTAGTATATAATTTGCATTATCATTTTTATACTTACAGTCTATGAGAGACTTACGAAGCACCTTACACTGTTCTTCTCTCCAATAGTAAATTTTTTGCCGTCAACTTACAGAAAACTCATTTTATATTACCCTCCAAGTTTTAGCGGAATCAGATCCTAGAGTCATTTACCTCTACCAGTTCTAATCTCGTACTGCAACACTGAGGGATCAATTATAATCAGAAGAAACATAGAGTTGATCTAAATCTATTCGTCGTTTATTGATTGATAGAACTCACAAATATTAAGTTGTGTCACCCAATTAATGTAAAAGGCAATCTCCTCTCTTGCAGGTGAAATTGTTGCAACTTACAGCTGATTATATACTGCTTGAGCTCTATGCAACAATTCCCAGTGAAGTGGGCCTGTAGCCATATTAAACGAACCAGGATACACAAACAGTACTCATTAAAATATTTTATACCATAGGGTGTGTTGCAACATTCTGGTAAGAAAACCCATTTGGCATCATTTTGTGCAACTTATTTTATAAACTTGAATATTAGCTCAGCATTATTTTCTTTATTAGTTGAATCTGCAAACTGCATCAGAGCTAATTGTAATTTTCGTAAACAGAATGTCATTTTCATGCGTTAAGCACTTCTAATGAATTATCCCCACTCCTCTTTCATAATATCTTATATCCAAAACAGGTAGCGAGCTGCCTTAAGTACTGGTGATTCTTTGTCAATGTTTGATTTGGATAAATGGAAAATTGGTTTGGGAATATACTACGATATACGATTCTCTTTGATGGCTAATATCTATGCCGAAAAGGTTGACAACTGCTTATGTATCCAGGTTATTTTAATATGACTACAGGCCCACTTCATTGGAAATTGTTGCAGAGAGCCTGAGAAGTGGATAAGCTGTACGTTGCAGCAATTTCACCTGCATGGGATGAGACTGCTTCTGACATTAATTGGGTGACACAACTTAATATTTTTGCAATTTCCATCAATCAAAAAACAAAGAATGGGTTTAAACCAACCAAATGTTTCTTTTGATTATAATTGATCCCTCCGTGCTGCAATACGAGATCAGAACTAATAGGGGTGAACTACTCTAGGGTCTGATTCAGCTAAGACTCGGAGTGCAATGTAAAATGAGTTTTCTGTAAGTTGATCGCAATAAATTTACGATTGGAGAGTAGAACAGTGTAAGTCTCTCATAGACTGTAAGTATGAAAATGATAGTACAAATTATTTGCTACTTACTATAGTTACAATATAATCCAACCATAAGAAAAATTACATCTTGTCTTAGAATTATTCTTAAAATGAAAATTTGGAGATACCTAGATCATGAATTGAACCTACATTTTCATAAAATGTGTTTGTATGTTTCCTGGTCCCTCGTGTAGTCTGTTTATGACAATTTAAATTGCTTAAAACTCAATGCTTTGAAACATTTTCAAATGTATTATTCCCCACTATATGATCCCCATTCCATTAAATATAATATTTTAAAATTATGTTAATTTCCCAAATCGCGACATGAGGCTATCAGTTCCTTTTGGAAGTTTGTAATAGGAGATTGCAGGAAATTTTAATCTACTGACTTTATTAGCTTAATTTTCCTTTCCTGCGGTCTCTTATCACAACATCTACTACATTTTTTGGTGTCGTGACCAGGATCCTTTAGACCTTTGTTCTTCTTCATTGCTTCCAAACTATTACAAACATTATTGAAATAATTATTGGATTTTTCAAGATAATAACAAAAATGGTTAAGGATAAGGGGCGCTTAAAGTTTCCCTGCCAAATAAAACTATCTACACGTTTGGTACACTTTTGGGAGTGTGACTCAAAGAAAGGGAACATCCCGCACAGTATTTTCAAACTAAATCCATAGGGTAAACTGAAAAAAAGGGATGACTCAAACCCATTGCTTTAAACATGGTCTTTCCCTGAAGAGAGAAACAAAAGGTGACATGCCTCGAAAGGAAGAGGTCGGACTGCCTGCAAGTTCACGATTCGGATTGCAGTGAGAAAATGGATCATGAGTCTGCAAAGCGAGGCAGGGAAGAAGAAAGGATAATTTTGAATATTAGTGCGCGTACAAACACATTTAGAAAATGGGGCAAATGAATTATTAATGAAAGTAAAAATTAAATCAATTTTGAATGAAGGCAAACGGAAATTAAAGTAGAAATTATAAATAATTAAAATGGTGAAAATTTAAATTACAAGATGC
Source organism: Amaurobius ferox (assembly GCA_951213105.1). NCBI lineage: Eukaryota > Metazoa > Arthropoda > Arachnida > Araneae > Amaurobiidae > Amaurobius > Amaurobius ferox. Next base: position 9,710,713 of record OX578144.1, read on the forward strand.
TTTACGATTTATCGTAACACGGGATTCTGGATTTCCCCGAGGAAAAACGGCATTTATAGGCATTAATAGATATTGTTATTATTTGAAGGTCGGAAAACATGGACTTGGCGACAGATTGGATGATCTTGGTGATATTTGGACAAACTATTGTCAACTGAGCGAGTTTGGGAAACTCCTCGAATTTTATAAATTGGTTGAGAATTTCTCGAGCTGTTTCGATTTTTCTAGAAATAGCCACATAAGCCGGTCATTATTTAGTTAACGGAGTTGATGTGATACGAGTTAAAATGAAGTTAATTTCATCAGTGCTTTGATAATATATAATTTTCTGTTTTTGTGAATGGCTTGACCATTAGATGCCTGTTTATTTGGATCTGACAGTTGCTTTGTGATCTTGTTAAATAGCCAGAGAGTAATTAATTGTATATTGTTCCTGTTTATACTTACTGGTGCTTTAAAAAAATGTCAGTTATCTAGAAATTATGACGAAAAGAGAGATCATCGATTTCGCTTGGTAAACTAGTAGTTTATATACGATTATATTGATACAAAGATTAAGTGAACTATTAGAAAGCTAATTTTGTGATAATCCAAAGAATGTTAAATCACGAATATGCATTATTAATAAGAAAATATAGTGCAAACTTATTACTTATGCATATTTGAATAACTTTGAAGAGTACATTGTTCTTTCTTATATTTGTTCGGATATCATTGCAAATTATCTTCCCTCAATCGGGCTATATAGACTTAATGCAGGGAGGGTCAGAGATCAAAAGACCAGAATGCCGCTGTTGACAGTATTCTAGAAGGTGGACGTTATCGCCGTTCGTGACGTCACTGGTTTAGAAGGAGAGGTGCCAGTTTCTCCGAGTAGCATTCATTTCTATGAGAAAACATAGACTGTGTCAGTCGTTGTTTGAATATAATTTGTAATTCTATCGTAAAAGTGAAGTTTAAGTTTAAATTTGTGTATTATCCCTTTCGGGACGGCGGCATTCCGAAACTACCGTGGCTCAAAGGACGAAGCGCTTCGTTTCCGAAATGTGCCCAAAAGACGGCTATTTTTTTTGCGCTAAGCCAAACTCTCGAAAAAAATTCACTAAAAATCACCCGTTCAACACAGCATTCTACTTTTTTCAGGAAGAAAGGAAATACTTATTTTCTATTTGATGTATATTTTTTATACAAATTTTCTTTTATCAAAATATTAAAAATTTTAATGTATATATGTTTTAGGTACAGATGGATAATTCTTTGGCATGTCCTTCCGATTTTTTAAAACTGTACCACATACACGCGTATTCTTAGACAACAAATACTTTGCAAGTACAGGAGAGGTAAGAAATTTATCCAAATACAAAGTATATCCTTTTCCTAAAAGTTCACTTAGAAATGTTTTCACAACGCGTTCTCCATACCCACCATCAGAGCTTGATAATCCCGTGTCCTTTCCAGTATACACAAGAAAATTCCATTTATGGCCTCATTCCGATTCTGACGATTTATATATTTTTATTCCATATCTGGACCTTTTCGATGGGATATATTAACGAAATCCCAGCCTTCCTTTCCATGAGAACATAAATAACCTAATCATTTCATTGCCGCACATTCCTTTACCCCCCTCCCCCATCCACTAAAAAAAACCCCTCTCTTATATTCCTCTAATTCAACAACGAAATCAATAAAAGACAAAATCAGAACGAGACCCGGAACTCAATTATAAAATTGTTGATGCTACGAGAAGTGCTCTGTTTACTTTACAGAACCATGTGTTTCACCGCTCCAAATGGAGAAATAATTCATTGGATTCTCCTTGTGCCAAGGTCAAACATCTACAAAATACATTTAAGTTGCTTCCACGGGCATTTAACGCCATCTAGGAGACAAATACATTCAAATTAAAACGTTCCACGTAGAAACACCAATACGTGCCAGTCGTCCTTTAGGGTAAAATTTCCTCCGGCCCGTGGGCGTGCCGTTCGTCCTTGAATGCAAGTTCGCAGCTGGCACCTGGGCGTGCCGTTCGTCGCGAAAGCGTTATAGATGTATATATATTAGTATTTTCACGTATATAAAGTATAATTTTGGTGAGCACAAAAATGCCTGGTTGATGCTCGGTTGCTTTGTGTTCTGACTTTTCTGATGAAGATTTTGAAGAAGATTTTCGGGCTAAATTTTGAATTTGAAGCCTGTTAAATGATTAAAACAAGAAGCCAACGGCACAAAAATTTCACATACTATTAATACCGCAGCTAAAAATAATATTTTTAATATAGCAGTATAAAAAATACTTATGATTGACATGTTTCGTTGATATGTAAATTAGGTGGTCCTCTAAGTAATCCAAAAAACAAAATTAATAAAATAAAAACGACTTCATATGCAGTATCTAAAATATTTAAAAATAATTTATATTTCTGATACTAGCAATTATGCAGTTTTCTTTCTTTTTTTGGAGGAGGGAGGGGGGGGGGGGGGAGATATTAACATTTTGTAAGCTAATTTACACAGTTTAGTTTATTGCAAAATGTATGTAAGGTTAATTTTAAATACCTTAAGAATTTTACTTTGTTATTAATATACATAATCATGAAACGCAATTCTTTACTAATCATAATATTGACATTATATTCGCATCATCTCAAGTTATGGCACATTTCGTTTTGATATGTAAAAAGCTTAGAATACAAAACTAAAATCATCAAAGTTGAAATATAATGCATAAAAATGTATTTACAATGAAACCAAAAGTCAGCGGCACATGTTTTAGAAGAAATAAGAAAGTGGGAGCATACTTTCATAGAAATACATGGCGCATATATATCAAAGGAGACATGCGTCATTAAGAACT